>VMDO01000450.1:0-304607 GCA_007922755.1 Pedetes capensis
ATGTTTGGAAGAGTGGCAGGTCAATGGAAAAGAGGAAAACCCTCCACCAGATGGATTAACACAGTGTCTGCAACAATGGGCTTAAACATAAATAAGATGGTTTGCCTGGCACAGAATCGGCAAGTGTTTCGATCTGCTGTACATAGGGTCGCTATGAGTCGGACTCGACTCGACGGCACCTAACAACAACAACAACAAGCTATGAACTACTTCTGAGCCAGATTTGCCAGAGAAATGTCACCCAGGCTTTGACTGGTCCCAGCTATTCCTAAGACAGATTGCACTACAGGGAATTTCTTACTCTCAATATCCTACAATTTCGTCTTCAAACATTGCCTCTTCTTATCAAAGCCAATATAGCCTACTGGCACTGTGAAATTTGTTGTTGTTCTTATTATTATTCACCCAGCATCATGCCATGGTACCTACATTAAGAAAATAGATGACTCTAGCCCTCCATAAATACTTCATTCTCCAGTTTTACTTCCCTGTCCATCAACTCCTCCTTTATTCTTAATATTCAGGTTTTTGCATTCAAGGCCAGGTCAGATCTCCCGACAATTTCCATCTTCCTCCTCTTGCATCTGCCCTGTCCTCCTGGGACTCACACTGCCCGAGGATGGGAAATTGAGTCATCTGTCTTCTGTAACCATATGGATAAGATGTACTCATTACCGTTGTCGGCATTGTTGTGCTTCGGAAGCTAATTAAGACAATTAGCTATTAAATACCAAAAACAATTAAGCTAATTGAAATAAACCATATGCAGTATACACTCTTGCGTAGACAAAAAAAATAACATGTGGCTGGATGGTGGCACTACAGACGTTCCAATGCCAAAATAAATCAGGGAGTATGGGAGTTGAAGACGGAGGTGTCTTAGCACCCAATCAGTTTACCCCCACAAAATGTTTCTCAAGAACATTTGGCTTGATTTTGGAGGTTTCTTCTACACTGAAAAAAATGGGTATTTCGGTCCAAATTTGTCTTTCAGGCTATAAAACAGCAGAATCGTGCTGTAACGCTGCCTCTGACTAAATTCAGTGGCTGGGCACACCACCCAAAGACACTCAGAGAAGAAATGGAGCTTCTTGGGGGGCCCCTAAAGCTTATCTTTCAATGAGCCGGATCTCTAGGGGAAAAGGCACTGTTCCATGGCTTTAGGTTGTGACTGGCAATTTTGGATTGGATATATAATTTCCAAATAGAAGAGAGCTAGAGGAGTGAAGAGAAGCTATAGAGACCAGGGAGACTCTATAAGGAGTGTGTGTTTATCTGGGATTTTTTTCAGTTGCATGTGCCAAAAAAAAGATTAAAAAAAAAAAAAAAACTCAACTACAATTTGCTTAGGCCAAAAATAGAATCTGGTAGGAAAGATGAGCTAAGAAAGATGAACTAGAATTTAACTATGAAGGACAAGGAACTCAGGGATTTCCAGGGACTCAGCCCGAAAATGACTCTGTCCATCTCTCTGTCTATATCTCATCACTGCCTAGCTCGATGTTGGCCCCACTCTGGGTGTAGAGGCAATCTCCATGTGGCATGGATCATGGATGCTGCCTGTGCCAATCTGGCAGCCCTAGTGGATGAAGAGAACTCCTGGATTATCTCTGGATTTCAGAGATACCCAAACATGCTTTTTTGGCCCTATTGAATAACCAGACTTATGCACAAATGTGGATATTGGTATAAAACCTATACTCTTCAAGCCAGAGAAAAGGCACATATTCTGAAGACATATTTCCTAGAGTTGGCCATTATTTCACTGGCACTTTCTTCTACAACACAGGGTTTCAGAGATACACTCACATATTTCCTTACCCCTATTGATTATGAAATGTAAAGCTTAAAAATGAACGTTGTTGTAAAACAAAATTAGTAAAGCTGTTCTTAAGGCACACTTAGTGAACACATGTTTCTCAGAGGGGAACATGATTTCACCTTCCCAACCTGGTACAACACTGTGTTTCAGAGAAACACTCACATGTTTCTTTTGCTGTATAGAATATATGGCATAGGGGGCAAAAATGAATCTTGTTGTAAAATGAAAACTAAAGAAGCTGGGTTTAAAGTGCACATAGTTAACACTTGTTTCTCACAGGGGAACATTATTTCACCTGCCCAACCTTGTACAGCACTGGGTTTCAGAGATACACAAACATGTTTCTTTGGTACCATGAGTAACAGGTCTTGTGGGCAAATATGAATGTTGGTGAAAAACCTAAACCCTTCAAGCTGGAAAAAGACATACAAAATGAAGACTTGTTTCTCAGAGTTGAATATTATTTCACCAACACTTTCTTCTACAACACAGGGTTTCAGATATACTCAATATGTTTCTTTTGTTCTATTGAATATAAGCATAATGGGTAAAAATGAATGTTCTTGTAAAACAAAAACTACAAAAGCAGGGTTTAAGGTGCACTTAGTTAACAGTTGCTTCTCAGAGTGGAATATGATTTCACCTTCCCAACCTTGCACAACACTGGGTTTCAGAAAAATACTCACATGATTCTTCTGCCCTATAGAATGTATGGTGTACAGGGCAAAAATTGTTGTTGCTGTAAAACAAAAACTAATAGAGCTGGCTGGAAGGCACACCTAGTGAATGCTTGTTTGTCAGAGGGGAAAGAAATTATTTCATCTGGCACCATTGTACTACACTAGATTTCAGAAATACCTAAACATGCTTCTTTGGCCCTATTGAGTAACAGGCCTTATGCACTAATGTGAAGGTTGGTATAAAACCTAAACACTTTTCAACATATCCTGGCTCTTTGGACTGATCACCACAGCTGCAGTGTGGAATAGGATAGTTGGTCAGAGGCTCTTCCACAAGCCCTCCTCTTCCCATTCCCATCCCATCTGTAGCCAAGCAGAGAAGCATGGGGAAGCAAAGCTTCCACAAGAATAGCAAAGCCAACATCTGGCTACATGGACTCTAGATTAAGGTGCTAATCAGAATTTGATGAGAAGGACTACACAGGGCATTGCCTGGGGAGAGGAGAAAGAGAGCTGAGCACTCACAAGGATCTTTCTTTTTTATTTATTTTTTTATTTACTTTTTTTTTTTTTTTGGAGTTTCACCATCCTCCCATTTCTTTGCCAAATATTCAAAAATAAGATTATAAACAGCCAAGATTCAAGGTTCCATTCTCCTACCTCCACCTCAACCACAGTCCATGATTGCCCTGTGTAAAAGGAAGGTCGAGACAAAAAGCTTAAGGAAGATCCCAGATTCCTCCTCCCTCTACAACTGACCTGAGACATTTTCAATTTTTTGATTGGACATTTGTTATTTGGGCAGCACCCAGAGTCATCTAGTACCTAAACTCACTTCCTACATATGGGAAATTTTCTCCCTCATAAGCAGTGTTGTCCCAGTAAAAGTTTAACACCCTCTTCTGAAGGGAGAGGGAAACTAATATACAATGTCTGCTCATTTCTGTGAGGTGAATACTCCCATTAAGGCTATTTCTAGATGTCGATGTGATGTGACTGACTAAAGAATTGGAAATAGATGTACACATCATCATCATTATAGAATATGTCCATCATGCAGATACAACATTGTTGTTGTTGTCGTGTGCCATGGAGTTGAATCCAACTCATAGCGACCCTATGTACAACAGAACAAAGCACTTCCTGAGACAGTGCCATACCTAGCACTATTGGCAGTGCTTCTTTGCTATTCATAGGGTTTTCAAAGACTGATTGTTTTGAGAATAGATTTCCAGGTCCTTCTCCCTAATCTTTAGCACCTGATAGTCACATGGTCTGCCATCCAAGGACAAACCAGACTGTCCCTGCTTAGCTTCTGAGATCAGGGAGGATTGGATGCTAGGGTGCTACAGCTGCAGACACAGATACAGCAGGCATAAATAACTTCAAAAATACAGACAATAGCAAAAGTAATAAGATAACTAGGATGTGATGAATTTGGAATGTTTAACATATCTATTTTAATATAATGTATTTACCTGTGAGTTTATATAATTATATTTACTTTTATGATATATTTGTATTTATATTACTCATATGAATTTATTTTAATATAATTTTATATATTTAGATATATAATTTTATTTATGTAAAATGTATATATAGTATTTATGAATTAATTATATAAATATAGTTGTTGTTAGGTGCCATCAAGTTGTGTCCAACTCATAGTGACCCTCGTAGGGTTATCGGCTGATTGTTTCAGGATTGCCTTGGTAGTGGATTGCCACATCCTTCTCCTATTTTTGTGGGGCTGGGAATCGAACCTGGGACCTCAGAGACTGCAGAGCAGTGCTCTACCCTGAGCTAAATCCCAGCCCATAAATATATTGAGTATATTACACATTTATATCACTTTACATATTGTATATTTATATATTTATATATAATTGTATTATTTTTAATTAAGCTTTTTTGAGATAAATATCACAACTAGAATATTGACACTGACACAGTCAAATTACAGAACACTTTTATCACACTAATCATTTTGCAGATTGCCCTTTTATAGCCACCCATTTCCCTCCTACCTATATCTCTTCTTAACCCCTAGAAACCACTAGCCAGTTCTCTATTTCTATAATTTTGTCATTTTAAGAATATTGTATAAGTAGAATCATACGGTTATAAACTTTTAGAATTGACTTTTCCTTCTTAACATTATTCCTTGGAGATACCCACAAATTTTTGCAAATATCAAAAGTTGTTTCTCTTTCATTGTTTAATAGTAAGCCAGTTCGTCCTTCACTGAAGGACATCTGAGTTGCTTCCATTTGGTTATTACAAATGGAATTGCTATAAGCAATTGTTTATATTTTTGTGTGAAGGTAGTCTTCATTTCTTTGGGATAAATGCTCAGGAGTACAACTGCTGGGTCACATGTCCAGGTTTCTAAGACTGTTTTGCAGAATGTCTGTCTTTATCCTCCCACCAGTAACATATGAGCAACCTAGTTTCTCCACATCTTCCCCAGCATTTGGTGTTGTCATTTTTTTTCTTTTTGCCATTCTGATATTGTGTACTGATATCACATTGCAATTTTAATTTGCATTTCCCTAATGGCTAATAAGGCTGGGATTTAGCGCAGTAGGTAGAGCACTGTGCTGCAGTCTCTGAGGTCCTGAGTTCAATTCCCAGCACCACAAAAATGGGAGAAGGGCCTGACAATCCACTCCCTAAGGCAAGCCCGAAACAGTCAGCCATTGAAAACCCTATGAGGGTCGCTATGAGTCAGATACCGACTCAACGGCACCTAACAACAACAACAACAACAATGGCTAATAAGGTTGAACATCTTATGGTGTGCTTATTTGTCCTCTGTTTATCCTCTTCAGTTGAATATTTCATGTCTTTTGCCCACTTTTGTGTGTGTGTGTGATACTTGAGAGTTGAACCCAAGACCTTGCACATACTTTACAAGTGCTCTGCCACTGGACTGCACCCTCAGCCCGTTTTTTATTTATTTTGAGGCAGGGTTTTGTTAAATTACACAGGCTGCCTCTGACTTTGAACTTGCTATCCTCTTGCCTCTACCTCCTGGGTCACTGGAATTACAGATGTGAGCCACCATGCCTGGTTCTTTTACCTATTTTAAAATTGGATTTTAGGGAGTCCTTTGATGATGAGTTTGGGAACTTCTTTTTTATTAGTATTTTAATTGTATATATTTATGGGATACAGAGTGATAATTCATATATACTGTGTGCAAGTATCAGAGGGAAATATTTAGTCTAGATACTAGTCTTTTGTTAGATATATGGTTTGCAAATACTTTCTCCACTTCTACCACTGAGCAACATCCCCAGCATTGTCTTTAAATCCTCTTTACAGAGACTTTTCCAGAGTAAAATGTTTAAAATTTGATGAAATCCAATATATCAGTGTTTCTTTTTATGACTCAGACTTTGGTTGTCAAGTCTAAGGACTCTATCTAGACTCAAAGTTTCTCTCCAATTTTTTCCCCAAAACTTTCATAGTTTTAAATTTGCATTTGAGCTGGGCGAGGTGGTGTATGCCTGTAATCCCAGTGTCGGGAGGCAAAGGCAGAGGGATCACAAGTTCAAGACCAGAGGCAGTCTGTGTAATTTAGGGAGACCCTGTCTCAAAAAGTAAAAAAATGTGCTAGGGGTGAAGCTCAGTGGCATAGCATTTGCAAAGCATGCAAGCTCAAGGCCCTGAGTTCAACCCCCAGTACTGGGAAAAAAAAAAAAAAGTCAGCTTTACATCAGAGTTAATCAAGTTGAGGAAATTCCCCTGTGTTAGTTAGCTTTTGGTCACTAACAAATACCTGAGAGAAACAGTTGAAAGAAGGAAGGATCTATTTTGGCTCATGGTTTCAGAGGTTTCAGTCCAAGGACAGCTGGATGAATTGCTCTGGGCCTGGGACAAGGCAGAATATCATAGTAGCAAGAGTATGTAGCAGAGGCTGCTCACCTCATGGCAGCCAGGTAGCAGAGAACGAGACAGAACGGGAGTCGGGGATAAGACACATCTTTCCAGGGCATGCTCCAGTGACCTGCTTCCTCTAGCTGGGCCCCACATCCTATCTTTCATCACCTCCCAATAATGCCATCACATTGTGAATCCATCAAGAGACTAATTCATTAATTAGGTCAGAGGGCTCAGGAGCCAATTCTTCCTGTGTTAGCTACTTTTGCAGCACTATAACCAAAATGCCTGACGGAAACAACTTAAGGGAGGAAAGGTGTATTTTGACTCATGGTTTCAGAGGATCAGTCCATCATGGCAGGGAGAGCATGGCCAAGGAGCTAAGTCCATAGCAGCAGAAGCATGTGTCCTAGGCTATTCATGTCACAGTGGACCAGGAAGCAGAAAGCTTGGCCAGAGCCAAGGATCAGGTATCACCTACAAAGGCCCCCAGTGACCTACTTTCTTCAGCTAGGTCCTACCTCCTAAAGATTCCACAGCTCCCCAAAATAGCACCACCAGCTGGGGACTATGCATTCAAAACATGAGCCTGTTGGGGACATTTTATATTCAAACCATAACACTTCCCAAAAGCCCATTGGCTGGGAACCAAAAACCCAATACAGAAGCCTATAGAGAACATTTCATATTCAAATAGTAGCTGTCTCTGTTCCTATTTTTCTGAGAGTTTTTACCATGAATATGGGCCTAATTTTGTCAAATGCTTTTTCTATGTCAATTAATATGATCATGTGATTTTTTTTTTACTCTGTTAACATGGATTGATTTTTGAATATTGCAACAGCTTTGCATCTCTTGAATAAACCCCTTGATCATGATTTGTAAATCCTTCTTGTATATTGCTGAACTATATTTGCTAATATTTTATTTATGATTTCTTGCATCTATATCCAGGAAAGATACTGGCCTTTAATTTCTTCTCTCCTTCTTTCCTTCCTTCCCTGCTTCTTCCTTCCTTCCTCCCTCTCTCCCTTTCTCTCTCTCTCTCTCTCTCTCTCTCTCTCTCTCTCTCTCTCTCTCTCTTTCTTCTTTCTTTTCTCTCAGTACTGGGGGTTTGAGCCCAGAGCCTTGCACATGCTAGGCCAGTGTTTTACCACTGAGCTGCATCTTCAGCCACTTTTTATTGTTTATTTTTCAGACAAGGTCTCAGTGGTTGCACAGGCTGCCTTTGGCCTTGAATTCACAATCCTCCTACCTCAGCCTCCTGAATTGCTAGGATTACAGGCATGAGCCACAGCACCCAGCTATTTCATCATCATCATCATCATCATCATCATCATCATCATTATTATTATCATCTTTGTCTGGTCTTGGTGTCACGTTAATAATTGTCTCACAAAATTAATGACATGTTCCTTCTTCTATTTTCTAAATGAGATGTGTAGAATTGTTTTTAATTCTTCCTGAAATGTTTAGTAGATTCTCTAGTAAAAGATCTATAGATTTATGGGGGGGCTGTTTTAAATTTTAAAAGTTGGGAACTAGGGATGTAGCTCAGCATTAGAGTACTTGTCTAGCATGTGCAAGGCCCTGGGTTTAATCACAGCACAATAAATAATTAATTAATTAAAACTTAATTCCCTTAATCATTTAGGACTATTCAAATTTTCTCTTATATACTGGATGAGTTGTAGTAGGTTGTGTTTTTTGAAAAATTTACATTTTGAGATTTGTGTGTACAGAGTGGTTCATAGTATTCTCTTATTAGTCTATAGATGTCTGCAGGGTCTGTACTGATATCCCCTTTCATCCTTAATACTAGTGATCTGTATCTTTTCTTTTTTTCTTTGGCAGTCTTTCTATAAGTTTGTGCATTAGCCTTCTGTTGCTGTGACAAAATATCTAAAAAAATAAACTTAAAGGAGGAAAAGTTTATTTGGGCTAATGGTTTCAGAGATTTCACTCCATAGTGACATGGCCCCATTGCTTTTGGGTATGTAGCAGGTCAGTACCGCATGGTGGAAGCACATGGCAAAGGAAAACTCTTCACCTCATGGTGGCCAGGAAGCAGAGAGAAAGCAAGAGGAAAGGGACAGCCTCCCAAAATCCCCTTCAAGGGTGTGCACACTCAGCCCTACCTCCTAAAGTCTCCACCAGCCTCAAATAGTGCCACAGGCTGGCAACTAAGCCTTTTGCATATGGACTTTCGGGAAATATTTAGGCTCCAAACCATAATATTTTGTATCAATTTTCTTTAAAAAATTACCAATAACAGATGCTGGCAAGGTTGTGGAGAGAAAGGAACCTTCTTACACTGTTGGTGGGACTGTAAATTAGCTCAACCACTTTGGAAATCAATATGGAGATACCTTAGAAAACTAAATATAGTACTGCCATAGGAACCAGCTATACCACTACTGGGAATATACTCAAAGGAAGACAAGTCATCATACCACAGAGACACCTGCATCTCCATACTCAAGGCAGCACTTTTCACAATAGCAAGGATGTGGAACCAACCAAGATGCCCATCAACAGAAGAATAGACTAAAAAAACTATAATACCTATACACAGTAGAATACTACTCCTCAATAAAAAATGAAATAATGTCATTTGCAGCAAAATGGATGGAATTAGAGAACATCATCTTAAGCGAAGGAACATAAACTCAAAAAGAGAAATACCATATGTTCTTACTCATATGTGGGAGCTGAATCATACTGAAAGGAAGAAAAAAATCCTATACATAAACTGATATATAAAAATGCACAATTAAAGCTCATGTAGAAGGGACAATATAAGGAGTAGAAAGAAGGAGGGAGGGAACTAGCAGAGGGAAGATTGGAGAAGAAGGGATGGGGAGGAAGGTCAGTGTGGGGGGATGAAGGGGGAGAGGTCAATCTCAAGGTAAACAGCACAACTTCATGAGTATGTTGGAAAAATAGGGGAAGATAACCCAAATAACCATCAGAGTTTAACTACATACCAACCATAAGGCTCTAGAAGTTTTGTGGGGTGATAAAAGTGTTGCTAGAAGTGATGTAAAGGATGCATAATGGAAAAAGCCAATGCTGTATTACTGTGTACCCCATCATCATTTACTAATAAAGGAAATAAATAAATTACCTCTTTGTTTAACTGATTTTCTCCATTGTTTTTCTGTTTCAAATGTTATTGATTTCTGCTCTTTATTATTTTCCTCCTTTTATTTCCTTTGGGTACAGATTGCCAGTCTTTTTCTAGGTTCTTGAAATGGAAATTAGATTATTGATTTGAGATTATTTATTTATTTATTTATTTATTTATTTATTGTTTCACTCTGTAGCCCAGGCTGTCTTCTGACTTGCAATCTTCCTGCCTTTGCCTTCTAAATGCTGGGATTGGAGGCCTGCACCAATACACCCAACAATACCTATTCCTCTTTTCTAATGTACACATGTAGAGTTATAAATTTCCCTATCAGCTTTGCTTAGCTGTGTTCCACAAATTTTGACATGCTGTAGTTTCCTTTTCACTCAGCTCAATAATTTTTTATTTCCCTTGATGCTTCCTTTTTGACTCATGCGCTATGTAAAAATATGTCTAGTTTCCACATGTTTGGAGATTTTCCTGTTATTTTTCTGCTATTGATTTCTAGTTTGGTTCCACTGTGGTCGGAGAACAAGCTCTGTATTATTTTAATTCTCTTGAATTTGTTACAATTTGTTTCATAGCCCAGGACATAGTCTGTTGACATATGTTCCATGAAGAAAAGAACCAGAGCCAGGTATGGTAGTGCACACCTATAATCCCAGTGACTCAGGAGGCTGAGGCAAGAGGATCACAGGTTTAAGTGAAAGGTAGCCTGTGTAACTTAGTGAGTCCCTGTCTCAGAAAATAAAAAATAATAAAAGAGGCTGTCGCTGCAGCTCAGTGGTAGAGCACTTGCCTAGCATGCATGAGGCCCTGGGTCCAATCACCCAGTACTGAAAGAAAAAAAATAGAGCTAGAATAGTAAAAGGAGGGGGGGAAATGCCCCAGGGTGCAAAAGGAATGTGTATTCTGATGTTGTTGGGTTTGTTGGTGGTGGTGGTGGTGGTGTTAGGTGCCATTGACTCGGGTCCCACTCATAGCAACTCTCATAGGATTTTCAATGGCTGATTCAGGATTGTTTTTTTGAGAGTAGCCTGCCACATCCTTCTCCAAGTTGTTGGGTTAGTACTCTATAAATGCCAATTCCATCCCGATGGTTGATAGTATCATTGAATTCTCCTATATTCTTGCCAATTCTATCTATCAATTGTTCTGTCAATTTTTGAGAGAGAGGTGTCTATGTCTTTTTTTTTCTTTGAATATTTTGCAGCTCTGTTGTGTGGAATATTATATATCTACAATTCTGTCTTCTTAATGGATTGACTCTTTTATCATTATATAATGCCCCCCTTTATCTCTTACTGCTGTTAGTTTTTAGGTGCTGATGTCAGTCCAATTCATAGCAACCCAATGGACAACAGACGAAACACTCCCCAACACTGTGCCATGCCCAGCATTATGTCAGTGCTCCTCTGCCGATAATAGAGTTTGCAATGACTGATTGTTTCAGGAATGGACTTCCAGGTCCTCCTCCCAAGCCTATAGCACCCTGTATTCCCAGCGGGTCTCCCATCCTACAGCACCTGGTATTCCCAAGGGGAATACCAACTAGACACAACACTGCTTAGCTTCTGAGATCAGACCAGTCAGATGCCAGGGTGGCACAACTGCTGAGTGATGGGGAAAGTTCTGACTCTCTGATAGGCCTCCTCTGACACCATGTGGAAGGGAGGAGGAAGGATACCCCATTAAATGCTAGGAGCACAGAGGGCTGGAAGTTGAGGCTTCCTACTTAGCCTCAGTGACACCTCCCCAGCATGACTATTGAGGTGCCTTGACACGTTCCCTCAGGATTGGGAATCTAAGCTTCTGCCTTAGCCTTTGTTGGCCTACATGGGGATAGGACCACAGATTCTTCTGTGGTGTTTGGTAATTGTTATCTTTATGTTTTCTGTCTTCCTGTTGTACTCCTTTCCTGGTCTTTTGATTAGAGAAAGCAGACTTTCATTGGCTTTGTTGTGGTTTTGTTTTCTGGTTTTTTTCTTTGTTTCTTTGTCTGCGCTTATCATCATTTCTGAGTCACCAGCTTCTTCAGCTCCAAATCTGGTAAATAAGAGTCAAGAAGAAAATTCACCAACGTGTTGCTCCTCAGGTCCCAAAGTCCTAGCTAGTCTTCCTTCTTCTCTCTTCCTTTCAGAGTTTTGTATTTCTTTTACACAGAATAGAAAGATGTGTTAGTTGTCCTTTCCAAGAGAAATCACTTTTTGTACAAATACTCCTTTAATTCACTTTTTAATCATAGCCGTGTTTGTCTATCAGCTCCCAAGTCCCTGAAATTTTAAGAAGAGCTCTCGTAACCTGGCTCCAACATTGCAGTGCTATGAGTCTCAAACAGTCACACCCACATTGTCTCACAGAAGATAAAATGCCACACATTCTCTCTCCCAGCCTTCCTAGCAGGCACATGATGGGAGCTCAGCCTATCAGGCACATCCTCCAGAGACCCTGCACCAGCAGCTAGCAATGCAGACAAGCAAAATAGAGGAGAATCCTGGTGGCCATTCCAGAGGCAGCAGTGGCAGCAATGCTAGGGGTGATACCCACCACCAGGGACACATCTGTAGCATCTCATGTTCAGTAGCAGTGGTAGCATTCTCACCAGACATTTTCTGTGCCATATCTTTAACCACAATTCTAACCAATATTGTGTCTGGGTTGGATTCTCCTACCTTCCTAGTGCTTCTGTGATTCCCTTTTAAATCAGCTAGAACCCACTTCTGTTAGGTGCAAATAAGAATTCTGCATGTTCCCACTGGTTGTCAGCCACAAAACCCTCAGGAGAATGTTGTTGTTGTTAGGTGCCATCCTGTCCAACTCATAGTGACCCATATAGGGTTTTCAACGGTTGATTGTTTGGGAATTGCCTCAGGAGTAGAGTGCTACATCCTTCTTCCATTTTATGGTGCTGGGAATCAAACCATGGACCTCAGAGGCTGCAGAGAGGCACTCTCCCAACTAAGCTAAATCCCTGCCCCACTAGGTAGAATAGAATGTCCTTATTCTTCAAAACACAGCACAGTAGAACTCAACCTAGAAAGGCCTGCTAAGAGGGGCTGCTAGGAATCTGCTATGGTTTGAACGCATGTGTGCCTCCAAAAGTCATATTGACACTGAGTCTCAATGCAATAGTATTAAGGGACAAGCCCTTTAGGAAGTGATTAGGTCATGGAGGGATTCCAACTTCACAAATGGGATGAGTGCTCTGCTAAAAGGGCTTGAGAGAGTCTGTTTGGTCTTTTCCTGTCATTCCACCATGTGAAGACGAGGCAACAGAGCACCATCTTGGAAGCAGACAGCAACCCCTCACCAAATACAATCTGCTAATTTTGTGATCTTACACTTGCCAGCCTCCACGATTGTGAGAAACAAATTTCTATTATTTATGAATTGCCCAGTGAAGACATTTATTATAGCATCGGGAATGGACTAAGACAGAGCCCGAAGGCTTAATCTGCTTTTTTAGTTGCCAAATACCCCCCTTGGAGATTCTAACTTTTCACATGATAAGCACACATGGAACTGAAGTCTCTCCTAATATGGGGAGTGACTCACACTGGGTGGAGTACATTAACTAGCCTGACCTTGGGAACAAGACAATCCCATAACCTTAAATAGCATTTTCCTTTACCCACTTCACCCATCCCTCCCTGCACAAATGAAGACTCACTGGTTAGAATAAAGTGTTTTTTATGTCCCTGAGGGTGGCTTTGGGGCACAGAAAAGACCACTCCAACTAGTAGTTGTTTTACAACCCAATTTACTTGGGATTTGAAAATTAGCATTTGATTTGTTAAATTTATAGATTTAGAAAGCTATAGCTCTTCCTTCAGTTTGCAAAAGCAGCTTAGGAATCTTATTATCCTACTTACAATTCTAGCAAATATTAACAATCACTTTGGGAAGGCTTTTGGCTAATGCTTAGTCCCATTTATACACTTAGCTAATTAAAGTTCTTTAACATTTTAAATGGCGTTTATACATTTAATATATTCAATTCCTTTATAATTACTTCATCTGACTGATAAACCTTTCCAACTATGAAAGCAATTTTCATAAATTTAGTAAAGTCACCATATAAAAAAGAGTGAACCTTAACTTCCCTTAAATATCCAAACTAGACATAAACTTACAAAGATTTCAACTAAAAATCATATATATCAGTTAATTATTCCCGAAACTTCAAGTGGAATAGTAAGAGTAGCATGTTATTCCAATGGGCCAAATTTTCTTTAAAATTATGTGTGCATAAACTATTATATATGCCCAAATTTTTTAACTTGAATATATTAAAACTACAGCTTTGATTCCTTTAATATTTGTGTGCTTAATTTTAAATATTCCAAGGGTTACTAAAATGTCTTCTCATAGGGGAGATAATTTCCATCTCAGCTAATTGAGGATGCTAATCAGCTAGAGGTTCTAGGTGGGATGGTGACTAGATCCTAGATCAGGCACGTGCAACCTGAGGCCTGCAGGCCACATGCAGCCCAGGAGAGCTAGTAATGCAGTCCCACCAATCTCTTAACATCATGTGTTTATTAGCATATATTTTCTTCATAACTCCACGTGTAGTTCCAGTTTTCACATTCCAAAGTGATACTGAGCATGTTTGCAGAAGACATCTAATGCTTCTTTATCATATACTAAGATGTTGCCACAGTATCCAATTCTAACCTTCAACTAAGTGCAAATATACCACAGTCAGTAACATGAGTCAGGTTAGACCTGGTCAGTTGAGTACAATTGGGTTGAATGTGAAGGGATCTGAAGCTGTTTAAAGCCACTTAAGTGTGCATCAGAGCTGACAGGAGTAGTTTTTGGCAACTTGGCAAGTAAAACTCAACCACTACCAATAATATTTTTGAAAATCTAATTCAATCCAGTTCCAGACTCCATGAATTGATCATTGATTGCAAAGTTTACTTGAGAACTAAGAATTGTGACCACTTCCATCAAACCAGACACTGATAGATTAGTTTTACAATAATAAATTTCCCATTAGTTTCATATTGATTTAGAATTTTATACAGATTGGATTTGTGGTCAAGAGAGTTTCTTGCATTCAAATTCAACCTTTACACAATTCTAATCCACATCTGCTGGTGGTGGTGGTGGTGTTAGGCGCCAAAGAGTTAGGTGCTATTGTTAGGAGGGACTCACAGCAACCCTCATAGTGTTTTCAATGGCTGATTATTTCAGGATTGCCTTGGGAGTGGATTGCCATGTCCTTCTCCAGGTTTTGTGGTGCTGGGAATCAAACCAGGGACCTCAGAGACTGCAGGGTGGTGCTCCACCAACTGAGCTAAATCCCAGCCCATATGATACTATAACCTTCTAAAATTATTGAAATGATGCAGATTAGGTTTGAGAATATACAGTATATTATATAGCTTATATGTGATCCAAGACAATTCTTTACTCAGTGAGTTCCAGGGAAGCCAAGAGTTTGAACATCCATGTCCTAATAGTGACTACATGGACCCATCAAGCACTACTTCCAGTCTCTAACTTCCTAACTTGAAGATAGAGAGGGTGCAGTAGTCCAGTTTTTCATGTCCCTTAGATTACTGATTACTAATATTAAAGTTGGGCTGAGATTTGGCTCAGTTGGTAGAGCGCTGTGCTGCAGTCTCTGAGGTCCCGAGTTCAATTCCCAGCACCACAAAAATGGGAGAAGGACCTGGCAATCCACTCCCAAGGCAATCCCGAAACAATTTGCCATTGAAAACCCTATGAGGGTCACTATGAGTCCTACCTGACTAGAGGACACCTAACAACAACAATATTAAAGTTAGAAACCATAACCTTGAGCCGGGTGCAGTGGCACATGCTTGTAATCCCAGTGGCTCGGGAGGCGGAGGCAGGAGGATCACAAGTTGGAGACCAGAGGCAGTCTGCGTAACTTAGCAAGACCCTGTCTCAAAAAGTAAAAAATGGGCTGGAGGTGCAGCTCAGTGGTCCAGCACTTGCAGAGCATGCAAGCATGAGGCCCTGGGTTCAACCCCCAGTACTGCAAAAAAAAAAAAAAAAAGAAAAAAAAAAAGAAAAGAAAAGAAAGAAAGAAAGAAACCATAACCTCCATGCAGATTCTACCCTTGAGATATAGAACAATATATTGGTTCATTTACACTAAAGAATCTTTCATCTAATATGTTTCCTTTTTTGTCTGTTTTTTGGAGACAGGGTCTCACCATGTAGCTCAGGTTTTCCTGAAACTCTTGCTAACCTAGGCGGGCTTTGATCTCACATTGATCCTTCTGCCTCAGCCTCCTGAGTACTGAGATTATAGGTTTGTGCCACTATGCCCAACTCTCATATGCTTCTTATATCATGTTGTTGCTGAGTGCTGTTGAGTCTGATCTGACTCATAGTGACCCTAAGTACAACAAAAGAAAGCACTACCCAGCACTGTGCCAATACACATGATCTTTTTATGTTGGAGCCTAATATTACAGACACTATGTTTCTTATTTTGAGTTGTGCCACAGCAGGAAATGGAGGTTCCAGGCGCTTTATTCTATTCTCATCATTAAGGTTGACTCTACTTTGAGGAAGCAACTCTTCCCCAGTCATCTTTTGAATGCCTTTCCAGCCTAGGGGGCTCATTTTCTGGCACTATATTTGGCAGTGTTTCTCTGCTATTCGTAGGGTTTTCAATGGCTAATTGTTTCAGGAATGGGCTTCTCCTTCTCCCTAGTCTGCCTGAGTTTGGAAGCTCAGCTGACACCTGTCCACCATGGGTGGCCCTGCTGGTAACTGACATACCTGTGACAGAGCTTTCAGCATCCCAGAAACACGCAAGCCCTCACAGCATGACAAGCTGACAGACACATGGGGGTCTTATCTCATAGGATCACACAACTCTTAGGGATATTAAGACTGTGTCTAATTGAATTCTGGTTATCTCACATAGCTTTGTCTAAGATCCCAAGACCAATCTGCAAGGTCATCACTCAGTCCTTACTCCCTTGCTCCACCCCATTCCCCCATGGTCCTTGAACTCCCAATTTCTCTGGAAATGTAAAAAACGGGCTCCCCCAGGATCTGTTCTCTGCTCCACCTGACAAAACTAAAGGAGAAACTTCCTAAGCCTAGTCACTTCTCAGACATGTCGTGTGGGGGCTCCTATGGCACTATAGCCTCAACTTCCCACCTTTCTCAAGTAAGCACTGCAGTGCTCAAGGTCCATTGGAAGAACAAGGTCCAAGCAGGAGGCTCTGAAGCTGGAGGGATGAGGCTATAGGACCAAAGTTGCCAGATAGTACCTGGGCCAAGGCTAGAACTCAGGGCTCCTGACTCCCAGTCCCCATGTTCTAGCCACTCAACCACAAACCAGCAGAGTGGAGGAGGTGCTCCGAAATCACAGCCCCAGCCAAATAGCCCCAACTCTGAAATGTAACACATGCAGGTTCTCTCTCTTGCTTACTAAACAGAATAGTAATAGGCATAGTTCCTGCCCTGGAGCGTTCTAAAATAAATATGCATACTGTGTATTTGCATTTCCATAGTAAAGAGAAGCAATAATAAGAAATAACTTTCAACTAGAGTGGGAAGGGCAGTGGAAACCATCCATGGAAAAGAATATATTGGCTTAGGATAGTGGAACTCAACTTCATATTAGAATCTCAGGGCTTGGGGGAAGGGCACAATTTTTTAAATACCAATGAGAACCTGTAGAATAAGGCCTAGATATTAATATTTTTTCTTTATATTTTTTCAGTACTAACAAGTTGAACTCAGGGCTTCACACATGCTAGGTTAATGCTCTACCCCTGAGCTGCATCTCCAGCCGCATTTTTATTTTTTATTTTGAGACAGAGTCTCACTAAATTGCACAAGCTGCCTCTGGCCTTGAATTTACAAATCTCCTATCTCAGCCTCCAAGTCAGTGGGATTATAGACATGTGCCACAGCACCAGGGAGAGATTAATATTTTTTAAAATATCCCAGCCAAGTGTTGTGGTGTACACCTGTAATCCCAGCACTTGGGAGGCTGAGGCAGAAGGATCATGAGGCCAAGGACAGCTAGGCTACATAGAGAGTTCAAGGCCAGCCTTGGCTACATAGCAAGACCCTGTCTCAAAAAAATAAATAAATAAATTCCAAGTGATTCCAATGCATAGCCAGAGTTAAGAACCTCTATGGGGCTGGGGTGTAGCTCAGTGGGTAGAGTGTTGCTCTGCACTCTCTGAAGGCCTGGGTTTGGTCCCCAGCACTACAAATATGGGAGAAGGACCTGGTATCCCACTCCCGAGAACAATCCTGAAACCATCAGCCATTAAAAACCCTATGAACAGCAGAGAAGCACTGACATAGTGCTGGGCATGGCACAGTGTTGGGTAGCGTTTCATTCTGTTGTACACAGGATCATTATGAGTCAGACCTGACTCGATGGCATCTAAAAACAACAACAGGTTAAAACAATGACAGCCCTTTCTATATCATGGTCACATAAACCTGCTAATTGTCCAGTTACTTCTCTAAGTCAATTCAGTTTATTGTATTAGTTAGCTTTTTGTCACTGGGCTAGAATACCTGACAGAAACAATTTAAGGGAGGAATTATTTATTGTGGCTCACGGTTTCAGAGATTTCAGTCCATCATGGCATGACAGAGCAAAGCAGTTCACATCATGGCAACCAGGAAGCAGAGAAAAGGGGCTACAGCAAGATACAGCCCCAAGGACGCATTTCCAGTGACCTACTTTTCCTAACCAGGGCTGGGATTTAGCTCAGTGGGTAGAGCGCTGCTCTGCAGTCTCTGAGGTCTCGAGTTCAATTCCCAGCACTGCAAAAATGGGAGAAGGACCTGGCAATCCACTCCCAAGGCAATCCTGAAATGGTCAGCCATTGAAAACCCTGTGAGGTTCGCTATGAGTCAGAGGGCAATTCCATGGCACCTAACAACAACAACAACTTCTTCTAACCAGGCCCCACCTCCTAAAGTTTCTACAGCCTCACAAAATAGAGCCATCAGCAAGGGACCAAGTCTTTCAAACATGAGCCTGTGGTAGGTATTTCATATTCAAACCGTAACACTGAGTTTTAACTCGTATATTTACTTCAGCTTTATCCTACATGATGCTATCTGCGAAATCACGAGGGTGATGTGTTCATTGTATTTTTCTCCACTACACAATGTCTCTTTGGGTTTGGAGGGCATTATAACCAACAAAGAAAGTGACAGCTGTTATTGAAACAAATATGAGAACCAAAGCATTTTCAGAATTCTTGCAAAGTTCTACTGTTGTCGCCTTTGTCCTTCCCTGGATCCTAAAAGGGGCAGAGTCTGTCACCTCTTGGGCCTTCCTGCTCTGACACCTGCTCCCCTCCTTCCTTTCCACTCACTGTGGCCAGGCACTGTGGGAAGCATCAGGGCCACAAAAAAAGCTTGGACTGGCTCTCTGCCTGTCTTACAGCCTAGAGGGAGACAGAAAGTACAAGCAGCAGGTGCCAACTGGGAGAAGTGGGGGGACTACTAAATGAACATCAGATGGAAGTCTGGTTTTGTCATCTCCTCAAGGTCACCTTCTCCCTGCTTTGTCTCTCCACCAGCCCCACAGCACCTCACCATGCCCCATCTCCACCTGTGCCACATCTCCTTTCAGTCCCTCATCTCCCAGTGTCCTCGCCCTGGAGGACACTGAATGTTGAGGAGCACTACTCAATGCCTCTCCATCATCTAAATCCAACTGTGATTCATCCACCCCCAGAGAGCATCCCAACAGCTATCCGCTTACTTCGCACTCGATAAAGCTTGTTCAATAAAAAGAAACAGTTCCAACAAAATTAAAAAGAGTCCCAGCAGCGGTCTCAAACATTACATCTTCCTCACAGAACATAAATCCTACCAATATTGGAGTCTGTGCTATGCACAACTGGTGAGTCAGGCGATTGATCAAGTTCCCTCAGACAATGGCATAATTTATTTATCTGGAAACCAAATTCCTCACTTTGCACTTCCTAATCTGCCTCATTGGATTCCACCCACCACTCGGGGCTGCCAGAACTTGTTCTGTTGTTGTCTTCAGCAATGGTATCATTGCCAGCCGTGCGGGCAGCGTTTGGTACAGGTGCCCTTGAGTTATGTTTCGTCTTTCCTTTGCTGCTTGGAATTCCCCGTGAGAACTCCACATGTCAACAGTCATGATCATTATTTGAGTCACCTGATATGATACAAGAAGAGATGTCACACGGCCTGCCAAATGGGACACACTATTGCCAGCTTCTGTGCCCTAAAGGAGGGGGGCAGGACCACTCAAGCAGATGGTCTGTGAGTTCTGACAGCTAGAAGCTGTCGCTAGGGCCTCCGACGCCCTGAGTGAGCGGAATCCTCAGTGTGGAGTGAGGCAATGACAGCCACCCTCTCTGCTCAAAGTAAAGGAGGAAGCTAGAACTCCTCTGGGACTGGAATGGGCTTGAACTTGCCCAAGGGTAATGAAAGCTTTGGGCAACTACCTACTAGGTGGCCACAACCCCACCTGGAAAGCCACAACAGTGATGGGCCTGATGTCCTTATAGGAAGGGTCTTCTGCCACCTTGCACATGCCTACTCTCCCAGCCACTTGCAGTCCAAAGCAGCTGGCAGGGGGTCATTGTTGAAAAACACTGTGGCCTTTAAACCCTTTCTAGTCACCTGTCCTGCCACATCCTCCAGAGATGTGCCATCAGGACCGAATGGGGCTCCTCTCGGTTGACTCCCTTTTACACCTTGAAGAAGTCCCAGATCAGGGGCCTAGGCCCCCAGGAGGATAAGGCCAGAGCCTCAATGAAGAGAAAGAGGAAACCCTGGGACTACTAAGGCTTCAGGACAAACTCCAAATGTCTCTAAATGACACTCTCTCCCCGGCAGACCAGGCCCTGCTGCCTTCCCTGACACTTGAGTGTGCAAGTGTCCTATCATGCCTGGTCCCTTACATACCCAGCCAGGCCCCCATTACACTGCTGCTCCTCATCCTCCACGTGCCCATCCTGGTAACCTTTTGGGGGCTGCAGCCCCCTCGGCCTTTCAAACCCTTTA
The DNA here is from genome assembly GCA_007922755.1 of Pedetes capensis. Taxonomy (NCBI): domain Eukaryota; kingdom Metazoa; phylum Chordata; class Mammalia; order Rodentia; family Pedetidae; genus Pedetes; species Pedetes capensis. The sequence goes on from VMDO01000450.1 coordinate 20,543, forward strand.
CAGATGCGCACTGTAGCTAAGGAATAACCCTTGCTCCTTCTGACCATGCCCAGCCCACAACTCGTTGGCAGGCCCTACCTCCGGAACTCCTAAACTGTAGCCCCTCCCTCAAAGGGGGTGGGGACAGAGTGGTCGCTAAAGCCCCAGGCTCTTGGGTCTTACTTGAGCAACCTGATGCTATGTCCGGCTCTTCCTTCCACTGAAATTATTTTGCCTTTTGTTCCAAGGCCTCTGAACCCAGTTTTACTTGACGCTACCAGGGCCTACCAGCCAAGACCAGGACGCATTCATTGCTTGAAAAAACCCCGCCCACCCTGCCTTGTCCCTCATTTTGCAAGTGAAGAACACCCACACTTCTCAGCTATTGGCCAAGCAGAGATGACTGACGCAAGCTGTGTCCAATAAAGAGTTGAGTCTTCCTGGCTCAGGTTGCTATTCCTTCTCAGGGCTCCAGGAAAGAGCAGGTTCCTTCCTGAGGGTCCTAGGAATACCCAGACCAAACAAGAGAGGCCGCCCACATAGAGGCCCAGAAAGGTGACCCGGTTGGAGAAGGAGGTGAGGGTCCCAAGCGTGCCTGTGAGGGGGCCCTGCTGTCTCCGTGCTTGGAATACACCTTGCACACATCTGTGTTCTGAGCTTTGCGTTTGACCTTCACTTTGTTCCTTGGCAAAGTTCTTTTGAAATTCCACTTTGCCTTGGCCAATCTAAGGGAAAAGGGATCTCGTCCTCACATTGGCCAGGAGAGCTGGGTCAGTGGCCAGATGTAATTAGATGACTGTGGCGCCAGAGACCAAGGGAGTGGGGCGGCCAGAATAAAACGCTTAAACCTGGATGATAATCCGGGACAGCTGGAAGGCTCAGCTCTTCCTTAGGAACACAACAAACAGCCCCATTGCAGTCTGTCCCCTTCTCCTGACTCACCTTGGGGGTACTAGATGTTGGCCTGAACACCTAGGAGGAAAATGAGGAAAGGATAAGGTCTCGGGGCCAGCTTCAAAGGTAACGGCCCGTGTGGGGCATAGGAGTCTCAAACCCTGGAAGCTCAGAGTGCAGACCTCCATGAACCTCCCTGACCTTGCTGGTCTCCCCAGGAGGAACTGAACGAGATTGAACTGGACCTCCCTCCGCAGTGGATCCACTAGGTGGCAGCACTACCCCTGCTCAGCCCGGCCCAAGCTTGCAGTATGTGAGAGTGGCCACCAGAGGGCCACACAGGGACGACCAGCTCCATCAGGCTGTTGCCTAGCAACTGTGACGCAATGGGCTCCCATTTCCACCCTCCTCAAGGCCTCCCAGTTTATTTCTGGCAAAACAGACTGTTGCACAAGCAGTGCCTTCAGGAATCTCAGAACTGCTTCTCTTTTAAATCCAGGAGAACCTAAAATGGTCTGGGACAGTAGGGAGTGGGTAGGGGATTAATCCAACACCATCCTGGCATCTAGGGGATCAGACCATCTCTGCACCCCAGAATGCCAGGGAGCAAGAAAATCAAAGCATTTTCCAGTCCCCTCTGTAGCCCCACAGCCACTCGAGAAGAACTGCTTTCCCTAGTGGTTAAGGTGCAGCAAACATCTCCCTCACCCCTCCCTTGCACTCCCCCTTTCTAAATAGGGGCTGGATTAACGGGCATGTGACCTTGAGCAGACCTTGAGCCTCGCGCTTCTCAGCTTGAGAAGGCCTGAGGGAGATAAAGGCCCAGCTTTGACCTTCTGTAGTCTTGATTCTCCTCCTGCTGCCCCTACCTCAAACCTCTGCTTGGTTTCGATAACCCTGATAACAGAATTCTTCCAATTCCACATGGATAATTATGACCTGAGAATCCAGAGATGGAACCAAGAAAGTGAGGCAGACACGAGAGAAGGAGTGTGGTTATAATGAGCTCAAAGCCTATGCTGTCTAGTATGTGAAAGGCCCTGGCCGAAGTCCGGGGGCCACTGGCCTGGCATGAGCAGTGGCTCCAGGCAGTTCCCTGGGTTGTGAGGAGCGCCTGGCTCTGGCACTGGGCTCTGCCTGTGGTCCTGGGGCCTGTCGGTCACTGAGGTGGGGTCTCCAAAGGTCACACGGGCATGTGCAGCTCGTTGTACTCATCCTGGCCATCCTCGTCAAAGTTGGGCTCAGCATCTTCTGAGTCCAGCTGCAGAAGGGAGCACAGGTTGCAGGAGGCAGGGGGCAGACTTGTCCCCTCCCGTTCCCCCATATCCTCCTCTACCCAGCAGAGCTCTCTGCTCCCAGACCTTCCCTGGGCCTCACTATCTGCAGGGACCAGGACCCCAAGTTGAAGCCCTTCCCTTGGCCAAAACCTTCAGGTCACTCCCCAGATTTCCTGGCCCCTCCAATTCATAATAATGGTAGCAACCACTACATATGAGGTTCTTTCCCACGGCAGTTTCTAGTTCCTCCAGTCCCGCTGTACACCAAGTTTGAGTATGGATGAATTACCAGCAAATTCCTTGAGCTGACAAAAACAGGGCTCAGGGTGGATTTCTGTGCCACACCACCCACACTCATCCTGAGCTGTGTGCTTTTGTTCAGGGCACAACCTGCACAGCTGTCTGCAGCAGCCCTGTGCTTAATCTTATACCAAACTGTCCTAGTAAGTGCTTTACCTGGTTTAGTATTTAATCCTCCTAACAGTTCTGTATGTTGTTGTTAGGTGCCATCCAGTCATGTCTGACTCATAGCGACTCTTATAGGGTTTTTAATGGCTGATTGTTTCAGGAGTGCCTCAGGAGTGGATTGCCACATCCTTCTCCCATTTTTGCAGTGCTGGGAATTGAACTCAGGACCTCAGGGACTGCAGAGCAGCGCTCTAACAACTGAGCTAAATCCCAGCCCCACAGTTCTATATAGTAGAATCTATTACCAGCCCTGTTATACAGATGAAAATAAGATTTCAGATTAGATAACTTGCCTAAGGTCACACAAGCCAAGAGATGGCCGAGCTGAGATTGGAACCCAGGTATCTGATTCCTGTGCTCTTCTACCCTCATGCTGCCAACCAAGACCAGCATCCCTTACCGCCTGCAGCTCCCTCTCCTGGAAGATCCTGGGCAGGAGGCAACGTCTCAGAGGCACCGTGAGCAGCAGGATGAAGGGGAAGGCCAGCGAGGCAGCCGTGGACTTGACCACCCACAGCAACGCGATGCAGCCCAGCTGGATGCAGGTGAACAGGTGCATCCGCCACGTCTTCACCTGGGGAAACGGGCATGGGTCTCACCACCTAGTGGCACCAGCCTGCTCCCACCCACACCTTTGGGAACCTGGCTCCCAGGTCCCAAATCACCCTTATCTTATCCATCCTGTCCACTGACAGTGGATCCTCTCCCATCACCTTCCCCTAAGTCCCCCCCTCCACAAGTCCTGGCCCAACCTTGGTCACATAGGGCTGCTCGGGATGGTGTTTTGCCGGCATGAGGATGAGCAACAGGCGCTGCGACAACTGGATGCCAGACAGTGACGTGACCCCCATGTACAGGAAGATCCCGAAGAGCACAGCCAATGGGATCCGCCGCAGCACAGCCCCCATGACGATAGACAGGCCTGGAGCAGGTGACACAGACCTACCTGGCCCCTGCACAGCCCCCAGCAGGACAAAAGGGCCTGGGGGGGAGGGGAGGGGACCCATCTGCCCAAGCAGCTGGGCCTCGTGAATCAGAGATGGAAGAGGATAGAGAACCAGGGTGGGCTCGAGGCAGAAGGGCTCACAGAGTGTCAGCAGGCAGGCTGGGGCCCGCAAGAGGGCGGGACAGGACACATCTGCAGATCTGAGAACCGGGTCAAGCCTGGGGTGAGGAACATTCCAGGCCACAGGGCCCAAGTAGGGAGGTCTGTGGGGGAGGCCGGGCTCTCACCCACGAGGCTGGCGATGAGCACGCCTGTGACCCGCTGCTCCCGAACCTCCTGGATCTGGGGTTTGTCGCCAGGTGCGATGGCAGTGCGCATCACCGTCAGTGCGTTGACGTGGGTGACAGAGCGGACGGTGGCAGCTGTGAGCCAGGGCAGCCCAAACAGCCCGCAGAGGCCACCCAGTGAGCCGATCAGCAGCAGGTCGAGGTGGAAGCCGGAGCCCTTGAGCAGCCTCCGTGCCTTCTGGCTGACGATGAGCCTGCAGGGGGACGGGGGTAGGGGACTGGCTGGCGGCTTGCAGCAGGCAGAGTGGGTGCACAAGGCTGGGGCGTAGGGGGAGGCACATGCACGCAACAGCTCTCCCCAGACCTGCCAGCTTCCTCTCTCGAGTTCCCAAATTGAAGTTCTCACATTGCAGCAAATCCGAGCCAAATTCTCATACTGTGAATGTTTAAAACCCCACAAAAGCCAGATGCCAGACCTCACCACGTGATTTTGGTTTAACCAAAATGAGAAACATGTGAGCATCCTCGGGTGAGAGAACATCCTGCCAGAGTCCTGCGGACTGCTAAGTGCCACCCTGCAAACAGTGGTGGCAACAGCCGGGCACCATGTCAAACCACCACAGGAAAATCATGCCCAGGCCCACTGCTCTAGCTGCCCCCCGTCTCCTCCTCACCCTGCTAGCCCCTGACACACACAACACTCAAAGCCTGCCACGGTTGCCGCACACCCAGCACCTGAGACCAGTAAGATGCCCCTGCCTTAACCCTTCACCAAGCCACAGAGCCCGGCCTCGGCCCTCCCTTCCTCCCCCTCCCCCTCCTGTGCCCCCAGCCCTCTCACGCAGTGATCTGGGTCTCCATGAATATCAGGATGAGGACCAGGAGGGCCGGGACGGCAGCTGCCACCATCATCCAGGGTGGGAAGGGGCGGGCACTGCCCAGGGGCGGGATGAACCACGTGCGCTTATGAGGAGAGGTCACCGAGAGCCCCGTGGGCACCGTCAGCTTCTGCATGGCAGGGAGGAGAACAGGGGTCAGGGACACAGCCTCCCCCACCACAGCTCTGCCAAGCTCGGGGTCTCCAGCTCCAGAACTCAGGGGATCTGAAGGACACCCGTTCTGCATTCTCCAAGGTCACTGTCCCTCCAAAGGCCTGGGACAGAGCAGAGAAGTGAAATCCCCAAGCTCCAGAGCCAGCGAGTGACCCGCCACAGGGAGACCCGCCATCCTGCCCCAGCCCACACCTCCTCCTCTGGATTCCTCCCTCAGGACCACACACAGAACGTCAAGGACACCCCTGGACCCCCAGACCCACTCTCCCCAGGACGGACCCAGCAGGTGGTCACTCCCCTGGGAAAACTGGGCTACATCTCTGTTCTTGTCCCTGGGGACAATGCAGATGAGTCAGGGCCCCGGCCCAGGGTGCGCAGCCTCGTGGCAGGGCCAGGCCGTCTCACCTGTGTGTAGGTGTCGGTGATGGAATAGTCCACCAGGACCATCACCAGGATGGAGATGGGGATGCCGAAATCCCCAATGATGCGGCGAGCCTGCAGAGGGGTGGCAGGGGACAAAGCAGGGGTACAGTGAGGGCGGACAGACTCCCATGGGGCTCACCACCCCCAGCCCTTCCCGGGGCCAGGTTGGGGCCAGAGGTCTCCCAACCTTCTCTCCAGGCTCCGCCCACCATGGCAGCCCCGCCTGTCTCGACTGAGCTCTGAGGGAACAAGGACTGGATTCTGAGGTCTAAAGGCTGCCCAGACCTGGTTTGGGCCCAGGGGTTAGCGAGGGTGAAGGAGAGGTCCAGCCGCTCTCAGGAGCAGAGCCGGAAGGGACAGCAGGAACTGAGGGGGACCACGAGGTCGCCACACCCGCAGCCACGCACCTTGCCACCCAGGAAGCGGCTGTTCCTGAACTTGCGCAGGAAGAAGGCGATGAGGAAGGTCCCCAGCATGAGGATGAGGGACAGCAGAGCCGTGTTGGGCTGGTTCCTCGGGCCGGGTGGCCCCTCGGTGGGAGGCAGGGCACTGCCATTCAGCTCTGGGCCTGCCACCACGGTCCCCTCCGGGCCCCCCGCGGGGGGGTAGGATGGCAGCAGTGGGTGCTCTGTGAACACCTGCGTGTGGGACACATGGACACCTTATCGCTCACCTGGTAGGTGACGCTGACGTCATCACCTGGGAGGGAGAGGGTGGCCCCTCACATACCTGAACAGAAAGTGACACAGACCCTGGCTACCTCTCACACACACCCTACAAAAGGGGAGCCAAGGACACACAGTCCCTTAACGCTGCCAACACCCTGCTCGGTCTCTCCTCCACAGGTGGGGTCTCATTGCGGGGCCGCCCACTGGTGGCCTAGAGCCTTGACCTGGCCCCCTCTGCATCTCCCTCCCCTTCACGTCAGAACTAGTCCAGGGTGGCTCTATTCCGCCACTCCCATCTCCAGAGGAGCTCCTCTCCCTGTCCCCTTGTCCCCAGGGCTCCATGCCTCCCCCTCCTGCCCTGTCCAGGGCACTGCCCTGGCCCCACCTCCACCCGACCCCCGTGGCTGCCACCTTGTACAGCTTGTGGAACGTCTCGTAGATGAAAATGAGGGAGATGAGGAAGGCGAAGATCTCCTGGGTAAATGGTGAGATGTAGCGGACCAGGAAGCTGCCCTCAGCGGCCACCAGGGCCAGGACGAAGACCACCAGCCAGAGGCCGACCCACACCCGCCCGGTGAGGTACTCCAGGTCCTGAGCTCGGCAGAACTGGGGGCAGCAGGGAGCAGGGTTACCCCAGGCGGCCTGCCCTGGACGTCAGTGCTCGTGGGATGGGAAGGGGTGGAGTCAGAGGGAGAGAAGGAGACACAGCACAAGGACCAGTCACCCGGTGAAGAAGGGCACAGGGCAGGAGCAAGGGCAAGGCCACCTTTACCTTGAAGAAGGCTTCTTCAAAGACCAGCAGGGGCCCAGAGAAGCCGACCACAAGCAGCGGCTGGGCCCCCAGGAGAGAGAAGAGGACGCCAAGCACCGCCGTGGACACGATCAGCTCAGACACACCCATCAGCCCCTCGGTCTTCTCTCCTGGGGTGGGTAGGGGTCAGGGGGGTGACCTGAGCCTTCCTCATCTAGCTTATCCTAAACTGGGGACCCTGGCAAGAGCAGAGTAGCCCCAAAGTAAAAGACAGGGCCTTTGACACCTTCTTCTTCCCAGTCCCCCTTCCACCAGTCCCAAGGGGATCACAGGATCCCTGCCCCTCTTACTTGATAACCTCCAAAGGGATCGCTGGGGTCCCCTCACCCAGCATCTCACTAAAGTGGCCACAGCTTTCCTAGTCCCTCTGTTCCTCAGCCCCCTAAGGTGATCCATGGGACCCATGGCCTAAAAACCCAACAGGTAACACTGGGCCCCCAAAGGGACCATAAGAGCCCCAGCTCCCCCCTCACCTAGTAGCCCCCCAAAGGTGATGGCAGGGCTGAGGGCTGCGAAGTAGATGAAGAGCACAGCGGGCACGCACTGGGAGTGCAGCGCGTCCCGCAGGTCACTGGGGTAGTGAGGGTAGCGACGCTTCACATCCCGGACAAGCCCCCCAAACACCGAGCCCGTCCGCAGCAGGGGGTCATCTTCAGGGCTTGCATCGGAGCCCCCCATCTCCAAAGACAGCTCTGGGGGAGCAAGGGGCTACTGGAACACAGGCCACTCCCTCCTGCTTGGAGGCCCCAGGCTCGGTCCCGTGCAGCCTGGGACTTTAGGTCAGGGACACAAAGTGGCACAAAGGACTCAGGGAATTGGGACAGGACTGGTCTCGCAGGCTTGGGCCCTGGGATGGCAGAATGTGTACAGCAGGGGGACCTGGCCCCAAAGGGTCTGACCTTTGCCAGGGGCCATGTAGCCCCCTCGGGTGGTCATCTCGACTTTGGTCTGCTCGCGTTCCCGGCGCTTCCGCAGCAGCTCGCGCTGGAAGGCGGCCACGGAGCGCAGCAGGTCTCGGCCCTCGACCTCCGACGGGGGGATCACAATGCTACCATCCAGGAACTCACTGATGGCCCCCAGCAGGTCCTGCCGGTCGTCTGCCTGGTAGGCAGCCTCGTGAAACAGCTAGGGTGAGGGGAAGCCATGGCTCTCAGGGATGGGCTGAGAGGGCCCCAGAAGGGGAAATTCAGGGAGGAAGTGTTGAGTCACAGAGCTAGGGCAGGGTGGACAGTCAGCCACATGTCCCAATCCAGTCCAGCAATATCGGTTGTCAAAATACTGGCACATGTCCCAGCAGACAGGCAGGCAGGCAGGCAGGCAGGTGCTGCCCTAAACCCCCCAGGTGCCCTCTCTTCCCTTTGGAGTCTCCTGACTTTTCCACATGCAGCAGCTAAATAGGTACCACTGGGTAGAGCAGGGACCTCCAGAACCACTCTGAGCAGGAAGGGCCCACACTCATCAGGCTGACACATATCCTGAGCACTGCCCCTAGCTAGAGGTCCCTGTCTGGGCCCAGGAGAGAAGCCACAGCAAAGGCCAGCGCCAACCAACCTACAACCACCAATTAGGAGTCTGAGCTGCTCCTCCCCCTGCATTACCGCCCCCTCCCAGGGCTCCCTTTCCTACCCTGGGACACGAGCTCCCCTAGCCATCCTCCAGAGTATGGCCTCCACCCTCAGGGGTCCTGTGTTGCCTCTGCCTCCACAGCACCACTGTGGATCATCAGAAAGCCCACAAGGTCCAGGGGCGAGACCTAGACAGCCCAGCCTGGGGTGCAGGCCCACCTTGTCAGACATGAGGGTAGCGATGGCGCGCCCAAGCTCGTGATAGTCAGTGCTGGTATGGCTGGGCCCCAGCATCACGAAGAGGAAGCGGACAGGCACAGGGACCTCGAGCACAGACTCCAAGAGCACAGCCTCACTCAGCCGCACAAAGGCTGCTGCTGGCTGCTCCAAGAAAGGCACACAGCCTGGGGGAAGAAGGTGGCAAAGGGTGCGTGGCAAAAGGAAGCGGTCAAGGCAGGCCACGGAAGGAGACCTGAGGCTTCTATGTACGGTTGAGCAGGTTGTGTACTGCACAAAGAAATCCTAATCGAAGGGGCCTTCTTTGCTTATGTGTTTATACACATATTACAATTTACCAATAGCTGGAAATTAAGGGTCTCAAATAATGGTTGCTGTTTTCTGATTCTCACAGTGGTGCTACATAAATTAACAGCAACCCACGATGGCAGCAAATGAGATGGAAAGCGGGCAAGGGGCAGGGGAAGAAAGGGCTGGGCATGACAGCCTCCAGCTGGAGCTCAAGCCAAGCCGGCCACGGTGGAGGCCACACGTTCACAGACCCTGCCAGCCCTCCTTACCCACGAGCACGACAGTGGCCTCAGCGTCTTCGGGGATCTTCTCCAGCAGCTTCAGGCTTTTTCCCCGATGACCGTCTCCCCCGGGCATGTGGAGGGGCTTCTGAGGACGCAGAACTGGAATAGGGCTGGGACCCAAACCGGAGGCCGTGGCAGGCCCTCCCACCCCTCGCGCCAGGCCTGGGTCTGGGCCCTGCTTCCTCCCTCCCCAGCCTCACGTCCAGGGCCCAGCCTGGCTCTGCACCTCTCAGCCCCGCCTGCCTTGGGCCCTCTCTTGTTTGAATGGCTCCTATGGGTCACTGCGTCAATGCGTTGAAAGAACTCATCTCTAGCAGAGGGACCCCTCATGCACATCACCCACACATGCCCTGGCTCCCTAGCACAGGCTCAGGCATCCAACCTTCCCAATCCCCTCAATGAAGTCATCGAAGACCTTGACTCAAACTGGACATCTTCTCAGTCCCCTGGTCCAAGTCAGAGCAAAGCCACTACCTCCTTGGCATCAGAGTCGTGCGGCCAGAGCGGGGCTGGCTCCCCCAGGTCATCAGCTATGGTTGGCACAGAGCCAGCAGGGCCATGGCTAGGGGTGGGGTGATGATTCCCCAGGACTGAGTTCACGCTGGAGCTCGATGGGTTTCGGGGGAAGAAGCCACTGTCCTTGTCATCGTTGGGATGGCTGGAGAACAGGGGTGAGGCCGGTTAGGAGAAGAGACTTAACGCAGACTGAAGTCAACCCACAGGGGAGAAGTAGAGGGTTGGAGGCCCCATCCCTTATCCTCAAGGTGAGAACTTTGTAATGGCTAGAGCTTCAGAAAGACTGAAGAAGAGCCGGGCTCTTCTTCACGCCTTTAATCCCAGCAGCTCGGGAGCCGGAGGCGGGAGGATCGCAAGTTTGACACCAGAGGCAGTCTGCGTAACTTAGCGAGACCCTGTCTCAAAAAGTAAAAAAAAAAAAAAAAAAATGGGCTGGAGGTGCAGCTCAGTGGTCCAGCGCTTGCAGAGCTGCAGAGCATGCAGGTGCAAGGCCCCAGGTTCAACCCCCAGTACCGCAAAAAAAAAAAAAAAGAGAGAGAGAAAGATGGAAGAAGAATGAGCTCCCATCACTTCCAGTGTTCAAGCAGAGGCTGAGAGCCCCTTGGAAGAGACCGTGCTCCTGCAAGGGCATCCACAGCAGACAGAGCCCTCCCCGTGGCCCACTGCACCTGTGTTTCAGGAGCAGGGTCCGCAAGACGCTGGCCCTGTCCTCCGGCCGGATCTGGTCAGACACGATCATGGTCTCCACCACGAGGTGCGCGATGCCTGGCAGGGTGGTTTGCTCCAGGTCCAAGAGGGCGGCTCCTGGGATGCAGGCAGGGGAGGGGCCGTCCCATCAGACAGGAAACAACCCCCAGCCCCATTCCCCAAGGGCAGGCAAATATGCAGGGCGAGCCAGGCGCCCGCTGCACCCGGGCGGATGCATGGTCTCAGGCGGCCAGAGGCGGGTCCCACATGGTCTCAGGCGGCCAGAGGCGGGTGTAAGACGAGCACAGAGGTCAGGCCCCTACTCACCAAGGAGGGGAGTCATGGGTCAGTCTGCGGACGGCTACCAAAGGCCCGCCATGCACCAGGTGCAGTACCTGGTGCCAATCCATAGCCCTGCCCCTCCGAGCTCACGAGCTGCTCAGGGGACTAGAGTCCACGGCCCCAGAGTGGTGGCCAGGTCTCGCGTGGCCCAGGACTCCAGGGAGTGGCTGCAGGGTGCTGGGCAGCCTGGTGCAGGCTGAGCTCTGCAGTTGTGAGGGGGGCAGGCAGACCCAGGCCAGGCCTGCGGACGCCTACCCTGGGCGATGGTCCTCCTGAGCTCCAGGAGGCTGCGGAAGGAGAGCGAGGCCACGTGGGGCTTCCCCCAGCGCTCCGTCTCCTCCTCCACGTCCTCTTCGAACTTGATCCAGCGCGCGGTCTCCCGCCAGTGCGGCTCCTGGCTACGGTCCAGCATCAGCTCATTCAGCTCCACGAACACCTAGGGTGGGGGCGGAGGTGAAGGCCTGGTGGCCACCAGGTGGGACAGGCAGTCATGGGGGACAATGGTCCAGGGGAGGCAGAGAGTTGGGGAGAGAATGGATCCAAGCCACAGGCCCACATCCTTAGGGTTCCCTACCTCGTGAGGTCTCCGGTCCAGTTTCTTCTTCTTCTTCTTTCTGCGTAGAATGGGAGCCAGGCCACCAGGGCTGCCCCTCCCACCCTGCGTCCGAGACGGCTTCTTCACTAAGTGCCTCCGAACCCCAGGGTTGTCCTCCAGCCGGTGGCCTGCAGAAAGAGTAGGCTTGAGGTCCCAGATGTCCAGCTTGGGGCCTGAGTCATGGCCCAGCCACTCCAGCCCCCTACTCTTCCCAACCAGTCCATCCACCTGCTGGGCACCGCAGCCACCAAGGGGACACGCTGGCGGGGACACATAATCCAGGGTGGCTCTTGCATGGATAAGGAGACTGACACCCAGGAAGGGGGAAGACTAACTCAAAGCCACACAGAACCACTGGCCAAGTCACAATGAAAAGGCAGAGCCCAGCTCAGTCCACTGCCCAAGCTGGACCCTCAAGCTCCTGCCATGACCACTGTCCCTCCATGTGGGGTCCCATGACTGGCACCAGCCCCTGGACACTAAGTCCTCAATGTTTCCATGGCGCCTCTCAGCACCCAGACCCCTCCCCATGGGTCTCTATACTGCAGGCTCAGCCTCTGCTTGCCCCTCCCCCCCACCGCCCCTGCCCCTGCCCAGGCCAGCAGCTGAGGAGAGGACAGCTGGCCAGTTACTCACAAGCTCGCGCCCCTGCCATGGGGCTCGGCTGGCCTGTGACAGGCGTCCACAGGCCATAGTCCTCAAAGTCCAGCACAAGCATCTCTAAGTCCTCGGAGGCCAACGAGTTAGGAGGGCTGGGGGCTGGATTCCTCCCACGGCCCTGGCCCTCCATGTCCCCGAACCCAGGGCTTAGTGACCCATTGGGCTCCATGACCTCGTTCACTGGACTCGTCATTCCATTGGCAGCCAAGGACTCGGCCCCAGCTCCCTCCCAGAACCCCAGCTCTCCCAAGAAGCAGCAGCCTGGGCAGGAGTGGGCTGCGTCTACCCGGAGCTGGAGGTACTGAGGCCTCTGGACCCCGACTCCCTACGTCCCCAAGCCTGCTCCCTGCTACTCCCAGCCCCCACCCTGGCGCTGTAAACACGCCCTCCCCATCACCCCCCCAGCCCGCTGCCACTGCTGCTGCTGCTGCTGCCATCGGATTGTTCCTGTCCCTGTCCTCGGGCCCTGGCAACTTTCCATGACGTACTGAGCCCAAAGCCCTACCCTCTCCTGGCCCCCGCCCACACCCTGTGGTTCTGAGGAGGAGGGAGGGACCAGTGATGCCCCTGGCCTGGGCACGGAGCCCTGTGGGTGATGACAGGTGGCACCAAAGCCAGGGCACTGATAAAATGGAAGGAATGTGCAGAGATCACAGCCAGGCCCAGCCAAGGGTGCTGGGACGGGGTGAGGGTGGCCACCACCCTGACCTGGCAGTGAGGCTCAGCCTCAAGTGCTGATGGGGAATGAAGCTAGGCACAAAAAGGGCTTATGGAAGGGGGACTTTGAGGAAGGGGACACAATGATGTCCTCAAACACCATGTAGGACAGAGGCTGCCTTACGCCAAGGGTGACTCAGAGGACAGAACTGGGACCAAAGGTGCCATGGAGGGAAATCTTAGTTCTGGCAGGCAGTGGCTTGGTGAGGTGGTACATGCCCTGCCACTGGCCCCCTGCCAGCAGACAGGGACACTGCAGAAGGGCCTGGGCCCTGGGTGGGGGAGAGCACAGGGTGGCCTCAAGGTCCCTGGCAGGCCGGGAGCCTGTGTGAGGGGGCCGTGGGGTGGCCCTGGGGTCTCACTCACTCTTCATGTCATCCAGGTCAGCAGAGCCCAGCATCTGGGCCTCGGCCTCGTCAGTGGGCACTCGCTGCTCTGGCCCGGGGTTGCCCAGGGCACTGCCTGGGCACAGTCGCTCCCGCAGGTCATAGCTAGCTGACGGGCTCCAGGGCCGGCTCTTCTCTGCAGTCACTCGGGAGGCCCGGGCCCGGGGACTGGGGGAGCTGAGGAGGCAACACAAGCCTTGCACTTGGAGGAAAAGGCAGAGAGACAGCCAGGCCAGTGGGCTCCTGCCCCTTGCCCCTGCTCAGGGGCTCGTGGGCACCAGACACAGCCTCCTCATCCCAATGTGCCCATCCCTCCCCCGGCTCCCGCTGTACCCCACCCTCTTCACTGGTGCCTGGTGGCAGAGAACTCAGATCTCTTGATTCCGCTCTTCCCTCTTCTCTGCCCTTTTCTCTCTCTTAGAAACCATGTGGGCAATCAAGGCTCCCCCAGCCCGCCGCCCCTGCCCCCTAGGTCACACCTAAGGACACTCCTCAGGGTCAGGAAGAAGGTGATGTCATGAGCTTGCACAGACTGCTCCTAGGCTGGGCTGGGACCTGCTGACAGGGGACGGGGCCAGTACCTGACAGAGTGCTGGGGGCTCTGGTCGGGCCGCGGTCCCACGGAGGCCAGGGGCTTGGTGCACGGGACTCTGCCCAAGAGGCCGGGGCTATCATCCTCATCACTTCCAATGGAGAACTGCGGACACAGGGATGGACGTGCCCTGAGCTCCTTGGCCCCCACCTCCTGCGGGGTCCTCTCTGCCCCTCTCCTGACCAGCCGTTCCTCCTCCAAGGCACGGGCCCCTACCTTTGCTTTCTGTGGTGACCCTGAAGCGGGAGGCTCCACAGGTTCTGCCTCAGACTCTCCTTCCTCTTCCTCCTCTTCCTCCTCCTCATCTGCTCCAGCTCCCCCCTCCTCCTGGATGGGGGGTGTCCCCTCGGAAGGGGGAGCAGAGGTTTTCTCCTTCTTCCTCTTCTTCCTGGTGTGCCGGGCAGAGGTGGGGGGCAGTCGCCGCAGCTTGTGGGGTGGAGGCAGGCGTGCGGAGAGCGGGTGGTGGGTGTGGTGGGATGTGTGCCGGTGAACTAGGGGTGCAGGAGACCCAGTTGAGGCCCCCGCAGCAGAAGGGGACCCACCCCACCCAAGGGGCACACACCTTATTCTAGCTCAAGGCCTGACACGGGCCACCCTAGTCCTTCCTCCAGGGCCAGGCTCCCCCCCCAGCACCTGAGTCCATGCTCCTGCCATTGGTGAGGCCTAGCAGAGGGGGGACATGGGGGATGGAGAGGGAAAGACACAAGGGGGAGACACCATACGAAACAGGGAAAGGAGCTGGGGCCACAGGAGGTGGGGTGCAGCAGGGAGGAGTGAGTGGGGCCAGAGAGGAAGCAGGTCACCGAAGGCGGCCTGGGCCTGTCTCCCTACACCTCCCCTGGTCTGGGGCCCAGCTCCCCTGGCAGGTGGACAGGCGATGGGTGAGGGAGGCAAGATGACTTCACATGGCATGGTGGCCCAGCACAGTGTCCAGCACAGGATGGCACTGGGTGATCAAGCCCAGGTGAGCGCAGTGATGGTAACGATGAAGGCGATGGCAGTGAGGGTGGCCACGCTAGGGGTCCCCAGGCTACCCACACTCAAAGTCCCGCTCGCTGTAGCTGCGGCTGGGCTTCTCGGGGTCCCAGGCTGGGGGCTTGCTGATGAGATCCCCAAACCTGCTCACAGCCAAGGTCTTGCCCAAGTCATCATCCTCCTCCTCCACGTCTGGACCCAGCGGGGGCTCCTCCAAGGGCACCCGGACCTGCAGGCCCAGACAGCCTGTCCTAGGAACCCTAGCTTCAGCAACGCCCCACACCCACCCCAACCCCATGCCCTAGTTCGGGGGTAAAGAAACAGGCTCCATCTTCACCAGTACCCCCCCACACCTGGCGCTCAGGCCCGGGTCAGCATCCCAGAAACCACCTTCTGCAGCCTCCCAGACATTGGGAGGAGAGGGGGCAACGGATGTGAAAAATGCCAAAAACCTCCTCCTCCTCCATCCCACGAGCCGGGCTCCACCCCTGGATCCAGGGCTCCCAGGGTCGGCCAGAGGACGCCCCGCCCCTCCTCCCTGACCCCGGAGCAGCAGTCACCTGGGGTAGGGGGGAGGCGCCCCCGGGCGGTGGGATCACTCCGTTGGCCATGGCCGGGCGGGAGGCTTGGGAGGCTCTGGTTCACGAAGGGACTTGGACCCCGGGTGAGAAGAAGGGGGCGCCGCGGAGGCCCAGCGGGGAGCTCTGAGGAGGAGGGCGGGGTCAGAATCCTCGCGCTGATCGACCCCTCCCCGGAGCCCGATCCCCGCGCGCCCCTCCAGGCCCAGATTCACCCAAGTCAGCCTCGGGTCCCCACCCCGCCCCGGCAGCCGCGCCCCGCCCCGCGGTACCTCGGAGCTGCGGAGCCTGAGGGGCTGGGGCAGTGCGCCGCACCCCATGTCCCTCCCCGCTTGCTCCGGGGCGCGGCCGCCGAGCTCCGGTCCGGCTTCTCGCCGCGCACGGTCGGGCCGAACAGACGCAGGCGCCGGAACCCGCAGGCCGCGGCTCCACCTCCTCGCGCTCGGCTCCGCAAGCAGCCGCCGCTGCCGCCGGGCTGCACAATGGGAGCGGGCGGGCTGTGACTCACCCCGCCCCGGCTGGCGCGGGCCCAGCGCGCGGGCCCCCGCAGGACCCCACCTGCCCACACGCCCCTTCCCCAGGAGCCCCACGCATTCCTGGGGCGAGTGCACAGACTTGAATTCCCACAATCCCTCAAACCCATTACCCCACCTTGCTTTTAGCTCCCCTTGATTCAAAAACCATGGAAGCAACCCTTTCCGCACCCACGAGCCCCTCCAGCCTTGGGAACTGAGGTCCTGGCACCTGGAAGCACCCACCACCTCCCCATGAGTCCCAGTAGAGCCCATGCCCCTCAAAGGCCTGGCTTCTGGCCCGGCACCAACCAACATTTGACCTTTGCACATTACCACCCATCTCTGGGCCTCAGTTTCCTCGTCTGTAGCCAGGGGAGGCTGAAATAGGTGTGTTTCAAAGTCCTATCCAACTCCAAGATTCTGTAGCTGAGTTTCTTCCCCTCCCTCCCCCACATCTCATTTCCCAAGGTCAAAGGTCTTTGGAAGGAGCAGCTGGACCTCAATTTGACCCTCCCTGAGCCTCTAAACTGGGCATCTGGTATATAACACGATGCCCATAAGAGCCCTGGATGAGTAGCTGTTGAAGCCACTTCCCTGGACCTTTAGGACAAACACAGGGGATGAGGGGGAAGAACTGGAGATGGAGCTGATGGACAGCAGAAGGGAATGGCCAGGGCAGGTAGGAGAAATGACTGCCTGGGGGTCAGCAAGGGGAGTTGAAAAGAGGAAAGAAAGGATAGGCCCTGTGACCTTGGGCATGTACTTTACTCTGCTGACCCCTGCCTTCCTCAGGATCTCAGCCCAGCCCAAGCAAAGTTTCTACCTGCAGAGCCTTCCAAGGTGGATGAGGAGAGGGAGCTGCAGTTCCGGGCACAACCACTTTGCTTGGTAGGCTCTGTCCATGCTCCCTGCCTTATCTTGTTGTTGTTGTTAGGTGCCCTCGAGTCCTGTGACTCATAGTGACCCTCATAGGGTTTTCAATGGCAGATTGTTTCGGGATTGCCTTGGGAATGAGTTGCCACATCCTTCTCCCATTTTTGCAGTGCTGGGAATCAAACTCAGGACCTCAGAGACTGCAGAGCGGTGCTCTACCAACTGAGCTAAATCCCAGACCACCTGCCTTATCTTAGAGAGGTTTTATTACTCCTATTTCAGCCGAGGACATGGAGGTTCATGGAGACTGGTTAACCTATTGTCGCCACAGTTGGGAAGCAGGCTGCCCACAGCTTTGAGCATCATTGGTACACCACAAGTGACTGTCCCCGCTACAGCCATTTACCTACTCCAGGCCTTCCACTTGCTACCAGTTCACAAGGTGGTAAGGTGCTGAAACACAACACCAGTCCTGGGAGTTAGTTATGCATAGACAGAACATATGAATTGCGTCCCAAAATTCAGAATGTGAAACCCATCGGCTGGGGGCTATATTATGTCTGCTAAAATTCCTACGTGAAGTCCTAACCTCCAGTACCTTAGAATGTGCCCTCATTTGGAAATAGTCACCGCAGATGTTAAGGCCACAGTAGGGAAAGGTGGGTTCCTTACCTAATACCGGCATGTCCTTATTCAAAAAGGGAAATTTGGACACAAACACATACAGAGAGAGAGAACACAATTATGTTGCCACAAACCAAGGAAATACCAGAGGCTGGGAGAGATGCCTGGAACAAGTCCTTCCCTGGCATCTTCAGCTCTGTGGACACCTTGATGTGAGGCTCCTGGCCTCCAGAACTGAGGCAATCAATGCCTGCTGTTGAAGCTCATTTGTGGGCCCTTGTTAGAGCAGCCCTAGTAAGCTAATCTGCTGTGCCCAACCTTTCTCTCTCTGAGCCAGGTAATTTGGTTTGAAGTCTCTACTCTGTGAGTTGTGTCCATGGGCCTTTGCTTTCTTATAGATATGTGAGGATGGGCTGGGATTTAGCTCAGTTGGTAGAGCGCTGCGCTGCAGTCTCTGAGGTCCCGAGTTCAATTCCCAGCACCGCAAAAATGGGAGAAGGACCTGGAAATCCACTCCCAAGGCAATCCCGAAACAGTCAGCCATTGAAAACCCTATGAGGGTCGCTATGAGTCAGATACCGACTCATACCGACTCAACGGCACCTAACAACAACAACAACAGATATGTGAGAACCTTGGAGCCATGTCCTGTTGGGAACACTGCAGGAAGGCCCTCTGATCTTCAATCTACCTTCCACATCCTGGCACCAGGTCCTCTTACAGCCTGCAAAGTCAGACAGCATGGCTGAGACAGCACGGCCTGGGGGCCTTTTGCCAACTTGATAGTCCTGGTGTGCCAAGCTCTTGTTGTTGTTAGGTGCCGTCAAGTCATCAAGTCGTGTCCAACTCATAGCGACCCTTCTAGGGTTTTCAATGGCTGATTGTTTCGGGATTGCCTCAGGAGTGGATTGCCAGGTCCTTCTCCCATTTTTGTGGTGCTTGGAATCAAACTCGGGACCTCAGAGACTGTGGAGCGGCGCTCTACCAACTGAGCTAAATCCCAACCCCTGGGAATGCTAAACACTGAGAGTATCACATGACTGGTCTCCCCAAGGCCCCACTTCAACCCCAGGGAGGATGCTGAGCACAGTCCTCCTCTCCAGAGAGCCTACCAGGAGACCCCCACTCCACCCAGAGCCATCAACATTGGTCTCTACCCTCATAAGCATCTTCCATCACCTATGCCTCTCCGACAATGGTGTAAAATCTCCCCTGGAAGGGCCTTTAGAAGCCCATGTTCATCTCTCACTCCAGGCCAGGGCAAGCAGGATATGCCGACACCCTCCAGTTACTGCCTAGGAGCTCACACTATTTGACATAATGTATGCTTTCATTGTGCCTATAGATATTACGCCTGTAGGTAACCCTGCCTCCAGTACACCTGTACCTGTCAGTCCTCTGCAGTGTGTTCCCCAAGGGAGTCTTCATTATTGTGACAAGAGTGTCCCTTGCCTGAACCAAGGATGGTCACTCTGTGTTGTCAGTTTCCATCTTAGAGCCTGCAGATGCCCAAATGGTGACAAGAAAGGTGACAGCACAGGCAGAAGCCAGTTCTACGCAAGTTCAGAGTAGCAGCCACCCGTCACTGCCTCCCCAATAGTCCAGTCTGCCTTGAATTTCCCACCCTGCACGCTGATACCCCAGGATGCTTTTTTGGCACATGCAACAGCACCATGCCCATCTGTCTAAGAGAGCAGAGCTCATCCTACCATGGTACCTAGAGTTGGGGACACAAGCACACCATTTCCTGGGTTCCCTACAAATGGGCCAGGAGCCCACTAGGGGGGATTCCCTAGAATCACTGTCTCAGGGTCCAACATGTGAGAAACTAGACCAGTATAGCAGGTTATTTGCCATCTGTGGCCATCTAAATCTTTGAAAACTTTCTCTTCTACTTTGGTCATTTCTCACATTTTAAGTCTTATAAAGATAAAAGGCAGAAAATCCATGTGTCCTGACTCCCCTGCAGCTAGCATACAGACATTGACCTGGGTTCCACCAGTCACTCACTCATGCTACGTATGACTTCGTAAGTGAGCAATGTGCACGACTGATGTCACCTCTGTGAGCATGGAATGGGGTGGAGCCAAGTGGCTCTTCTAGGGGCAGCAGTGGTGGAGGCTTTTCTGCTTGATGATGGCAGTTACTTTGCTAGAGAAGTTTTTATGATAGCTGGTCATGATTCCTTGCTCTCTAATCATCCCCCCAAATACTACTTAATATTCACTATTTCTTTTTATAAATTCCTTGCCAGCTTAAAGTTGTTTGCAAGTAGGCATCCTGGCTGATACAATCGGGAAAAGGACTGAGTCCAGGTGAAGGGGCCGAGCAGGCACCACATAAGTAGTGCTGCCATTGACAGCTGGCCAAGATGATGTGAGGGAGTGGCCCTGTGAACAGGCCGTGTGTCTGCCTCTCTTGTGATTACTGTGCCATACCTCCTCCTCGCCATCCTTTCCTCTTCATGATAATGATGACAACTTCATTACCTTAAACTTAGGTGATGCTTTCTAGCTTGCAAGCCACTTTAATATTCATATTCTCATTGGTCCCTCAGAATACTGAGGTAGAGCATCCTAATAACATTTGCCAAGTGAGAAAAATGAGGCTCAGAAGTATATGTGGCTGGCCCAAGATTCAAGGCTCCTAGGCAGCATGGCCAAGTGAGCCTCAGGGCCTCTGGCCTCATATTTGACATATATCCACTTACACCATGGCACACTACCAACACACTGCCATGTCATTTTTTTGCAGTATGGGGGAGGGGGATGAACCCGACTCACACATGTGAGGCAAGTGCTCTACCACTGAACTGCATTGTGTGAGGCAGGGTTTTGCTAAATTGCACAGGCTACCTCTAGCCTCGAACTTGTGATCTCCCTGCCTCTGCCTCCCAAGTAGCTGGGATTACAGGTGTGTGCCATGGCACCCAGCTCCCACTGCTATATCTTGATGCTCTTCCACATCCGTTAAACCTTCCAGGCCACATGCACAACTGAAATATACCACTAACTTTCGAGGTGAACTTTTTGAGACTACATCTTTGCTAGAAGCTGTAGAGCAGAGAAGTTAGGCATGAGACCTCTGGGGCCAAGTGGCTGGAGATCATAGCCCAGCTTGTCCACATGATAATTCCATGGCCTTAAGCAAGTTACAGTATTTATCACCATCTCTAGGACTCAGATTCTGTAATTGTAAAATGGTGATAACAGAGCTGGGTATGGTGGTATTCACCTACAATCCCAGCATTCAGGAGGCTGAGGCAGGAAATTCTGAGTTTGATCCCAGTAGGGGCTTCACAACTCAGTCTCCAAAAAAAAAAAAAAAAAAAAAAAAAAAAAAAAAAAAAAAAAAAAAAAAAAAAAAAAAAAAAAAAAAAAAAAAAACTGGTGATAAAAATGGGGTTGTTGAAAGGGTGAAATGAGTTCATCTGTGTAGAGCACATGGGAAAATGATTGGCACATAGTAAGTGTTCAGTCAATGTTAGTTTCAGTACAACTACAAATCTAAGAGACACAAGTCCCCCAAACTCCTCAGGTAACTTGCAAAACTTGCAATGTGAGAAATGATGACACATACAAAGTAGAGGACATCAGTTTAGGATTACAAGAGCCTAAGTCTTAGATCCAAATTAATGATGTGAACTATGCAAACCCAAAGAATGCAGAGAGATACAGAATGGCTTTTATCTCCCACCAGGTAGATTCTGGCACTCCTTGGCCAATGGGTCAATCTTTTTTAAAAAATTTACTTGTAGCGCCAGATGCGGTGGCACATGCCTGTAATCCCAGCGGCTTGGGAGGTGGAGACAGGAGGATTGCAAGTTCAAGACCAGAGGCAGTCTGTGTAACTTAGCGAGACCCTGTCTCAAAAAGTAAAAAAAATGGGCTGGGGGTGCAGCTCAGTGGTCCAGCACTTGCAAAGCATGCAGGTGCAAGGCCTTGGATTCAACCCTCAGTACCGGAAAAAAAAAAAAAAAAAAATTTACTTGTGTTACTTGTGTGTGGTGCAGGGGATTGAACCCAGGGCCTTACACATACTAGGCAAGCACTCTACCACTAGGCAAGCACTCTACCACTGAGCCATCAGGGAAACCTCAATGGAGCAATCTTTGTATCGGTAACCCTAATGTACCAGGTTGAAGTTTCTGGAAGACAGTGGGTGTGGGTCCAATGAGCCCCAAGTTGTCACTTAAACTCTCACCAAAAGTATCTCCTTGCTTCCCAGAACAAAGCACTCAGGACCATTTGCTATTGACGGGGCTCAGGGTAAGACCTTACTTTCACAGGCATGGTAACACGGCATTGAGAAAGGGCCCAAACTCTGGAGTGAGTGTTGCTATATGTAAAATGCCAGTTCAATGGGTAGCCTAAGAATAAGATGCTCAATAAATGTCACTCTTATTTACCACTGTTGCTACTCTGCAGTGGTTTGCTGTTGTTGTTAGGTGCCGTTGAGTCAGTGTCCAACTCACAGTGACCCTATGTACAACAGATGAAACACTATTGTCAGTGCTTCTCTGCTATTCATAGGGGTGTGTGTGTTTGTTTGTTTGTTTTCCTGGTACTGGAGGTTGAACTCAGGGCCTTGCGCCTGAATGCTCTGCAAGTGCTGGACCACTGAGCTGCACCCTCAGCCTATTTTTTTAACTTTTTTGAGACAGAATCTGGCAAACTACCTCTGGTTTCAAACTTTCGGTCCTCCTGCCTCTGCTTTCCAAGGCGCTGGGATTACAGGCGTGTACCACTGCACCAGGCATTCACAGGGTTTTTAATGGCTGGTTGTTTTTGGGTTTTTGTTTTTTTTTTTTTAGTGGGGGAGCGGGTTGCCGGATCCCTCTCCCAAGCCTACAGCACCTGGTGCTCCCAGGCAGTCTCCCATCCAAGTACTAACCAGGGCTGATCCTGTTTAGCTTCCGAGATCTGACAGGATCCGGTGTCACAGTGGTACAGCTGCAGTGGTCTACACCATCGTAATCCATGTGTCCCTCCGTAAACCTGGATTCAGCTTTGACACCAACCCAATCTCAGCACCATAGTCCCTCACAGTTATCTCACTCTGCAAAATCTACCTTCCAGCCCCGTCTTCCTAATATATTTGTTCTGCAGATAGCATTTTGAGAAGAGTTTGCATGCTTTCACACTGCTCCGTCGCCCCTGAGCAACTGGCCTGCTTTGAATTTTGTTGTTTTGAGGAAAAGAATAGGAAGAAGAAACAGTCTACCAGCCTTTCTGCCTTTTTGTTGTCCCAGAGCCAAAGCCTTAGGAAATCAAAAGAGGTTTCAAAGGAAGAAAAAGGAAGTGGGTTAGTAAGAGAGACAGTGCCTTGGCCACAAGTCAGGGAAGGGTAGAGGAGCAGGCCCTTTGCCCTCTCCACTCAGAAAACCAGAAAGGGTTTCCCCACGATGTAGAGGGGGGAAGAGAGTGAGATCAGGGAGTCCTGTCAATCCACTGACTGAGGGAGCTTGAAATAAAAGTTCAGTTGTTTTGCAGGTGTTGTAAAGTAGTTATTTCACACATAGCAAAGTCCACATATCAAGACTCACATGTTTTCTCTATACGCTGTGTCATGGACACATTTGGGGGGAAAAGACTGGTGTGGCCGCTGCCCTTGGGCAGCTTACAGACAATGAGCAAGCAAACACATAATTTATAATTATGAAGTGTGGAAAGCACCATGGAGGGATGTGTGCAGAAAGGAGATGACAATTAAGTGGAAGACCTGAAGGATGTGAAAGAATCGGCCCTGCAGGGAAGGGTTGGGAGGTGGGGAAGGGAGAACACTCCAGGCCGAAGAGACGGGGAGAGGTCCTGCAGCAAGAAACAATGGTTTGTGTGGCTTTCTTAATGATCTGGATGGTGTTCTGCCACTAGGGTGGCTAACTGAGCACCCGGGGCTCTGGCCTCATGTCTGACACATGGTATCCCTAGAAGCTGGTACTGCCAGGGGACACATAAATGGACTGGAGGATGAACAATGATGGGCATTCTGGAAGGCCTAAGTAGGAATATGGTTTAAGGAAAAGAGCACGAATCCTGAAGACAGAGGGCCCAAGTGTGAGATCACTTTAGTAACCTAAACCTCGGCTTCCTCATCTATAGAATGAAGATCAACTTCTCCTTCAGAGGGTCAAAGTAATGTAAAGGAAATGATGCATACACAGACCAGCACAATGTAGGGCCTCAAAAGCAGTCACTACGCCAGGCATAGTGGTGCATGACTGTAATCCCAGCACTCAGGAGGCTGAGGCAGGAGGATCATGTATTTGAGACCAACCTGGGCTATGTAGTAAGAACTTCTCTCCCAAAAAAAAAAAACCCCAAACAGGAAAAAGGGTCATTATTAGAATTCTCCTACCATAATCTTCCCAATCCTTTACCACCAGCCCCAGGATGCCTTTCCCCACTCCCTCCCTAGACTGTAAGCTCCCTGAAATAGGCAAATAACTGGTTCTTCCTTGCATCCCTCTCCCCTGCCCATCCTCTCTCAGAGCCTGGCACTGAAGGCCCCAGTAAATGTCTGTGGAGTTAAAAGCAAGTGCACAAGTAATTATAGTAGTTAATAAACTGAAGAATGTTGCGTAGAGGACAGAGAAGTCACTGCGTCCAAAATGATCAAATGACAAAGGATGGGCCAAGAAAAACATGCCCTGACTCACTGCTATCCTCTTAAGTGCCTGAGGTTCCCTTTGAAGCACACTGGGGAAATATCCACTCATAAACACGAGCAATGAGATGCAGGCATTCACTCTTCCGATTATAAAGAGCATTCCCAGGTGACAAGGTAGCATGTAGCAACTAGAAGGCAGGTTTATAAACCAGCATTTATTTAATGCTTTATGGTTTGCAAGTACTTCCATGTATATTACTCCCCTCGACAACTATGAAATCTAGGTAGGTTATGGCTTAGTTTCATGTCCGTACTATAGATAAGGGAGCAAGGGTAAGTTCCTTGCCCACAGCCAACTATTGAGCCACAAAGCTAAGGCATCACCCTGGACCCTTCCGATCTAAATCCTCTGTGCTTTCTCCTATACCATAATACCCCATCAACCCTTGAGATGGGTGCAAAATACTGCCTACACTCAAAGATAGGCAAAGCATCCCACCCAGAACCATAGCTGAACTTTCAATCACAGCTAGGCAAATGGGACAGGGTCTTCTCTAATCTAGCACAGCATCTTAATAAAGGAGAAAGCACGTGACCCCTCATTCTTAAGTGACCCATCCACAAACTGTCCCCTATTGAGAAAAAGATGAGCTCTTCAAGCTGTCTGGCAATTCCTGCTAATGTCTTAGGAATCAATGTCTGTACCATGCATTTGGCCACAGACCCCTATAAGGCTTCATATATATTTTTAAGTATATTTTTGAATATATAATACATACAGTGAGTTTAAAGAAATTTTTTTCTAAAAATGTTTAATACTGCTGGGTGCCGTGGTGCACACCTATAATCCCAGTGACTCTGAAGGCTGAGGCAACAGGAATGTAAGTTCAAGGCCACAGGCAGCCTGTACAACTTACCAAGAACCTATCTCAAAATACAAAATAAAAAGGAAGCGAGTGGAGCTGCTCAGTGGTAAAGCACTTGCTTAGCATGCGCAAGGCCCCGGGTTCAACCCTCCAGTACTGGGTGGGGAGAACCTCAGGATCACCCCATCCCCTTCTTCCTTGTTCTCAAACTTCACCTCCCAGCACGCATCTCCTTTTTTTCACTTTAGGATTCACTTACAAGCAAATCTGAACACATGGTCCATCCCCTCCCTGCTTCTTTCTACAGAAAATGCAGCAACATGTTGTGGTACTGTTTCACAGGACAGAATCCTCTCTTTCCACTGCTTTCCAGAAGCTATGAGGCCTCCACTGAGTGCTCAAGGCCAGACAGAGGACAGGCAATGGATAAGCACTTGTTGGAGGGGAAAGGCCAGATTGAATGGACAAATCAAACCCTTGGGGACAGTCCAGGGTGTGTGAGGTGAGCATCTCCTAACACCTCTGCCTAGGGTCAGTGGCAAAGCAGTCACCTTTGCTTAGTGTACAGCAGGGTCTAGGAAGGAGGTGCATCTAGCCAGGGTCCAGCTATTGGTGAGGCACAAAGCTAAAGGGTCCAATGACTCCTGGAGTGGTAACAGCATCACCCGGATTACACAGCCATCTTCTGAATCACCGAAGGAAGAGACCTTTGCACAAAAGCTGCAGAGGACTCTGCTGCCTTGTTAAAGAAAACAAGGATGTTCCTTGACACTGCAAGTACCAACTAGATGAAGCTTCTCCTTCGACTTCCCAGCCTCACACTTCTTTGCCCATCGCCCTAAATGACCGGAGCCTGTTTTCCCCCATATGATCCCTGTTTCTGGGTACGGGGTTGCTAAAGCACCCATGGTAAACAATAGCTTTGTGCCAGACGCTGGTGCTGGGGATCCCCGGCACTGGCTCTTGTTCGCAGACAGTACAAAGTCACTGATGGGAAGGGGCTGTGCATATCACTAAGAAAGTGGACTCATATTTGGGGGGGATTTTAATTTGCTTCAGTTAAAAATTCAGGGCAGCTCTGAGCAAAACAGAAGTAGGTGAATTTATTTTCCAAGCCTTTGCACAGGCATCTGGGCCCCCTGCGCTCTGCAAACCTGTCACTGAGGGGCCTCTACCCAGCCAGCATCTCCCACTGGCCAGAGCCAAGGCTCATAGCATTTCTTCCCCATCCTCCCACCAAACCAGATCAGGGCACTGCCCGGGGATGACTTAATCTTAGAAATCAGTCTCTTCCTCTGGAGCTGAGTGACTTAACTACCCTTTTCTAGGGGAAATGTGTGAATATAAGTGTGTATGTCCTGAAATTTCTGAACAGATACACAAAACGTGGGTAGCAATGACTGATTCTAGGGGGGACTTGGGTCAGTAATGACAGCAACTCACTTTTTGCTGTGTATCCTTAGGTACAGTGTAAACTTTTTTTAATGTGATCATTACTTTCCAAATAAATTTTTAAAAATATAAAAGCTTTTTAAATGTCCCCTGTTCATTTTTAAATACTTTAACCCTGGACTTATGTGGCTCAGTGGTAGAGCATTTGCCTAGCACATACAAGGCCTGGGTTCAATCCTCAGCACTGCAAAAAACAAAACAGAACAAAACAAAACATCCCATAAATACTTTGATTCCAAGGATGTAGAGATGTGGTAGGCTGGTTTTCAGGTGAAAGATCCAGTCGTGGCACAGCCCCAACCTGCTGTCCCACCAGTAGGCCTGAAACAAACATTGAGCTGGAACAGAAGCAGGAACCAGCCAGGGCCTCTCATCACAAATATGTGGGTGTCACTATTGCCACTGCATTCGCTCTTGGTATAAGAAACAGAACCCCATCCAAGCTGGCTCCAGTTGGAGTAGGGGTTGGTTTTAGTTAGCACCTTTTCAGAGGCTCGTTCAAATAAGCATTAAGCCAAAAAAGGAGGGTTTCATAATCTCAAAAAAGGAGTTCACATAATCTAAAACTACAGGGCTATCCGCCTTCAGGTACAATTAAACTCAGGCTTCCCAAAGGCACCCCAGGATTCAGTCCTGTTCTCTCCACTACAGCTACGTCTTCTCTCTGCATGGCTGCACTTTTGGGAGAGTACACCCCTCACAGCCAGCACCTCTTGGCCACCCTCAGAGAGAAGACAATTGCCTCTTTCTTAACTGTTCCAGGCAAAGGCCAGTTGGCCACACCAGGTCACAAGGATTCCTGAGCCAATCACCATGGCGAGACATGGAGATGAGGGTGAAGGAAGGGGGTCGATCCATCGAAGCCATGGGACTGACTGAGGCCATGTGGTGGGAAGGGGGCAAGTATGGGCAAGTATGGAAGGGGGCAAGTTCCAGATGCCAATCCTCCCCTCCACAGTCAACTCCTTGCATCCTCTCCCAGACACCCTTGGCAATGGTCTGAAGTCCCCCCTAGTTCCCAGAGAATGAGAATCTAAAAGGCCCAGCTATTTGATGGGCAGCGACCACCCATGTGCCCCTCCACATGTGGCCACATAACAGGTCACTGCCAGCTGGAAGATTGGGTGCCCATGGGCCAGGATTGGAATGGAAACGAGGTCTCACAGTACAAACCCATTCAGGAAGAAGTTAGGGGACTGGCCGGCCTTATAAGTGATACACCTCAGTACCATTCGTAATGTCGGGAATGGGAACAGCTTTGTTGTTACCTGAGAAAAGGTCCAGGAGAAACATTCTCAGTGACCACTTAGCCTGTCCCCTGAAGCCAGATCACCTTGTGGCCAGACCATTTCTTTCACTCTCCTTTTAACCCATAGGTCATTTAGGGCCTCACTGGCCAGCACCCAGAGGCTAGAGAAGTCCACAGCCAGGCTGGAAATTAGACTCAGAACAGGAGAGGGAACCTCTGCAGTGTGACTCCTGAGTCAGGCTGGGGTCAGCGTGGAAGCCTCACGGGTCAAGGTTCAGAGCCTCCTGGGTCACAGTCCGGAGTCCGATGGAAAAGAGCTCCTCCCAGGGCTTCCTGATCCAGGCCAGCAGGGCTGTGAGCTGCTCCTCACACACGACCCGGAGCGCCCAGAAACTCTCCAGCCGAGACACCTGGCAGAAGCAGTTAGCAAGGTGAGGTGCCCAGGGGACCACCACAGCATGGGGACAGGGGAGATCTCAGGCGGACTTACCACCTTCCTTGGCTCATCATCTCCTCCACCCCCCACCACCCCAAGCCTGTCATGTCCCATAAAAGATGGCATCAACATTGATTACGAGCCTCTATGGTAATGGTCCCCAATCTTGTTGGCACCAGCGACCAGTTTCATGGAAGACAATTTTGGGGGTTGGTTTCAGAATGATTCACACAATGGGGAGTGGCTGTAAATACAGATGAAGTTTCTCTTGCTCCCTGGCCGCTCACCCCCTGCTGTGCAGGCCATCCTGTGCAGGCTGCAGACAGGAGCTGGGGACCTCTGCTCTAAAGGGCTCATGTTCACCAGCTCGTCTCTAGTCTTCCCTACTATAAGGAGTGTAAGTTCTGGACTCAACTCCAAGGAACTGTGTGCATTTCGTTCCTGACTCTGCCACTTGTGACCTGAACAAATTAGTTCACGTCTCCAAACTTCAGTTTCCCTATCTGCAAAACAGAACTAACAGTGCCCCCTCCCCAAGCTGTGGTTGTGAAGTCCAATGGCTGGCACAGAGAGGGCTGATCACACAAACCCAGCAGCTGGGTGCCTTGGGACAGGGCCCCCCGGCTAGGAAGCGGCTGGGCCCCAAGGCCAGGGCATTCCCACTGGTGACCACTGCTTCCCTCCCTACGTGCTGCTCATCCAAACCCAGGTCCTCACACCCTAACTCTGTGACCCTTCCACCTTGCCTGCCCACTCCTCAGCTCCATCCTTCCCCCAATTTTCAGCCTTCCCAGAACCATTTCCACACCGTCCTCACTGCCCAGTGCTTCCACCACATCCGCACATGGACACACCTCATCATAGAAGACCAGCCGCATGTCCTCAGGGGCCGTGCGATAGAGCAGCACCGAGCTCAGGCTGCTCAGTGGCTGCTCCTCCCTGATTTGCGTGGAAGAGCCCAGACCCACAGGACAAGCCTGATCAGGCGTTTTGCCAGACCCTGCTGGGAGAGGGTGCTCTGCCTGGGATGCTGTGGGGTCCTCATCTAACAGGTACAGCGTAGACAGCGTCAGCAACAGGGACACAGGGCAGGTAGAGGGGCCTGGAAGGAGAGAGGCAGGGTGAGGCCCAGACTGGAAGGACAGGAGGCCAGCTCCCTGGAGACTGGCATCTCAGTGCTAAGAGATATGAACTACACTCAGAGGTGGGTTCCAAAGCAGCCTGGACCCGTAGGGCCTAGGCCCTCCCTTTCCCAAACTCCAAGGATCCCTAGCCTCAAAACCTCTGAGAACCCAGACTGAAGACGTCCACCCCAGAAGCCATCCCAAACAAGGACCCACCCTACCTCTCTGACAGGATGGAAAAAGAACCTGCCAACCCACTGACTTCAGGGAAGCCTGGACCCCAAGGTAAAGGACTCTGGGCAGCTAAGGACCCAGGGTGCCTCCTGACACCCTCAGACAGGCAGGGACACCCAGGCTGGCACACAGGCACACCATGAGGCTGCGCCATGAGGGCAAGGAGTCCAGATGCCAGGAACCAAGAGTTGCTACAAGAGTGCTACGCAGCTGCTAGGGGGCTGCCCAGTGGCTGAGGACAAGATGGCGCACAGAGACCATTGGGACACCTGTAGCACAAAGGCCTCACCTTCAACAAGGAACACTCGAAGGTAGAAGAACTGGGGAGTCTCCGTGGAAGTGTCTTTTCCTAGCAATGGCCTGGGGAAACCATGGCACACACAGGAAGAGAGTCAACCACAGCAGGAAGGACTTTGAAGAGGGGTATACTCCCCTCATACTTGAGGGGAGGTATGGGCAGGACAGGCCCACAGCCAGTTTGGCCCACGACGATGTTTAGCTCTGGAGAGAGGGCCTGGGCGCCAACCCCAACCTCCTGTCAACTAACCAGAGCCGGTGCTGTGGGGTCACCACCTCCTCTGTGGCACTGACACAGCTCCTCCGGGTGGGGGGCAGAGACTGCAAGACACCTGGACAGACCCAGCCAGGGGGACCCTCAGGACTCTGCTCTCCTCTATGCCAACCTCTCCACCTCTCCACCTGTCCCATTCTCCAGGATACTGGACTTCAAAAACTTCTACAAGGGACAAGTCCCATGACCTTGGGCTCCCTGAGGGCCCTGCCCAGCCTCCCTGCCCTGCCTCCCTGCTCTGCCCTGCTTCCCTCTCACCAATGAGCTCCTCGAGGAAGGCCCGGCAAAGCCTGGCTTCACGGGGCAGCAGCAAGCAGTGGCCCACCCCAGCTGCCCACTCCAGCCTCAGGCTCTGGCCTGCCAGGCCCAGCTCCATGCTGCTCAGATCCTGCAGGGGAACAGTCACGGTTGGCTGGAGCCAGCTGGCGGGAGGTCCACTGTGGAGGGCAGAGGAACCAAGAACAAGAACAGGGTGAGATGAAACAGACAAGGAGGCCCCGACACTGCCCTGGCCACACGCTCAGCACACTTACCGGATCACCCCGGTCACCTTCAGCAGGTAAAGCCTGTGGTCAGACACGACAACAAGACACAGAAACTCCCCTGTGTGGCCTGCCAACACGACTGGCACCTAAGAGGAAGAAGCTGGTGAGAACCTGGGTCACCCTCCCAGCTGCTAATCATCAGTGCTGAGGTGAAGTCCAGTGCCACAGCGCCTCCACCTACCACTGCACTACTCTCTCCTGCAGCCCGGCCCTCGCTCAGACCCCTGCATCTCTTAGCTCACCTCCCTGCTCGTCCTCTCCAATCCCCGTTCCACATTCCAGACTGACTACCCTACACCACAAAACTGATCACCACTCCCCTGCTCCAAACCCCTCAGTTGCTCCCACTGCCCCTAGATCCCAAACTCCTAGGCAGACATGCCAGGCTGCTCCTGGACCGGCCACTGCCTGTCTCTCAGACTCTCCTGGGGACACCTGTCCTTACCCTTGCCAACTGGCTGCCCGACCCCAGGCAGTTCTCCCCACCAGCTACCTGTCTGGCGCCTCCATGCATTTGCTGCCTCCCTCCCTGACATGGTCCTTTTCCTGACTTGACTCACACATCACCTCCTAGGAAGGCTTCCTGACCCGCTCCGCCTAGATCAGATGTCCCTCCTGAGACCCCACCCCAACTGCAGCACCTGCACATTACATGATCATGTCAGTTTTTCACACCAAACTCTAAGATCAAGGGCAAGACTAACTTACTGCAGACACTCAGTGTCCCGCACACATCAGGTGCTGAACAGATGGTCTAACAGCATGGTGTGTTTGTAATGATAGGAGGCCCCATTTACTGAGCACCAGGTGCTCTGCTGAGCAGCTCACAGCACTGACTCTCAGCCCCCGCCCTCGGTAAGGCAGGGAGGACTGTCTGCTAGGAGAGGGAGAAGTGATACTGAAATATCAAGAAGCGTGCCTACAGCCAGACAGCAAGGAAGTGCTGTAGCTGAAACCAGAAGCCACATCTGGTGGCTCCCAAGTGCTTGACCCGCCTCCTATCCCTGGGGTGGGCTCCCTGGCCAGTGAGGGGCACCAGCAGTGCCAGACGGCACAGACCTTGACGCAGCACTGGAACTCCTCCTGGGCATCGCTGAATACTTCAACGTCCAGGAAGAGTCGGAGTCGGTGGTCCACAGAGCGGAGGGCACAGCGCCCGGGGGCTGGGGATAACAGAGGGGTTGTCAGCCTGCCCTTGCCACCCACGGCTCCATCTCCCCCTCCCATCAGTGCCCATTCCCCACCAAACACATCCCTGTCTCATGCTGCCTGTACTCACGGGGACTGAGGCTCCAGTTGCTGCGGTCGTGGGAGACGGGTGCCGAAGGTGGGACAACGAAGGTGGGAGGTGGGTGATGAAGGTGGGCTCTGCTGGGCTGCTCACTGTGGCCAGGAAGGTCACAGGCAGGGCTGGAGGACTGAGAGGGAGCTGGTAATTGCTCTCCCTGGTTCTGCTCCCTGTTGGAGGTTTCCCCAGACGGAGCCAGGAGAATCACATGGTCACTCCCACAGTTTGGACACACAGTAAGAGACTCTGGAGAGAGAGGGCGACACAGGCCCCGTGAGCCTCCCCCACACAGCACACCCCCACCATGCTCCTACTGCTCCCTGACACTCTCAGAGCGCCCTGCGCCCACATCTCCCGCTTCACACCATGACTACCATGCCCCACCCTCCCCCAGGCAGCCACTGACTGATCCCTCCCCTTCCCAGTGGGGGCTTAGCTAACCCATGGCCCATAGTCTCCTCAGGATACTCCCCACCTTCTAATTCCAGGCCCTCTCAGACTGGGGCCAAAGTCAACTAGGCCCTGCTCTGTCCCCCTCCCAGACCCTGGGCTGATCAAGTGCTTCAAGTTCTACCAAGAATGTTCTCAAAGACCAAAATCACCAGACTGGGAAAGTCAGGAGGATCATGGTTCCGAATCTAGGCTCCATCAATTAATGGCTCTATAATCATACACCATCTGCAGTTGTACCACCACAGCCTCTGATCCCATCAGATCTCGGAAGCTAAACAGGGTTGGATCTAGTTAGTACTTGGATGGGAGACCGCCTGGAAACACCAGGTGCTGTAGGCTTGGGAGAAGGACTCGGCAGCCCACTCCCAGTTCCCCAAAAAAATCAGCCAATGAAAACCCTATGAATAGCAGAAAAGCACTGACAATAGTATTTCATCTGTTGTATGTAGGGTCACTATAAGCCGGACACCAATTCGATAGCACCTAACAACAACAATCATGGACCAGGATCTAGGCTCTCCAAGCCTGACTCCTATCTGTAAGATGGGGATGAAAACTATCTTTTTCACAGGCTTGGCAGCAGGCTGAATGGAAGCAGGTATAGCACACAAGACATGGGCAAGCAATGAGGGAGCAGACATTCAGCAGCCACACTGTGCTGGGCACGTGCTAGCTCCCGGGCCAACACTGTCACATTTTGCAAGTGAAGAAAGAAAAAATTAAACAACTTACATGCCCTGACTAAAAACACACAGGTTGGGGCAATGACAGTAGCTATCGTACACAGGACACCTTTGTTTTGTGCCAGGCACCATACTCGGTGCTTATCACGTTTAAATCTGGTAAGAGCACCAGGAAGTGAGTTTACATTCCTCTTTGTTCTGATGAGGTGACTGAGGCTCCAAGGAGAACACAGCACGTGGTAGTGTGCATTAATAACCCCCCACAAAAGGGCCCCCTGAAACTACAGAACCTCTGGAGTCCAGCCGGGGCTTGGGTAGGGGCTGTGTCCCCTGCTCACAATGTGCCACCACGTCTGCGGGGCTGCAGCTACCCAGGCAGGCTTCGGGTGGGCAATGGAGCAGGGCTCTATTTTCTTTTTTTTTTTTTCTCTTTATTTATTTATTTATTTACTTACTTACTTATTTTTGCAGTACTGGGGTTGAACCCAGGTCCTCGTGCTTGCATGCTTTGCAAGTGCTGGACCACTGAGCTGCACCCCCGGCCCACTGTTTTACTTTTTGAGACAGGGTCTCACTAAGTTACGCAGACTACCTCTGGTCTCGAACCTGTGATCCTCCCACCTCTGTCTCCAAGCCGCTGGGATTACAGACATGCACCACGGCGCCTGGCCAGGGCTCTATTTTCTGAAAATAACCTAAAGCACTGCTACAGCTACTGCCAAGGAAAGTGGCCAATAAAAAGCATGCATTCCAACACAGCTGTTCTCCAGAGCATTCCTTTCTTCTTCAACGTCTTCCTCCAAACCTTGTTTTCTGATTGGTCTACAACAGATACTTCTCCTCAAGAGCAGAATAGGAAAAGATGCCACAAGGCATCGCTTGCTATCGAGTAGCTTACAAGGTCAGTCAGGGAAGGACAAACTATGCCAATCCCCCAAGTATCTTACTCAGCAGTCACCATGCACTGGGGGCAGCAGGACAACCCAACACTGCACCGAGAGCTCATCAGGTTTTATGCCATTCCTGAAATATTCGCCAAAACACCACAAAAGCCTTCAAGCAATGAAAAAATAACGAGTATGCTTATGTGGTTACAGAATGGCATCTCCTGACTTTAAGAGGGAAAAAAAAGAGCCAGCATAGAGTCTCCTCTGTTTTGTAATGCAGTGCAGCGGGCTGGCAGGTTTCTCTCTCCTCCCTGCCCAATGGTGGGTCCAACTCCTCTAGGCCTTCCTCCTTGGGGCTCCTCTGCCACACTCCCCACTCAAGCTGCTTTCCCTACAGTATGGGAGCTGCGTGGGCTGGGAGGTCAAGGGCAAGGCTGGTACCTGTCTTTTGGACCAGAGGCCTCCAGCCTTCCTCACCATCCTCACCATCCAACCTGGGTTCCTCTGGCTTGAACTCACAGCCACATCGCAGACACTGGAATCTGCCCCCCAGCAAGTCCCTGGCCTCCCCAAGCTGCCGCTGTGCCACAGTGGAGAATGGGGTCAGCACGGCAAGCAGCTCCTGAAAGAGTGTGGGTCGAAAGGAGCAGTGAGCACGCAGACACCACACGGGCTCCTGTTTCTCCAACGTGGAGCTGCTCCCTCCAGGCTTCCCACCTCCCCACAGCCTCCCGGGCCCTATCACCTGGATGGCTGCGTGGGCATCAGGCTCCAGCACCACGTAGCGACGCAACTGCCGGTCAGGGCAAATGTAAGAGAAGTGCAGCGCAAGGACAGGGGCGTCGGGGAGCAACTCTGATCCCTGCACAGAAAGAGGGTGCAGGAGCAAAATAGCACAGGGCAGGGCGCACAGGGAACAGGGTCACACTGACCATGGAGGAATACAGTCATTCTGGACTTCACTCTGATGCCAGCACTGACATCCAACCCTCAGAATCCACTCCTCAGCCAGGCCTCCAGAGCTGCCTGCCACTGTGTTCTGAGCCCCTGAGGTGCCGCCACTCAGCTTCAAGTGCCCATAAGAGAGGGTAAGAAACCTCCATCCAGTACCAGAGATAGAACAGCCACCATATTCCCAGAGCTGGCTCCTGAAAAAGCCCAGCACCTCTTCTAGAACCTCAACTCCACCACTCACCTCAGGCTTTGGCTCTCTCTGGGTTTGGGTCTTGGGCTCCAGCTCAGCTGCCACCAGACTCTGCAGCTCCAGCCGCTCGAGGGTCTGAGCAGCTTGGAGTTCCACCTCAAACAAGTGGGCAGAAGTGACCCGGAGAAAGCACTCCCTGCCCTGCCTGCCCTCAAGGCCTTGCAGGGGACACACCAACATGGGGCGACAGAGCTCCGCTGTGGAGAGACCAAGAGAGCAGTCCTGGGGGAAAGACAAGAACCCAGAGACCTGACCCGCCCACAGGATGGGGAAAGGCCAGAATCTCCCTGATGCTCCAACATCGCTTTGCCCCCAACTTTCCCACAGCCACAGAGTGCTCACCTTCCACTTCCTTCCGTTCCAGCTCCTCTTCCTCCTCCTGGCCGGCCTCTTCATCCTCTTCTTTTTCCTGTCCTTCCCTCTCCTCTTCTTCCTGGGGCCCCACCTCCACCCTGTCCTCCTCTGACACCTTCTGTGATGACTCCTCAGGGCCTCTGGATTCCTCCCTTGGGGTCCCAGGGCTGGGGGGCGTCTTAGGGCCTGGGGTAGCCAGAGGAGGGATGCTGAAGGCAGGGGTCTTGGAAGTGGCCTGAGGAGGGCTCCCTGAGGTCTCCAGGTGGTTCCTATACTGCAGCCAGTCACAGCCAAAACGCTCCCGGAAGCTGTTCAGCAGCTCCAGCTCCCGCTGCTGCACGTACCATCCTAGGGGAGGGGGAAGGGGGCACAGAGCTGAGCAGGCCTCACTCCTACCCCAGACAACCCCAGCCTCCTTCTAGCTGCTCCTCAGTGTGAAGCAAGGGGAGGGGGATGCAGGCCGCCCCTCGCCAGCATGTCCTCAAGTGTGTGCTATGGAATGCTAGGGTTACACGCAATCCAGAACCACATATCAAACACTGCTTCTGGAGATACACGAAACACGACCTATGCCCTGAGACTGCCCGCAGAGAAGAAACCTATTTAATGCTGTTTATCCTTACACTTCCCAAACATATCTGGCCACAAAATCCTTTTATTGTATGAGCTTTTAACATCTCACAAAATCAATGTCCCTTGAAAAGTTCTAGAAAATGCTCCGGAGCATTTCCTTCTCCTTTCCCTAAACTAGGAGGAGAAAGAAGAAACTAAGAGTCCCTCTATAATGCTCCATGCCACCAGCAAATCAAGTTTCTCCTACCAGACCTGCACGGTAACATCAAGATTAGACAGAACAGGAGGGGGAGGGAGGGGTGAGTGGGTGGGGCTGACTTACCTGCTGGGGAGGGGTCCAGAGTTCGAGGCTCGGGGTCTGTATCACTGGGCTCAGAGATGCTTGCCCGCCTCACACGGACTCGGCTCTGGGTTAGGTAGAGGGACAGAGTTCTACGAAAGCCAGGGCCTTCAGCACCACCATCCAAACTATCAAAAGACCTCAACTACTAGCAAGGATAAGGCCTTACTATGGCCAGTCAATGGAGAACCCAGAGTCCCTGCAAAGAGATGCAACTCCAGGCACAAAGCAGCCAAGAACGCCACTTACCTTAACCTTACGAAGTGGCGCCTGGGCCACAACACCCCCTGAGGAGAGGCTGTCACTCAGCTCAGGGCCACCTGAGGTCTCAGTGGTACTCCCTACTGACCAGGGCAGAGGTGGGGCCATGGGGCCAGGCCCTGAGGATGTGGCAGTCTGGTGGGTAACCAGAAGAAGAAAGCGGTCAGAACGAAGGAAGCACCTCTGTGCTAAGCGAGCCAAGGGGCAGACCGTACTTTCTAGTCACCAGGAACACCTTGCCCAGCCATGCCATCTCCCCAGCCAGGCCCCTCCCTTCACATCGCCCCCGCCCCACTGACCTGAAGATCCTTCCGTGACAAGACCTCACCATCAAGAAGAAACTGCACAAGGACAAAGGAATAGATGGTGGCACTCATAGTGGAGCCTATGGGGGGCTGGGATTTAGCTCAGCTGGTAGAGCGCTGCTCTGCAGTCTCTGAGGTCCCGAGTTCAATTCCCAGCACCACAAAAATTGGGAGAATGATGTGGCAATCCACTCCCAAG
This sequence comes from Pedetes capensis, assembly GCA_007922755.1. Classification (NCBI taxonomy): domain Eukaryota; kingdom Metazoa; phylum Chordata; class Mammalia; order Rodentia; family Pedetidae; genus Pedetes; species Pedetes capensis. The sequence goes on from VMDO01000450.1 coordinate 57,418, forward strand.
GCAATCCCAAAACAATCAGCCATTGAAAACCCTATGAGGGTCGCTATGAGTCGGACACAACTTGACAGCACCTAACAACAACAATGCTTGGCAGCTTTCAGTGTTAACACAGGAGGGAGCCCAGGTCTTTGGCCCCTCTCCCAGACATGGCAAGAGGGTGCAGGGGTTGGGGAGGACTTGGGAGGAAAAGTGAAGCAGAACAGACATGAGACGATCACTCACACCAGACGCAGCATCCCTGGCCCCAGGTGACAAGTACTGCACAGTGGCCGTGCGGTGCGCAGGGTGGAACCACAAAGGGTTTCCCTCCAGGTAGAGCTATAGGGCAGGAAGGAAAATGAGGTGGGCCTGAGGCCCTCCCTGTGTGAAGAATGCACTGACCACTGGAGCAGGAGAGCCAGGCCTGCAGGTGGCTCCCGGGGCCTCAAAGCACTCACATCTCACCTTACGGAGCTTGGCCAGCAGCCACAGGGGTGACAGTTCCCTGTGTCCTTCTAGCAGGTTGTAGGCCACATCCAGGTGCTGCAGGTTCCTCAAATGCTCCAGGCCTGGGATGAAGGGAGGATGGCATCTGGGTGAGTGTGCGGGCAGGAGGCCCTGGCTGGGTAGGAGGGGTGAGTGGGAGCAGTGAGACCTGCTGGGGGCAGGTGCGGAAGGAAGACAAATCAGGGTGCCCTGGCCCCACCTACAAGACCTCACAAGACTCTACAGGCACATGGCTCCAGGGCCACACCAAGCCTCATGTTCCCCCAATTTCCTTCCACACTGGGCCCCCTCCCGCCATGTCCCACCCACCTTGAAGGCTCCGAAGCTCATTGCCTCGCAGGATCAGGATTCCCAGAGCAGCCCCTGAAGGTCCCAGTTTTGGCACCAAGTGCAGGCGGTTATAGGAGATGTCCAAATGGTAGAGCTCAGATAAATCCTGGCAGCAGAGTGAGGAGGACAAAGATTCTCACCTTCACTGAGCTTCAGGCAGGGTCCTCTGAGCCCTCGTCTCTCAACTCCACCTTGGCCTATAAAAACTGCAGACTCTCAGCACAAATGAGTTCATCCAGGCTACCCCTACACCCAAGATCCGAACAAACACTAGCATGGCTCCTAACACCTCCACACTGCACCCCTAGGATGGCGACTCCAACCCCCAAGAGTTCCTGCCTGGGTGAATACAAGGCTCAAGGCTACCAAAAGAATTTCCTTTTTGTTCCCACCAACATTGGAAGATACGGCGCATCTCCGAGTCTGTGGATAGGATATGGTCCTACTTCAGTAAGTGTTAGTTAGCAAATCCAGATAAGTTTCACATAGACCAGCATCCTCCTTCCTGCTTTTTGTAAATTTCCACTTCCCTGATGCTGACTAGTGGGAGAAGGATGTGGCAATCCACTCCCGAGGCAATCCTGAAACAGCCATTGAAAACCCTCTGAGGGTCGCTATGAGTCGGTGACGACTCAATGGCACCTAACAACAACAACAATGCTGATTAAGACTGCCCACCCCCTTCCTACTCTTTCATGCTCCATTTAAAACATCCAGGAACCTCAGCACAAATCAAAGTGGGGTTCAGTTCACACTGGACCTTCTTCCCTCATGCAACAGTTTATTACTGATTAAAATCTGTCCTGACCACTTGAACTAGTGCCCAGCTTTATTCATCTCTAATAAGGGATGGGAAAGAGAAAGGAGAATGGTTTGTCATCTCCATCACAAAATCTATCGTTTTGGGAACTACACACTAGGTTAAGTAATTCTGAGAACGTACACGTCTGTGTGTGTGTGTGTGTGTGTGTGTGTGTGTGTGTGTGTCTGTGTCTGTGTGTCTGTGTGTGTGCCTGTGTGTGTGTTGCTGAGGATTGAACCCAATGCCCCATGCACACTCTACCACTGAGCTACATGGCCAGCCCCCAACAATGAAAACCCTTCAAAACCGTATTAATATACAAAAGCAGGTCCTCCTCTGATTTCTACTTTATAGGTGAACAGACCAAGAAGCTAATTCATTTGTCCCAAGTCACACAGATATTAAAAGCTGAGATGGGAACTCTGCCTTGTCTTCTGCTACACCTGAGCCCCCAAACCATACTACCTCCCTAGATGTGGCTGTATCCAGGGTTTAAGAGCAAAGGAGAGTACAAGTGGGTCCAGGAGAAAGGGTGAGAGCAGAGCAGGGTGAGAGCAGGCCCAAGTGCATGGCCGCCAGGCTGCTCACAATTACCATCAGGAAACCTCTGCAGTCCTGGACTTGATTATGGCTCAGGTTCAGGAAGCGCAGAGCTGACAAGAGACGCTGAGGGGGACAGAAAGAGGAAGCCAAGAATGGGTCCTCACACAAGGACACCCATCAGTCAGCTGAGCCTCCTCCCTAAAGACCCACCCTTCCTTTTCCCGAAGCCCCCTTCCCTCTGGGGCACTCACCAGTGAGCTGTCTAAGGCAGCGAGTGCATTGTAGCTGAAGTCAGCAGAAAGCAAAGCCAGCCAGGGGAGGGCAGAGCAGAGGTCGCCACCACAGGCTGACAGGAGCTCCTGGGCAGGGGACAGGTACTTCAGTACCCCACTCTCACCCTCTTCTCCATGCCAGACTATATCATCCAGTCATTCACTCATTTTTATGTCAGGCACCATCTAAAGATGCACCTTTAAAGAAAACCCAGGCCCCTGTCCCCAAGGAGTGTGCTATGGGCGCCTGGGGAGACAGACACCAGAATGTTTAATACAGCATGGCACGTGTGACTATAAATACACGGACAGGTAGAGAGTGCTATGGGCTTATGGGGGAGGAAGTGAGGGAGAACGACAGAGCTTGGTCTTCTGTGTTTCTCTATACAAGGCATCAGGGACCATCCCTCACCCTTCTTACCTCTAGTGCCTGAATGCTCCTGCTGCAAATCAGAGTCTCCAGCTGGGAATAGATGCCACGGAGGCCATGCAGGCAGTGAAGGGGGACACCTCGGAGCTAGTGTAAGGGAAGGCAAGGAGATAGGAAAGTAGAACTTCACAGAAGACTGACCTCATCCCTATCTCCCATGATGGGGAGGAGGGAGAAGACAACAAAGCCACGCTATGATTCAGGGAAGCATTAAATGGAGAAGAGAGTATATAACCACACTGCCAGAGAGCAATGAATACTCAGGCCTGGCTTCCCCACCAAAAGAGGCCATCTCTCTGTTCCCATCCCCAAGTTGCTGCTTCATGTTGGGTTTTGTGCACCAACATGCTCCAACACTCCCATACCTCCAACTGCCGAAGGGACTTGAAGGGAAAAATCTTGATGGGCCCTGGGAGGCCAGGACCAGGGATGTGGACCAGCTAAAAAAAAGACACATTCACGTTAGTGAGGCATAGAAGTCTCCCTTTCCTTAGCATCTCTTCCTCAGCCTCTCTCCCACAGGACAACCACCCTTACATCATTTGGATCTCAGCCCTGCAGACTTCTTACACCCTATCTTACCCCCAGCCTCCATCATTCCCTTAGGCTCTCTGCATATCCAGCCCCATTCCCACCCCTAGAACCTTGAGTGAAAGCGTTTTCTGCAGCACATCGAAGAGGAACTGAAGTTGGAGGATGATGGGCGAATCGGCAGGGTGGGAGGGCAGAGCCACAAAGCCTGTCTGGCCAGGGACCCATGGCCCCAGGTACAGCTCAAATATGCGGTTCAGTTGCTGCAGTGTGGCAGTCAGCAGGCTCAGTGTGCTACAGCCAGACAGGACCTCATCCCCTGAAGGGAGAGGGGAAGACAGAAAGGACATAATAGAAGGTCTTTCTCTTATGTTCTAAGGCTTCATGACCTCAAAATACCCCCACTACAATACATAGAGGAGATCTTCCACTACAAAATTAAACTTTCTACCTCCGCCCTAGCTCAAAAGTCCTCTACAGCTTCTCCCATCTACAAAATCGTCCTAACTCTTCAGTGATACATGAGACTGCTTAGCTACAAGACTCCAACTCACTTTTTCAAATTCCTCCACCTTCTGCCCCCCCAAAACCTGATCTACTCATAGTGCTGGAAATACAACCAGGCTGGCTCACAGTTCTCATTTTCTGATATACCGCCTTCTACTGCCCAAATTGAGATCAACCTTACCCAGAAAGCCTTCTCAATAAGTAATACTGCTGAGCTTCCACACTACAATTATTCATTTTTACACAAGAGTCGATGAGATATTTTGTCTCTATTTCTTTTTCTGATTGCAAAAGTAACAAATACATTTATAGAAACTTTCAAACAATGCTAAAATGCGTAAGAAGAATAACCATTCATTATAGAACTTAAAGAATTTATAGAATTTATAGAATTATAGAATTAAAGAACTTACAGAATTAAAGTATTGCTATTTGTATGTTAAAATTGCTCCCCCTAATGATGACATCCTAAAGGGCATCTTTTGGTCACCTTGGCACTCATCACTCCATCTAAAAAAATGCAGTTACAAGCCAGCATGGAGAATGATTTTAGCTTTTTCTAAAAATAAGGATGGAGTAAAAAGATGTTGCAGAAAGCTGGACAAGGTGGCAGACATCTGTAATCCCAGTGACTCAGAAGGGTGAGGCAGGAGGATCACAAGTTATGAAGGCCAGAAGCAGCCTGCATAACTTAGCAAGACCTTGTCTCAAGATAACAAATAAAAAGGACATGGGCAGGCAGCTCAGTGGTAAAGTGCTTGTAAAGTATGGGCAAGACCCTGGGTTCAGCCCGTCACTTTTGCAAAAAGAAAAAAAAAATGACATTGCCAAAATACTACAGAGAGGTCCCCCATACCCTTCATCTAGTTTCCCCAAATGTTTACACTTTATATAACTATAGTACAATATCAAAATCAGGAAACTGGTATTGATACAGTATGTACAGTACATAGCTCTATACTGTTAGTGTAGATTCCTGCAACCACCCCCACAATCGAGATACAAAACTATTCCTTCACCACAAGGGCCTCCCTCCTGGTACTTCTTCATAAACACACATTCCCACACCACATTATCCCTAATCCCTAGAGCTATATTAGATTCTTGCTAATCAGATTTTTGCTGAATCAATCAATAAATCCTACAATCTTGCATGAATGATTTTATATCTAGGAGGCACTAAGAATAGATAGACATGGCTTAAGGACTCTTTTCACCCTCAAAGGACCTCCCAGTCTGGAAGATGGAATAAGACATGTGCAGTTATTAATATAAAGCAGAAAATACCACTGCTATGAAGAGATTCCACAGATACCATCAAAAGGAGTGCAAGTGATGGAAGGTAGTTAACATTAACTGGGTAACTCGTGCCAAATAACTTTGTTGCCTCATTTTAAGACATCGAATCTCCCAAAGAAAAGCACTATTAACCCCACATTACATATGTGAAAACTGAAGCTCAAATAAGTTAGGAATCTTGATTGCAATCACATAGCTGAAAAAAACAGCTGCTACTTCTGTCTAGGCTGGGATTTGGCTCAGTTGGTAGAGCGCTGCGCTGCAGTCTCTGAGGTCTCGAGTTCAATTCCCAGCAGCGCAAAAATGGGAGAAGGACCTGGCAATCCACTCCCAAGGCAATCCGGATACAGTCAGCCATTGAAAACCCTATGAGGGTCGCTATCGCTATGAGTCAGGTACCGACTCGAGAGCACCTAACAACAACAACTTCTGTCTAACTTTAAAGTCAAAACCAACTGATGTCAAATCCATATTAAACAAATACAGTGGTTCCACTGTGCCCAACCAGTGAGGGAAGCAATATTAATAATAGCTACCAATTTTGAGTACTTACTATATATGTGTGGTGGTGGTGTTAGGTGCCATGGAGTCGGGTTCAACTCTTGGCGACCCTATGTACAACAGAACAAACACTGACACTGTGGCGTGCCTGGCAGTAAGTCTCTGCTATTCATAGGGTTTTCAATGGGTGATTGTCTGGAGATTTGTTTTGGGAGTGAGCTGCCAGGTTCTTCTCTCATTTTTTGTGGTGCTGAGGATTGAACCCAGGGCCTCAGAGTGTGCAAAACAAGTACTCTACCAAATGAGCTAAACCTACTCCAGATACATGCGTACACTCTACTAAATACGCAAATTCAAATTCCTTTAACTTTTGAATTAAATACAATCATTTTGCCAGCATGCTGGTGAGAAAAACCTGGGCTCAGAAATGTTAAAACAATTTGGCCAAATTGGAAAAATGATTGAGATTCCAACTAGGTGGGTATGACTCCTAATCCCGTGCTTTTAACTGTGAGTGCCTTGCTGTACAATGATTACAATCAGTCCCCGGTCTCGAGGGTCTTATAGTCAAGTAATGAACACTACCCTGTAGGAACATCAAAGAAAGCATGGAGGAAGGGACATTGGAGTTTGGTCTCTTAGGATGGCTCCAGTTTAGACTGTCAAAGACAAAGGCAACGCATTAGAGCCAAAAAACTCGGGAGAAGAAATGAGGGAGCTCAGATACATCGTGACCCTGTCGGTCGTAACTCTGACTCTTAAGATGGGTCTCCGGAAGATAGCGCCTCCACCTCGCCAGAGGCCCAGCTCAACCGGAAGTCCACTCACCGTACTCTCTCAGCAGCCCAGCCAGCTTCCAAACTACCGAGTCCCGTGGAGGGGTCGTCATGGACACAGGACGCTGGGGGCGGAGCCTGGAAAAACAGGAAGCGGAAGAGCCTCAAGTGGGCGGTGGTGCCAAAAGCCCACGGCGTTCGCGTAAATCGAGGCGTCGTGTGGAGAGAAAAGCAAGAAGGGGCGTCCGCTCGGCTGCTTTTTCGAGGAAGGTAAAGCCTGATCAGCCCCAGTCTCCCTTGCGTCTCGCCCTCCAACCACTTCAGCAGCCCAGCGTCTATGGTGAACAGGAAGCCCCGCCCCGGAAGGAAGATGAGCCGAAGGACGCCCGGAAGTCACGCCCTCACTGCCGGAAGCCACGCCCCAAGGGATGCAAACGTGTCAAATTGGGGCGGAGTGGGGCGGGGCGGCAATCTCCGGAATCCCAGCTGCCTGAACTCCACCCCCAGCTGGGCCCCCAAGTCCTTCCATCTTTGCCCTTTCTCTCGCGGAGTCTCCGTATCATTGGGGAAAACCTGACTCGTTATTTGCACAATGGGTGGGGAAGCAAAGTTTGGAAAAATGGAATTTTCTGTTAGGAGAAAACTCATCCAAAGGGAGCAATGGTTTTCCAATTAAAGGAGAGCGTGTACCCGATGGAAAGAAGCTTCTCCGTATCTGTTTTCTAGAGCTGAGTTTGGTGGGGTACCACCTTCTGCGGTCTCTCGGCCTTAGTCTCCAAACTCGATTAACTTTTTCCTTTCGTTAATATCACGCTGTGAAATTAGCCACTGGTAATGCTCCACGTGAATCTGGTCCTTTGACTTGTCTGTTTCAGCTCAACACACTCGCATTGAAAAGTTGTTATCCCAGTTTTGAAAATGAGAAAACAGGGTCGCAGACGCTGGTTACATGTGAAGGTCATTCAATGAGTAACCGATAGCGCCAAGACTGCCAAAGTTTCTGGGTTCCAAGTTCCCATTGTAGCTTTTACTGGGCTCCTGGTCAAACGCTGATGTCAACTGCTGGAGTAGATTAAGAAAAATGACTTTCAACATAATGTCTGGTTTCAGAGAGGGTTTCTCTTATGAAGTGCCTTTCTTCACGGGAAAATCAAAATGACTGAAAAGACAGTTAAGAGGAATAGGGTCATAGTCGTCTTTACCTCAAATTGTCAAAATTGAAAGATCATATTTTCTAAATATAAAATACTTAAATGGCAAAATATGCACCAAAGCCACACACGTGAGTGTTCACAGCATATTTTATTTGATCTGAAACAAAACCCTGTAAGGTGGCTAAATGAAATAAATGTGGAACTACATCATAAACAGGAAAGCAGTATACAAATATGAAGTAATTTTGGTGAATTGTTAATACCATGATTTGAGGATTGTCAGTCCCAGTTTATCAATCACCTGGAACTAGGAAGTAAGGTCTCCCATACTGTAAGTGCTAACCAAATCACCTTCTTCTCTTAGGCAAGAAACTGAATCTTTCGATGTTCCTGACATTGCAGTGCCTTGAAAGATGATTCTAGCCTCGCCTCCCCAGCTCACACTTAATTTCTGAGAATTGCTCGATTCATATGAGTAAGCACTATACACCTTTTTGCTTCCAGAAACATGAAAGTGAGCCGGAGAAGCAAAGAAAGCTCAATTTCAGAGAGATAGAGAGAGAGAGAGAGAGAGAGAGAGAGATCTACTAAGAGAAGCGCAGCAAGATCCAGAGTATTTCTTGTTTCCATCTTCCTTGTGAGGCCCACTCCCCTTTCTGCCCTTGGCCTGCAAGCAAGGCTTTGGCGGCCTGCCAAGGAATTCTCCTGTCTTTTTTTCCCCCTAAGTTAGTTTGGGTGTACTTCTGTAACTTGCTACCATAAGAACCTTGACTGAGACAAAGCCTTTAAAAAATTTTACAGTCAAAGGGAAAAATAAAATCTTGTTTACCATAGCTACCAAAAAGATACAGAGAGAGAGAGGGAGAGAGAGAGAACATTTTGAGAAATGTACCAGATCTATAAAGAAAACAACAGAATTTTAGTACATTAAACATAATCTAAATAAGCTGGGCATGGTAGCTCACACCTGTAATACAACTGACTTGGGAGACAGAGGCAGGAGGAGTGCAGGTTCAAGGCCAGAGGCAGCCTGCCTAAATTAGCAAGACTCTGTCTCAAAATATAGTATAAAAAATGGGCTTGGGGTACAGCCCAGTGGTAGAGTACTTGCAAAGTATGTGCAAGGCCCTGAGTTCAACCCCTAAGTACCACCAAAAAAGAAAAAAATGACCCAAATAAGCCAGACAAGGTGGTGGTGGTTATTGTTATTAGGTTCCATAGAATAGGATCCAACTCATAGAGACTCTATATACAACAGAATGAAACACTACCTACACTGTGCTATCGTCAATGCACTATCGTCAGTGCTTCTCTGCTATTCATACGGTCTCCAATGGCTGATTGTTTTGGGAGTGGGCTGCCAGGTCCTTCTCCCAAGCCTACAGCACCTGGTATGTGCAGGTGGTCTCTCATCCAAGGATTACCCAAGTCTGACCCTGCTTAGCTTCCGAGATCTGATGGGATCAGATGCCAGGGTGGTATGAGTCTAGGCCAGATGAGGTGATACACACCTGTAATCCCAGCAACTCCAGGGCAGAGCCAGAAAGATTATGAGTTCAAGGCCAGGGGCAGCCTGGGTAATTTAGTAAGACCCTGACTCAAAAAAAAAAAAAAAAAATTCATGGACTGAGTTGCAGCATAGAGATAGAGCACTTGCAAAGTATGTGTGAGGCCCTGGGCTCAACCCCCAAGTACCACACACACACACACACACACACACACACACACACACACACAAAATGACCTAAATAAATGAAAAGAGATCATGTTCTAATGGGAAGGGTCAATATTATAATGATGTCAATTCAATGCAGTTTCAACCCCAGTCCCAAAAGGAAGATTTTGCAACTTGACAAGTTGATTCTAAGATTTATCTAGGAGACTAAACACATGTGCACAGCCAAGAAACTTTGAAAAAAAACAAGAGGCACTAGTGGGGCTTTGACCTACTAGATGGCAAAATGTCCTATAAAGTCACAGTGACCAAAGCAATGTGATAATGACAAAGAGATAGATGAAAAGTACCAATTCTGATTACGTGGTAAGTTTTTTGCTATGTATAATAAAATTGACTTTTAAAAAATGGAGTAAATAATGAGTTATTCAATAGTTTTGGAACAATGAGCTGCCCATCTGGAAAAAGCTAAATTCCTCTCTTTACATCCTGCACATTCGATTCCAGAAAGATTAAAAAGCTAAACATTTTCTAAAAAATAAAATCTAGTCAGGTGTGGTGGAGCATGCCTGTAATCCCAGCATTCAGGAGGGAGAGGCAGGTGGAGATCAAGTTCCAGGTGAGTCTGGGCTACATAGTGAGACCTTTAATATAAATAAACAAATCTATCTAAACTCTCTAAAGTTTGAAACTCAAATTCACTTCTTTTTCTTTTTCTTTTTTTTTTTTTTTTTTTTTTGGCGGTACAGGAGGTTGGACCCAGGGCCTCATGCTTGCATACTCTGCAAGTGCTGGACCACTGAGCTGTACCCCCAGCCCAATTTTTTTACTTTTTGAGACAGGGTATCGCTAAATTACTCAGACTGCCTCTGGTCTCGAACTTGCAATCCTCCTATCTCCGCCTCCCTAGAGCCGCTGGGATTACAGGCGTGCGCCACCACGCCCGGCTTTCAAATTCACTTCTTAAACAATCATTTTAGCAGGAAACAGTGGCTCATGCCTGTAATCCCAGCAACTCGAGAGGCAGAGGCCAGAGGATTGCAGGTCTGAGGCCAGAGGCAGCCTGCCTAAATTAGCAAGACCCTGTCTCGAGATAAAAAATAAAAAATGGACAAGGGGTACAGCCCACTGGTAGAGCACTAACAAAGTGTATGCAAGGCTCTGGATTCAACTCCCAAGTACTCAAAAAAAATCATCTTTATCAAAAAGGTATACAATGTCCTTTCAAAAATTATCATTAGAAGTAATGTTGCACAGTTTATTACTATGAATGAAATTGTTTTCTCGAAGAAATGCTATGATGTCATGCTCTTAACTTCTAAGTACTCTTTTGGGTTTCAGGCCCCACAAGTAACACAGTGCCTAAAATTAGCAATATAAAGCTGGTCCTGCCAAGCACTTCACCAAGGCCTCTAAGCACAGTAGTGGATCTGGTACTCAAAAGGCACAACTCATCTGCCTCATGTTCCAACCCGTGTTACATGAATAGAGCTGTTGGTAGCTCCCTGCCACCCATAAATTCCCTAGAATAGCCTCTGCCAATCCTTATAATTAAAAAGAAGAGTAAGAAAAGATGTTCTGGTTACTAACTTAGGCTGCAGGCATGAAAAAAAAAAAGAGAGAAAAGGGCATGTTTATACAGGAATGAAAAAGTCAGAAGAATCCAGACCTCAGATAGTGATCCAAAGCCTTCTTGGTTCTGATACCTAGGAACTTGCAAGAAGCAGAACAGTTGTCCCCAAAGACTTGAAGTCACAGTTCATCTTTAGGACCTTCCCACTCTGATGCTACATACAGCCTGTAAGAGGAGATTGTTGTTGTTGTTGTTAGGTGCCGTGGAGTCGGTATCCGACTCATAGCGACCCTCATAGGGTTTTCAATGGCTATTTCGGAATTGCCTTGGGAGTAGATTGCCAGGCCCTTCTCCCATTTTTGCTGTGCTGGGAATTGAACTCGGGACCTCAGAGACTGGAGCGCAGCGCTCTACCAACTGAGCTAAATCCCGTAAGGAGATTAGATGGCTGAAACCTAAGGACTCCTGCAAAATGAAAATTTCACAGTTGAGTTAGGGGTGAGAGGAGTGAAATTTGACAATGTGCTTGTTTTATCAACTTGATGTCTTCATGGAGTGGAAAATGGATACAGATGAAAAAGAATGAAAAAGTGTGAAGACAGCTTCCACAAACAGATTTTTGGGGGTGTTTTGTTTTGTTTTTTGGTTCTGGTTTTTGTTTTGTTTTGTTTTGTGGTATTGGATGGTTGAACCCAGAGCCTCACATATTTACATATTTACATATTTACATATTTACATATTTACAACTGCGCTGTACCTCTAGCCTTTTTTTTTTTTTTTTTTTTACTTTTTTTTTTGGGTCAAGGTCTCGCTAAATTATGCAGGCTTCTGACCTGGAACTTGTGATCCTTCTGAATCCATCTCCAGAGCTGCTGGGATTACAGTTATGTCCCACCACGCCCAGTTCACAAATAGCATTTTGGTAGAAGAGTTTATACTAGAAAGGACTGCATGTGTCCAGCACCCTCAGCCTAGGACTGAGTGGTCAGAGACGATCCTTTCTCCCTGAGTTACCACATTGTGTCTCTTGGCTCTGCTACTAAACCTGGCCACAAGAGAATGGCCCAGGAGTTAGGGCAGCCACCAAAATCAAATACACAGGGTCTAGCAGTAGCATGGGAGGAGGTCTGGCTGGAGAACTCTGTATTAGACCATGACCAAGCAAGCCTGGGGCTGGGATTTAGCTCAGTGGGTAGAGCGCTGCGCTGCAGTCTCTGAGGCCCCGAGTTCAATTCCTAGCTCCGCAAAAATGCGAGAAGGGCCTGGCAATCCACTCCCAAGGCAATTCCGAAACAGTCGGCCATTGAAAACCCTATGAGGGTCGCTATGAGTCAGATACCGACTCAACGGCACCTAACAACAACAACAAGCAAGCCTACTGGAGCCTAGTCCCTGGAAAGACTGGAGTGAACGTAAGGCACGCAGAGGGAAAGCTAGAAAAGCAGAAGCCAGGCTCAATAGGAAATCAGAATGGCTAGCTAAAAAGGAAGCAGCAAAATAACAATATTCCCATGACCCAGCTGCAGCTCTGGTCACCCAACCTGAAAGGACTTTGCAGTTCTGCATAAAATAAACAAAGGGATTCCATGAGCGGCTTTATGGTAATCTGAGGTAACCTGAGGATGCCTTCATTTACTTCATTGTCTATCCTGGAAATCCATGGAATCATCTGAGAAAGAGGTAAAGAAGAGCTGTAAGAGAGCCGGGAGTGGTGTCGCACACCTGTAATCCCAGTGGCACAGGAGGCAGAGGCAGAAGGATCACAAGTTAGAGACCAGAGGCAGTCTGCATAATTTAGCGGGACCTTGTCTCAAAAAAAGTGAAAAAAAAAATGGGCTGCAGGGGCAGCTCAGTGGTCCAGCACTTGCAAAGCATGCAAGCGCGAGGCCCTGGGTTCAACCCCTAGTACTTTGCAGCTCTAGTACCACCAAAAAAAAAAAAAAATCTATAAGAAAGATCAGGACTATGTACTTAATTTAGAACACAGAAAGGAAAAGGAGAGATGAAGACTACATTACCCATTCAACTGGTCTGAAACAGAGCAGAATCTAGAGAGAAAATTCAGGTAGAGGCAGGAATGGAGAAGAAAGAAAAGCAGACAGACTCCAGGAGAGGAAGAAAAAGACACTGTTTCAAGCATAGCCTACAGAAGACCTGTTGGCAAAGTCAGGCACATATGACACTTGTCTGCCATCTCAATTCTCCCTGCATACAGGGCTGGAGAGAGGAGGGAAGTGGTCCATAGCAAGGGAAGAACTTCCAATAGCAGTAAGCCCCACAAGGTGACACAGGGGACAGTGGGAACAAGGTCACAAGAGCAAAGTTGAGAACACAGGGCTTAGAGGCTTGGGCTGGGGACAGAGGAAACTAAGGGCTTCTTTAGAATCTCAGAGCCTCTGTAAAATCATAGAGTTAGAACTGTCTTCTGATCTTCCATTTGTTTAACAAATATTTGCTCAGCCCTGACTCTCTGCCAATCTGGGTAAAGAAAGAAGACAAAGATGTGGTGGCTTTTTCTCAAGAAACTGACCTTGTGGTAGAAGAGGCAGACACTGAAATCACCAACAACATTGTATTAGCTTCCAACTGCTGCCATGAAAAATTATACCAAATATGGGTACCAACTTTATTTATTTATTTATTTACTTTATTTTATTTTTTATTTTGAGGCAGGGTCTCAGTGAGTTGCATAGGCTGCCTCTGGCCTCAAACTCTCAATCCTCCTACCTCAGCCTCTCAAGTTACTGGGATTACAGGCGTGTGCCACCATGCCCAGCTAGTTACCAAATTTAAAGCAACACATTTACTTACAGTTCTGAGGCTCAGAGGCGCAAAATAAGGCTCACTGGGCTAAAATCAAAGTGCTGGCAAGGCCATGTTCTTTACTGAGGGCTCCAGAGGAGAATCTGTATCCTTGTCTTCCCCATCTTCACTGGGCTATGGCCCCCTTCTATCTTCAAGGTCCTCTTCCATCTTCAAAGCCATCTTCAATGGCTGCCTGAGGCTTTCTTACATCATACCAGGAAGACTCTTACTTTTCTGCCTCTGTCTTCACCTTTTAAGGACCCATGGGATCACAGCAAGCCAAATCAGATAATCCAGGATGATCTCCCTGTTTTAAGATCACTGATTAGCAACCTTAATTCCATCTACAATTCTAACTTTCCCTTGCCATATGACGGAACACATTCACAGCTTCTGAGGATCACAATATGGACATCTTCTGTCTGCCACAGACATGAGATATGTCACAGTAGAGACAGCATCATGGGAGATGGTTCCAGTCCAAGGCATGGAACTGAATACATGCTGCAGCCTCTCCCTCCCATCCCAAAGGCCTAGAAATAACAGAAAGAGTCATAAAAATAAGTAAAAAAATTTATAATCATCCTAGACAACCAGGAGAGCCCTTGGTGGGCCAGAAGCCACAGAAATCCCTGAAAGATGGATGACAGGTAGAAAACAATCTCAGAAGAAAACCACGGCCTAAAACATGTATAGCAATAGACTACCCCAAAAGTAGAAAACAGCACCAAGAATATCCCATGCCCAAGGGAGGGAGCAGAGTTACTCAGAGCAGCCAGCAAGGAGCTGGTTATTTAGAATACTACAGTGGGCACCACCGAACATATCAACCACACTGTAGTGTGTTCTTCCCAGGCCCAAGAAGTGCCAGAATGATTATCTGGCTGCTAGTGGGAGCAGTAGCTATGAAATCATTGTTGTTGTTTTGTTAGGTGCCGTTGAGTCGAGTCCAACTCATAGCGACCCTCATAGGGTTTTCAATGGCAGATTGATTCAGGATTGCCTTGGGAGTGGGTTGCCACATCCTTCTCCCATTTTTGCGGTGCTGGGAATCAAACTTGGGACCTCAGAGACTGCAGAGCGGCGCTCTACCAACTGAGCTAAATCCCAGCCCATGAAATCATTAGGTGGAAAGAAAGACAGTGTTCCTGGTACCTGGTGACACTTTGGAGGAGAGGAAAGGGAAGCATTCACTTTTAGAAATCCAAAAGAACCCCACCAAGAAGCACATCCCACCCCTGCCAGGCAATTACTGACAATAGACTGTAACTGGCATTTAGCTCAGTGGGTAGAGCCCTGCACTGCAGTCTCTGAGGTCCCGAGTTCAATTCCCAGCACTGCAAAAATGGGAGAAGGGCCTGGCAATCCACTCCCAAGGCAATTCCGAAACAGTCGGCCATTGAAAACCCTATGAGGGTCGCTATGAGTCGGATACCGACTTGACGGCACCTAACAACAACAACAACAGCATGCACTATCTCATACCCTATTCTCCAAGGAGTGCATGTACAAAGAGAGCAAACAGGCTGACATATTTTTGAATAAAAGCAGCTCCTGATGACGAGTAAGTTCCAAACACCTGAAGAAAGTCAACATTTTGTAAGGGAGATGTCAAATCCAACCTATGGAAGAACTTTCCTCCAGTCAAAATGCTTATATAACAGTAAAAAAACTTTAGAATAATTATGAAAGGCTATTTCAGTCATTTCTTAAAATCAGCTGAAAAACTGAATGTGATTAGGAAACAATACACATGCAAGAGAATAATCAGCAAGGGCACGGTCAGAATGTGCCTGTGTGACCTGCGGGATTGAGCAAAGATGTTTTTCTAGCACAGAGACAAAATATGGAAAGTGTTTATTTAAAAAAAAAACTAAAATATACAGATGATCTGCCAGAAATTTCTGATATCAGCTAAAAGTTCTGAAGTAGAAAATAGAAAAAATGTGAGAGGATATTATATACAAATAAACAGGAGAAGAAAGTGTCCTGGAATTGGAGAAAACCATGGAACTTCAGTTTGGAGGGGCCCATCAAATAACAAGTAGGGTGTTTGTAAAACTAACATGTACCTCTATTGTGAAGCAATTTCAGATTCAATGGCAAAGAGAAAAGTCCTGAAAATGTCCAATGAGGAAAGAATGAAGTAGATAACTACAAAGATGTGAGAAACATATTCGTATTGAAAAACAGAAGGTGCAACAAAAGGGAAAAAATGTCAAAGTTCAGAAGAAAAATGTCTTTGAATGTAGAATTATATACACAGCCCAACCATTATTCAAGTGTGAAAATAAAGATTTCTTCAGTTAGGCAGGACTCAAGGTTTGTCATTTTCAGACCTACTATGAAATGAGTAATGAAAGGGAAATATCAGCACAAAGAAAAATGAATCCTTGAGGGAAAATAAAAGGCAAAAAGCAATGTGAGCAAAGACTAACAAATTTGTTCAAACTAAAGAATAAGACAAGAAGAGGACAAAATAGGGAGAAAGGTCGGGGAGGAGGAGGAAAAAAGAAGTATTAAAAGGACAAGACATTTCAGAGATTAAAAATGATTACCATCTCCAGGCACTGGTGTGGGTCAGAATGGTCTCTTCAACAGTGGACACCAATCGTTTTATCTCTTCAGAAAGCATATTTGAAGGCAGGGGAGAGGAACATAGGTGAGGGGTGCACAGACTCTTGAACTAGACTTCTGGAGTCCAAATATTAGCTCAACCACTTGCCAAGGATGTGACTCTGAATACATTTAATCTCTCTATGCCTTTGTTTCCATTTTTGTACTATGTGTATAATATCACCACCTGCCTCACATGGCTGTTATAAGTTTTTTGTTGTAATGTGCCTGGTACATAGTAGTTGTTGTTAGGTGCTGTGGAGTCAGTATCTGATTCATAGTGACCCTACGTACAACAGGCGAAACACTATTGTCAGTGCTTCTCTGTTATTCATAGGGTTTTCAAGGAGTGATTGTTTTTTGGGAGTGGGTTGCCAGGTCCTTCTCCCAAGCCTACAGCACTTGGTGTTCCCAGGGGGTCTCCCATCTAAGTACTAACCAGGCTTGACCCTGCTTAGCTTCCAAGATCTGATGGGATTAGATGCCACAGTGCTACCGCTGCAGACTGGCACATGGTAGTATAGTTTTAATAGTTTATGTATAAACAATAAACAGCAAAAGAAAGCTTATTCCTGAGGGAGGGTGATTGCTAAAGAAAAAAAAGGTAATAAAAAGTAAAATGAAAATGAAGTAAAAAAAAAAAAACTCATAGAATATTCAGTAAAATAGTCACGGCCCAATGCATTTACAGCATGATATCATTTGTGGGGGAAGAAGACTTTCTCTACAAGGTATATGTATATATGGAAACTCACCTACCTGTGTAGAAGGAATGGGTTTGGAATTGGTCGCAATGATCAAGGGGAACTTTAGCTTTGTCTTCAATATTTGAATTATTACTGTGGGAATGTCTCTCTGTGTTACTTATGAAGTCAAAGGCAGGGAACTTTTTTTTTTTGAAACTTGAAATTAAAGAACAAAGTGTCCAGGAAGCACTGAAGGGTGGATGAAGTGCTTTGCCATCTGAGAGTTCAGGGAAGAGTCACAGAAGACATGCATCAGAATCATGCCTGAAAGGAGGCACTATGGAAAGGACACACTAAAGATGCGGGAACTTGCAAATAAAATGATGTGATTGAGGAATGAGCAGGACTTATGTCAACAGAGTTTGAATGTGTGTGTTTGGGTGCTGTC
This sequence comes from Pedetes capensis, assembly GCA_007922755.1. Taxonomy (NCBI): domain Eukaryota; kingdom Metazoa; phylum Chordata; class Mammalia; order Rodentia; family Pedetidae; genus Pedetes; species Pedetes capensis. Next base: position 74,852 of record VMDO01000450.1, read on the forward strand.
TTAGTTTGTTCCTCCTGCTATAACAAGATATCTTACACTGGGTGGTTTATAAATAATGGAAGGGTTAGGGACATAACTCGGTGATAGAGTGTTTGCCCAACGTGCTCAAGGCCCTGGGTTCAATCCCCAGAACATCAGATAAATAACAGAAATTTATTTCTCACATTTCTAGAGACTGAGAAGTCTAAGATCGAAACACCAACAGGCTGAGTGTCCAGTGAGGGCACACTTTCTCCACCACAGATAGCGCCTTACTGTTGCACCTTCACATGGAGGAAGGGATAGAAGGAATTGTATAAACTCAATCTATCACATCCTTTTATAAGGGCACTAATCACATCCATGAGAGCAGAACCCTCATGACCTAGTAACCTCTCAAAGTCTACCTCTTGTGGTGGTGTTGTTGTTGTTGTTGTTGTTGTTGTTGTTGATGATGATGATGTTTGAGACAGGGTCTTGCTGGGCAGCCCTGTCTGACCTCAAACTCATGATCCTCCTGCCTTATCCTCCAGAGTGCTGAGATTACAGGCATGTCCCACTATAAAACCCGTCTCTTAATATCATCACCTTGGAGGTTAAGTTCCAACATATGAATTTTGGTGGGACACCAATACTCAGGCCATAGCAGATGAGAAGAGGAAAAGAAGATTGGGCAAGGGCTGGGCAAGGTGGCACATGCCACTAATCCCAGTGAGTCAGGAGGTGGAGGCAGGAGGGTCGCAAGTATGAGGCCAGTGGCAGCCTGCATTACTGAGTGAGACCTTGTCTCAAAATATAAAAAAGGGCCTGAGGGTGCAGCTCAGTGGTAGAGTGCTTGTAAAGTATGTATGAAGAGGAGGAGGAGAAGGAGGGTGAAAGGGTAGGAAATCAGGATGCAAAGATGGGTTTAGGATTGATTAGCAAAGTCTTTTATATTATACCAAAGAGGTTGAAGTCTGTGTGGACATTTTAAGTCATCTCAGTGACTGAGAGGTGGGGACTGGGATTTAGCTCAGTTGATAGAGCACCACTCTGCAGTCTCTGAGGTCCCGAGTACGATTCCCAACACCGCAAAAATGGGAGAAGGACATGGCAATCCACTCCCAAGGCAATCTGAAGCAATCAGCCATTGAAAACCCTATAAGGGTCATTATGAGTCAGACATGACTAGACAACACAAGTGACCTGGGGGACTGGGGTTTATTTCAGTTGGTAGAGTGTTGCTCTGTACTCTCTGAGGCCCTGGGTTCAATCCCAGGCACCACAAAAACTGGAGGACAGCGCACTCCCGAAACAGAAACAATGCTGAAACAATCAGCCATTGGAAGCCCTGTGAATAGCAGAGAAGCACTGACGTAGTGCCGGGCGTGGCACAGTGTTGGGGGGTGTTTCATTCTGTTGTACATAGGATTGCTATGAGTCAGACCTAACTTGACAACGCATAACGACAAGTGACCAACAAGTGACCTAAACACACAGGTGTCTGTCAGCTTGTCAGGCTGTGAGGGCTTGCATGTTGCTGTGATGCTGAAAGTTATGCCACCAGTGTTTCAAATACCAGCAGAGCCACCCATGGTGGACAGGTTTCACCTGAGGTTCCAAACTAAGGCAGACTATGGAGAAGGACCTGGCATCCCACTCCTGAAACAATTAGCCATTTAAAACTCTATGAACAGCAGAGAAACACTGTCAAGTATAGTGCTAGAACATGAACCCCCCCACCCCCCAGGCTGGTAGGCATTCAAGAAATGCCTGGGGAAGAGTGTCTCCTCAAAGCAGAGTTGACCTTAATGGTGGGAATGAAGGAAAGCCCCGAGACCTCCATTTGCTGATGTGGCACAACTCAAAATGAAACATAATGACTGCAACAATGGTCTCAAATGTAAAAAGACTGTGTACACAGCACAGTGTTGGATAGTGTTTTGTACTGTACTTAGGGTCACTATGAGTCAGACCCAACTCGACAGCACCTAACAACAACAAATACCCTAGAGGGATCCTTTGACAGCCATGTGGAAGATAACTCTTTATAAGTTAGCTCCCTCAGTTATTTTATTGTGATAATGTGATGGAGGGACAGGGAGTGATTGCTTCAAGACTGGCTAAGAAGGGTGTGGGTTGCCCAGTGAAGATTGCAAAATAGTGCCAGACATAGTGGCGCATTCCCACAATCCTTGCACTCAGGAGACTGAGGCTTGAGGATCTTGAGTTTGAGGTCGACTAAGGCTACACAACAAGAACCTGTTCCAAAAAATAAAAATAGAGTCTATGTTTGGAGAGACAATGGGCTTGATTTGAGAGATGATTAGGAGGAACCAACAGTATTTACCCTTCATCATCTACTCCACCTTTCTGTAGTAAGTGTCCATTGCTATGGAATACCACCGATTTTTCCACTTTTAGCCCTTGTACTTGCTGTATTGAGTGTCCCCCAAAGGGGACATATGTAAAAGCTTGGTCCCCAGGGTGCTGGTATTGGGGGATGCTGTGCACTTTTAAGAGGGAGAGCCTATTGGGAGGTCCTTAGATCATTAGGGGTATGCACGCAAAGGAGATTGGTGAAATCCCTCTTTTTCTTTCTCTGTGCTCCAGGATAAGGTGTGATCATTTGTTCCTACAAGTGCTCCTGCTATGATGGTCCCCCATCCTCCATTCATATCAGAGGCCAAGCAAATGGAGCCTACCCAATCTTTGGACCTTCAGCCTCCAAAGCTATGAGGCAAATAAACCTTCCCTCCTTATAAGGTAGCTGCCTCCATTATTTTATGGTGATGATGTGAAACTGCCTAAGGCAATGCTTTAGGCTCCTGATTCCAAAAGTAGGACATCTGACCTGGCTAAGTTATTAACTCTTTCTGTTCCCCAAGCACCTTTTCTGAAGGAGCACTTGACCCTAGACAAGCCAGTCAGAGCATGAAGAGTGGTTCTTGCATTTTTGCAAACCAACTACCTCCTTCTGGACCAAGTGATATGATTATGGGAGTCTAGAGCTTCCCAGGGTCACCATGGACTTTGGATGGAGCCAACTTAGGGAAAGTAGAGCCTATAGTTGGATCCTGGTCGCATCTTCTGGGCCTAGAATTAAACCATACCTTAGCAAGCATGCCTGTGGACTTGTCATGAGCTAATGTTGTTGTTGTTGTTGTTGTTGTTAGGTGCTGTGGAGTCGAGTCCGACTCATAGCGACCCTCATAGGATTTTCAATGGCTGACTGTTTCGGGATTGCTTTGGGAGTGGGTTACCACGTCCTTCTCCCATTTTGTGGTGCTGGGAATCAAACTTGGGACCTCAGAGACTGCAGAGCAGCACTGTAGCAACTGAGCTAAATTCCAACCCATGAGCTAATGAGCTAGTTGTTATTTTATTTATTTATTGTCCAAGCTAGTATGAGTTGAGTTTTCTGTTTAGACAGAGCTGGATTCCATGGCACATGTCTTTAAACCCGGTGACTGTAGAGGCTGAGGCAGAAAAATCATGAGTCCAAGGCCAGAGGCAACCTGTGTAACTTAGAGGAACTCGCTCTCAAAATTAAAAAAAAAAAAAAAAAAAAAAAAAAAAAAAAAAAAAAAAAAGACATCAAAGCAGGGCTGGGGTGCAGCTCAGTGGTAGAGCACTTGCCTAGCATGCACAAGGCCCTGGGTTCATCCACCCATTGTGGAAAGAAAGAAGGAAGGAAGGAAGGAAGGAAGAAAGGAAGGAAGGAAGGGAGGAAAACTCTGAATTAAGTGTATTCACAGAATGTTCTTAATACTTAGGATCGAGAACAAGGACCATAGTTCACTGCCCCTAGGTTCATTTCACAGTGAGGAGGAAGGACAAAAAGCTTTCCCTATCCACTGTCAGGCCCCTATGAGGGAGGGACAGGCATAGCTTTCTGATTTACCAAGTTAACAGACTCTAAGGACTCATAGCTCCTGGAAGGGGTGGCGCAGACCAGGGAATTCCAGGTTTGGGGATTTCATAGAGCAGTAAAACTCTTTAGAAAGTATTAGGGTCTAAATTAGAATCCTTAAGTTGTAATTATGTTAAGTAAAAGCTTAAAAAACAAAAAGCCTGTTACCTTCTACCATCCTCAATATCATAAAAGAAATAACCTTTTTCTTTCTTTCTTTCTCTCTTGTTCTCTCTCTCTCTCTCTCTCTCTCTCTCTCTCTCTCTCTCTCTCCACACAGAGAGAAAGCGGGGAGAACAACTTCAGAAGAAAGAACAGCCCTTTAAAATGAATGCATTTAACATTGTGAAAGATTTATTGTGTCATACTTGCTTTTCTCTGGCTGGAATTTAGCTCAGTTGGCAGAGCGCTGTGCTGCAGTCTCTGAGGTCCCAAGTTCAATCCCCAGTACCGCAAAAATGGGAGAAGGGCATGGCAATCCACTCCCAAAGCAATCCCGAAACAGTCAGCCATTGAAAACCCTATGAGGGTTGCTATGAGTCGGATACCGACTCAAAGGCACCTAACAACAACAACAACTTGCTTTTCTCACTTACAATACCTATCTGTTAACTGACCTAGTGGACAATCCTATGACCCTGAGTAGAGTGTCCCCAGCCCTCAGAGCCCACCTCCATTCCCTAGATTTCTAGGGATCATGTATACAGCACAGGGATCTAGGGACCCTTAGCAGGAAGAATGAAGAACCTAAGCATCATAGGAAGACTGAAGATGGCAGAAAAAGACTTTGCTGTTTGGGCAGGGAGGACCTGGCCAGGAAGCCAGGCAGGGAACAAGAGAACACCGGCAGCCTTGAGGAAAATCCACCAGCCCCAGCCGGCCTAGCTCAAGCAGCCCTCTCCCCAGTGTGTGGCCTGAGTAGGGAGCCCAGGCATATTGCAATGTTAGGTGGAGATGAAGGTGCTGGAAGAGCCACCCTCCCCCTCCATAGCTGCAGCAGCAGCAGCCTCCTGGGGAGCTTTTGTGGGAGGTGCCCTAGGGCTTCTCTGGAGTAAACAGCAGCTCTTTCATGCATGCTCTGGTGGGGGGAAGGGTGTTAGCACGAGTGTCACGTGTCAGGGTTCTTTGCCTCCACACTGCTTTGCTGGGGCTGGCGTTTACCCACCACATGTTGCTGAGCTGGTAGAAGGGAGCCTTTGACAAGTCAGGCTCTGCTAACCCGAAAACACAAGGAGTTGTGTAGCCAAGATCCAAAAGTGTGCTCAGGTTTCAATCTGATAGACTGAATATCCCAGCTGTCCCCCTACACACACACACACACACACACACACACACACACACACACACACACACACACACACACACTGAGGCACATACCAGACTGGAAAGAACCAATCAGCTGAGAGCCAAGCCCCTGGGTGGGACAGAAAGTAAGATGCGAGGCATGACAAAAGCTGGGAGGAAGGCCAGAGAAGGGGGCTTCCAGATGCCCATGTCTGGAGGCAGAATGGACGGGCTGGAAACTAGTGAGAAAGAAAGGGAAGGCTTGGCACCCTGCCCTGCACTCCCAGCGTGTACATTCAGTGTGTGGACTAATTCACAAAGGAGCACATTTTTCTCAGCAGTGGGCTCTGTCTTTCCACCCTTCCGACATTAAGTACTGAGTTAAGGGTTATGTAAAGATATACAGGGGGTGTGAAGGGGGCCAAGGATTTCAAAAGCTGGAGTCCCAGGTCAGTGAGGCCTCATGGTCTATCTCAAGAGCCAGTGACAGATTCAAAGCAATCCCAGGATCCTCAGTAAATTCAAATTCTTGGGTCTTCATTCTGGTGATCTGACCTCAACATGACACTGCCTCTCTGCCCTAGTCAATTTCTTCCTGACAATGCCAGTGCATATATCTGTCCCCTTCTTCCCACCTAAGCTCCTAAGAGACCCCAAACTCTGATCTGCTCTGATCAATGGTCTCTGTAGGGCTCCATAGGCCACAGTCTCTGGCCAGGCTATGAATCCTCCGACTTTGAGCTGACAGTCCAACAGCTAAGTTAGATAATGGCAGGGGAAGAGGCTTGGGGCCACCTTGGAGGGAGGCACTAGGATGACAGCAACTTCTTTAGGTGTGGCAGGGCAGGCAGCCTGACTGACGTGTGATGTTCAGCTTGTAGGAGGCCAATTCTGTCCCCAGAGTCCATGGAGCTTTGGAACACCCTTGTAGCTTTCCAACAGATACATACTCAATTCCAGCTCTTGCACCCCAGATGTCTGGGGTCACATGAAGCTGAGTGACCTGAAACCCCACAATCCCATTCTCTCAGGACCCAGACCACCCCAACACCACATAAGAGAAGTGTGAGAATACAGGCCAAGTCATATGCACCGTGTTCTTTATTGTCACACGTTACCCATGGGACAGAGGTGGACCGGGGAGGACAGCCCGCAGACAGAGAAGTAGAAGGAGAGGGGAATGGGATCCATCCCTTTTCCACACTTTGCCCTTCCTCCCAGCTAATGATGGCAGCGCTAGGCCACCTGCCATGGGATGAGAAAGCAAGAGCCCCTCAGATACAGCCACATTGTTGAACGAGAAGGTTGGGCACCATCTCATACTTGAAAGAGTAGCCTCCATCTGAGGTGGTGCGGATGTAGAGGGGCTGCGTGGCTCCTGGGAGGGCAGCACAGCAGGGCTGGGCCCCTGGCACCAAAGAACGGGGCTGCACAGGGGTAGGGGGTACGTCAGAAAGTGGCAGGGACAGGTCTGGTAGAGTGGACGGCCCACAGCCACCATAACAGTAGTGGAAGATGAAACTTGGAGGGTGCATGATCCACTGGTCCCAGCCCAGCTCCTGGAAGGAGACGTTGACCGAAGCTCTGTGGCAGTAGGCGTTGGCATCAGGTTCCTCCGGAGGCCTCTGTAGCAGGCGCAGAGAGGCAGAGGGAGACCGAGGCCCAGACTCTGGGGGAACTGAGCGTCGGGCTCTCTCCCCTCCGCCAGGTGTTCTGGCCCGAGTGTGGGCCACCAGGAAGGGTGTCGTCTCGGGCCGGGCTGAGCAGGAACAGAGGGGACAACGCAGCTGTAGCGCCAGGACAGGGTGGGTCAGCAGAGGGAGAGCAGAGGCGGCCAGGTGCAGCACAGCCCAGCGAGGTGGGGCCTGGCCCAAGGACATGGGCACAGCCACAGGCCCCCCGGATGCCAGAACCAGCAAATCCAGAAGGGGCCCAGAGCTGTTAGAGGGCACCATGCTCTTCCTGTCCAGCCCTGTATGGAACCACAGCTGAGCCGAAGTCACCTGGCGGTTGCGAGTGTGCTGGGACGGCTGGAACACGTAAGTGAAAAGGCCCTCCTCAGCCTCCTGGGCCAACCCTTCAGCTGCTGGCTCCTCGTCACAGCTACCACCTGAGGGGACAGAAGGGAAGGGAGAGGGCAGCCTTGGCTAGCAGAACTGAGGACCCCTCCCCCTCAACAAGAAGGATGGGGCTGCTGATCCAGAGTGCTAATGATGTCCTCTCCCAGACCTGGGGAGTCTCCCAAGTCTTGGGAGAACTAGTGTAGGCTCCCCACTTTTCCATTCGTCATTAAAGCACATGAAACATACAAAACATTGCCAACCCCTCTTATAAGTGATTTTACCGATTAATGTTCCAAACAGCAATGTGTACCAATGTTAAGGGTCTGTCACTCTCTACCTCCACCAACACATAGAATTGTTAAGCTTAAATCTGTATTCATCAGAGAGCATGGAGCGGCATCGCGAATGCTGTGTACATGGATGTTTGCTATTTTACCCTTTATATCTTTTGGCGTGTCAGAAACCTTGCATGATAAATTCTTTCAAATAATTCTATTTTGAAAAGATAGCTTAATGCAAAGAAGAGGTGGAGGAGGAAAAAGAGTGAGAAAAAGAAGAGGAAGAGAGAGAGAAGCCGACCCTTCCTAAGAAATAGCAGCTGGCATCCCTGCCTTGACAAATACATAGACTACAATCAATAATTATGGGCCAGCCTCAGTCAAAGGACTGGCAATTGGGACTATCCTATTACATAGCTTCTTTCATTATAAATTCATAACAATGGATCCATTTTGCAGAGGAGAAACTGAGCTTGAGAGAGATGAAGTGACATTCAACTACTAAGTGGCCAGGCTGGGATTCTGCCTGATCCCAAAGCCACACAGGGGCTGAAGTGAGAGAGGCAGGGGGACCTCTTTAAGAAAAAGGTGGGTCAGATGAGGAGAATGCCCAGCTAGAGGAGGGATCTATTCATTCAGTCAGCGGAACATAGGGGAACAAAGAGCAGATAAGGCAGGAACTCAAAGAAGGTAGGCTAATTTCCCAATGAATCAATCTTCTGCATCTCTGATGTCCTCTCACATCTCAGCTACCTTTAGCTAAAGAAACAGAGCCTGGGCCAGGGAGCAGAGGTAGTGAAAAGAGGAAAGATGGTAAGAGGAGGCCTGAGCCCTTGTCTCTAGAGACCCTTAGCCTCCCAGATGCCGCGCACATATCAGTGACTCTAGTCAACTAGCTCACTCAACCCTGAGAAGTAGGCACTACACCCATTTGCCAGATGGGGAGACAGAGGCTCAGGGAGGCTTAGGAACTGGCCCGTCCTTGCAAAGTCAGCTGAGTGATGGGGCTGGGATTCAAACCCAGGTCATCCTGGCTTCCAAGCCCACATAGTACCAGCTTACTTCTCAAAGTCACCCTCCCAGTTCCCCACCCTCGTTACCTGTGACTGGGAAAAGGATGGACTGGGAGACATCCTCTTCCTTGTGCTCAGAGGTCTTGCGCATGAAGCCCCCCACAGCATGTCTTCTGGGCAGCCGTCTGACTCCAGGACCCCCACCATCCCTGGTCACTGCCACAGGACCCAAGGCATCCAAGAACAGGGCCCTCACCTTGGCCAGGACAAGTTCCCGGTCCAGCTCGGGTCCCTGGTAACCGTGCCCACTCTGTGCGACCAAGAGCAAGAGGAGCGGCAGAAGCAACGGAGGCACCATAGCTCACCTGGCCCTGACAATGACAAACCCACACCCTGCCCTGTGCCCTTTCTGTCCAGGTCTACCCAGGGCCTTCCCACTCTCCCCTCCCCATCCCACCACCCGCCCTCTTCTACCCTTCTCACCCCAATCTTCCCCAGGCCTTCCCACGCCCTATAGTCCCAGTTACCCCTGCCCATGGCATTGAGACATCCTATCTCTGACGCAGAAGTCTGTGGCCCTGAGCCTTATCTCCCACTCCCGCCAAGAATGTGGGGGAGGGGGCTGGGGAGGGTGCTCACCCTGGGTGACCTGAAGCACACATACAAGAATACAACCCCTCTCCCTACACGCAAATGTAGAGGAATGTGACTTTTGACTGACTTATGTGCAGCTAACAGAACTCTTCACGACCTGAGGCAGAGATTCTAATCTGAGGACTCTGCAGACAGAATTCCCGGCATTATCAGGGACCCTGAGAGCAGACTCTTGGGGGACCAACTGCTTCCTGTCATTTAGAATGTCTGTAAATGTATATCCTAGTAATTATGAAGATAATAATTAGTGTATGCTGAATCTTATATTACTCAACCGTACTGTTGTTGATGCAGCGCTGTTCCTATGGCATGCTAGACTTATTCTGTGTTGTCCTCTTAAACTGACCTTGAGCCTTTGTTTAACCATAATAAAAGGAGACACAGCCCTTTAGGCAGCACTCTAACTCCTGAGATGGTTGAGTCCTCCCTTGTGATTCTCTCATCCGCTGAGTCCGCCTGGTTTTGGGGAACCGATCCACAACACACACACACACACACACACACACACACACACACACACACACACAACGCACAGTCTCACACCGCGACACCCAACACAGAGGTGATTATCAGATGGGACAGAAGCCTAAGAGCTGGGGTTGACCAGCTCCTGCCAGTGTTGCTTGTCACCGAAACAGAATGCACCGGCCCTCTCAGGCCTTCTGGGGCCCCTTTCCACCAAGCAGCTGCTGGGGCATGGTGGGAGGAAGGCCTGGGGCCGGGGCTAGAACTGGGGCTCCGGCGGGGGGCAGGTGGTCCCGCCTAATCTATACTTAGCCTCGAGGAGCCAGTCTGGGCTCTTGAACTCCAGCTGTGTCATCAGAGAATATTTTTGGGATTGGCAGCTGCAGGCGCCCCTGCCACTCAGGCCCAAGCCCGGCCGGCGGCTGGGGACCTGGCGGCTGGAGGTGGGAGGGAGGAGGGGAAAGAGGCCCAGGCTGTGGGAGGGGGCTGGGAAGAGAGGCTCCCGAGAGCAGGAAGCCAGGCCGCGGGCGGGCAGTGGAGGCTGCGGGGCCCCTCGCTGGAAAGGCAAACAGGAAGGACTGCCCCCTGAGCTCTGGGCTCTGGGCCCGGCGATCGCCGCTGCGCCGCACAGCTGCAGCTCGGCCGAGGGTAAGGAGCCAAGCCGGGCAGCGGCGTCCGGGGAAGTGCTCCCCAGGTCTTCGCGCCCGCTCCCCAGCACTCCCGCCTCGGGTACTCCCGCCACGCTCCCGGCCTCGGCGCGCCCGCCCTTCCCCCGCGCCGCGGCGGGCCAGCTGCAGCCGCCGCGATGAAGGCGGGCTCGGGGGATCAGGGGAGCCCCCCGTGCTTCCTGCGCTTCCCGCGGCCCGTGCGGGTGGTAAGTGGCGCCGAGGCCGAGCTCAAGTGCGTGGTGCTGGGGGAGCCGCCTCCCACGGTCGTGTGGGAGAAAGGCGGGCAGCCGCTGGCCGCCTCGGAGCGCCTGAGCTTCCCGGAGGACGGCGCAGAGCACGGCCTGCTGCTGAGCTGCGCGCTGCCCACCGACGCCGGGGTCTACGTGTGCCGCGCCCGCAACGCGGCCGGCGAGGCCTACGCGGCGGCCGCCGTCACCGTGCTGGAGCCGCCGGCCGCCGAGCCCGAGCCTCCGCCCGCCGAGCGCCCGCTGCCGCCGCCCGGCACGGGGGAGGGCGCTCCGGTGTTCCTGACGGGGCCCCGGTCCCAGTGGGTGCTGCGGGGGGCGGAGGTGGTGCTGACGTGCCAGGTGGGGGGCCTCCCCGAGCCCACGCTGTACTGGGAGAAGGATGGGATGGCTCTGGACGAGGTGTGGGACAGCAGCCACTTCGCGCTCGAGCCGGCCCGCGCCGCGGGTGGCCCGGGCGCGAGCCTGGCGCTGCGCATCCTGGCCGCCAGGCTGCCCGACTCGGGCGTCTACGTTTGCCACGCCCGCAACGCGCACGGCCACGCGCAGGCCGGCGCGCTGCTCCAGGTGCACCAGCCCCCCGACAGCCCGCCCGAGGACCCCGACGAGGCCCCCACGCCGGTGGTGGAGCCTCTCAAGTGCGCGCCCAAGACCTTCTGGGTGAACGAGGGCAAGCACGCCAAGTTCCGCTGCTACGTGATGGGCAAGCCCGAGCCCGAGATCGAATGGCACTGGGAGGGCCGCCCGCTGCTCCCCGACCGCCGTCGCCTCATGTACCGCGACCGCGACGGCGGCTTTGTGCTCAAGGTGCTCTACTGCCAGGCCAAAGACCGCGGGCTCTACGTGTGTGCGGCGCGCAACTCGGCTGGCCAGACGCTCAGCGCCGTGCAGCTGCACGTCAAAGGTAGCGCGCTCAGGTCGTCGTGGCGCTGGGGACTGACCTCCGAAGCCTTTCTTGGTCGTGGTCCCCTCGGTGCCCAGGGATGAGGCTTCAGTAGCTCTCCAGGGTAGTCGGAATCTATTTAACAAACTGCCCAGGTGATTCCCAGGCAGATGGTGGAAAGCCACTAAGGAGTGGTTGACGTGCAAACCTTGGGAGTCCTAGAACTCTTCTACAGTGCTTTTCAACCTTTGCTATTTTAGTCCTCCTTCCCCATCTGAACTCCCATCGGTAGCCCCAATTAGATAACCAGAAGGAGCACTTAATGGATGTAAATTACTCAGTCTAAATTTATAACATCCACTTATAAGGCTGGGGCTGGGATTTAGCTCAGTTGGTAGAGGGCCGCTCTGCAGTCTCTGAGGTCCCGAGTTCGATTCCCAGCACCACAAAAAACGGGAGAAGGGCGTGGCAATCCACTCCTGAGGCAATCCCGAAAACAATCAGCCATCGAAAACCTTATAAGGGTTGCTATGAGTTGGACACTACTTGACGGGACCTCACAACAACAGCAACTTATAAGGCTAATCAGTGAGAACAAAGGGCCCGTTTTATTGAATATACACATTTGGAGTCTAGGCTGTATTCCTAGCAGCCTATCTGTGAACCTATGGAAAAAGCCCATGGACACATCACGTGGAGAAACCACATGTTCACAGAAGAGGTAGACCTGAGGGAGAAAAATGTCCCACAATTTTTGACCATCGCACTGTTCCTCAGGCGTTTTTATTCATTTTTTGTTTGTTTGTTTTAATTTTTGTAGTTACAGTCCCTGGGGGTTGAACTCAGGGCCTCACATATGCTAGGCAACCCTTGTGTTGTACCCTCAACCCCTTTTTCGTTTTTTGTTTTGAGACAAGGTCTCACTAAGGTAGACAGGCTGCCCCTGGCCTCAAACCTGCAATCCTCCTGCCTTAGCCTCTCTAATCACTGATATTACAGGTGTGTGCCACGGCACCCTCCTTCTCCTCAGATTTGAAAGAAGAGGAAGGTGAAGGAGGGAAAATTTCAGAGTTAATCACCAATAATATTTAATAAATGCTTACATTACTCAGAGAAAACAAAAACACACCCGAGAGTCACCTGAGAAGCAAAAGTTCTCCATAACAGGTTTTGTCACAGCTCGAGGGACTACTACTTCACTAGTTATTGCCCAACTTTCTCCCTTGGAGAAAAAAATGTTGGCAAATTCTCATGATCCCTGCCTGGGGTGCAATCAAGCATGTGGCACCTGGGCTGTGGCAGTGACCTCTCCGGTCCAGCTTGTTGTGTACAAACTTGCCAGGCCAGTGCTGCACTGGAATGCCATCAAGAAAGAAGAGCCCAGTGGGAAAGCCAGAGGAACTTCCTAAAGCAACTCAGAAACTAACCTCTCCAACAAGCCCAAGTTAATCCTCTGGTCTTTTCCAGCAATGTGTTTCCTATTTTTGAAAACCGGTTATGAAACTGGTTGCTGTTGTTGTTAAATGCCATCGAGTCAGTGTCCAACTCATGGTGACCCTACATACAACAGGCAAAACACTATTGTAGTGCTTCTCTGCTGTCCATAGGGTTTTCAGTGGCTGATAATTTTTTGGGAGTGAGTTGTGGGGTCCTTCTCCCAAGCCTGCAGCTGGTCTCCCATACCAGTACTAACCAGGCCTGACCCTGCTTAGCTTCCAAGATCTGATGGAATCAGAGCCCACAGTGGTACAGCTGCAGGCATGAAACTGGTTAGAATTCTTTAAAAATGAAAGTCATTTCAGACCCTTGCAGGATTTGTGAGGTACCTGGGAGGAACTCCAGGGAACAGTTTGACAATCACTTAGTTGGTCCAACCCTTCCCCTTCCCCATCTTGTAAATAAAGAAACAGGCACAGGAACATTAAAATGGACTTGTTCAAGGTCGTGTGGCTAGTGAGTGTCAGGGTCAGCTGAGAAGGTAGGACATGTGAGTTGCCTTCTGGAGGTTTTGCTGTGATTGCGCATGCCTGCTGGCTCTGGAGAAAGAGCAAGCAGCATGAGCTAACAGATGTTTAGGAGTCCCCCTCCCAGGCTGGCCCCTCTACAGAGCCTGCTCTTGTTTTCCTCCCCTCTGCAGAGCCCCGCCTCCGCTTCTCGAGGCCCCTGCAGGATGTTGAGGGCCGGGAGCATGGAATTGCTGTACTGGAGTGTAAAGTCCCCAACTCCCGCATCCCCACGGCCTGGTTCCGCGAGGACCAACGGCTGCTGCCCTGCCGCAAGTACGAGCAGATCGAGGAGGGCACCGTCAGGCGCCTCATCATCCACAGGCTGAAGGCAGACGATGATGGCGTCTACCTGTGCGAGATGCGGGGCCGGGTGCGCACAGTGGCCAACGTGACAGTCAAAGGTCGGCGAGGCAGCGAGAGGACGCCGAGACTGAGGCCCATAGGTGCCTAGACCCTGGCTGATGGCTTCCTGTCCACACCTCAGGGCCCATCCTGAAGCGGCTGCCCCGGAAGCTGGATGTCCTAGAGGGAGAGAACGCGGTGCTGCTGGTGGAGACACAAGAGGCTGGGGTGGAGGGCCGCTGGAGCCGTGATGGGGAGGAGCTGCCAGCCACCTGTCAGAGCAGCTCTGGCCACATGCATGCCCTGGTCCTTCCAGGGGTGACCCGAGAAGATGCTGGCGAGGTCACCTTTAGCTTGGGCAACTCCCGTACCACCACCCTGCTCAGAGTCAAATGTGAGGACTTGAAGGCCTCGGGACAGGAGGGCCAGGGCAGGAGGGTGACCAGATGCTGGTGCCTGGGCTGGCAAAGGGAATTTAAAGTGGAAGGGGTGGAGGGGGCTTGAGCAGGGCTTGGGCGCAAACCCTGCCTTTGTCTCAGGCGTCAAGCACAATCCTCCGGGACCCCCCGTATTGGTCGAGATGTTCAAGGGTCACAAGAACACAGTCCTGCTGACCTGGAAGCCCCCTGAGCCGCCTCCCGAGACCTCCTTCATCTACCGGCTGGAGCGGCAGGAGGTGGGTTCTGAAGATTGGATCCAGTGCTTCAGCATTGAGAAGGCCGGAGCGGTGGAGGTGCCGGGGGACTGCGTGCCCTCCGAGGGGGACTACCGCTTCCGCATCTGCACGGTCAGCGAACATGGCCGCAGTCCCCACGTTGTGTTCCATGGTTCTGCTCACCTCGGTGAGTCAGTCCTCCTAGACCCTGCCTGTTGGTGCCTGTACCCCAAGTTGTATCCTCCTATCACCTCTCCTCCCTTCCCTGGCCCTCAGTCCTGGTCCTCTTATATCCTTCCATCAGCCAACCCCTATCCTCTGCAACCCTTTCTGGTTCTAATGGCCACTCCCTGTCCCTCCTCAGTGCCCACAGCTCGCCTGGTGACAGGTCTGGAGGATGTGCAGGTATATGATGGAGAAGACGCCGTCTTCTCCCTCGATCTCTCCACCATCATCCAGGGCACCTGGTTCCTTAACGGGGAAGAGCTGAGGAGTGACAAGCCTGAGGGCCAGGTGGAGCCTGGAGCCCTGCGCTACCATGTGGAACAGAAGGGCCTGCAGCATAGACTCATTCTGCAAGCTGTCAAGCACGAGGACAGTGGGGCCCTGGTTGGCTTCAGCTGCCCTGGCGTACAGGACTCAGCTGCCCTCACTATCCAAGGTTGGTGCTGGTAAGAACCTGAGTGGGGAGGTAGGGTCAAGACACAGAAATCCTGTTGGCCCAACAGGGTAAACGCTGCTCCCACTTCTCACAGCTGGGCTGGGCGAGTAAGGAGCATCCATGATGGGCTCAGATTGAGGGCTCAGAGGTCCAGAATCCCAGTTTGAATCCCAGTTCTCTGGAGTACTTTGTGCTTTACAGAGTTCTGGCAAAGAAGTGGGAAGAGAAACGGTCATGTGCAGAGGAACCCAAGTGCATAGGGTGGCCTCACTTTATAACACTCTCTCAAGAACAACTGGAGTCCCGTGAGAACTACATTAATCTCTTCCAAGATGATTGTCTCAGTGACACACTCGAGTCATAGTCAAACCATAGCAAAACCCAGACCTATTTTGTTTGCTAGTTGTTTTGTTTTTTGAAGTACTGAGAGGCTAAATCCAGGGCCTCATGCATATTTTTCAAATGCTGTACCACTGACTTGCACTCTCAGCCCTTTTTCTATTTTGTATCTTGAGACAGCATCTCCCTAAATTACTCAGGCTGCCTCTGGCCTCGAACTCGCAATCCTCCTACCACCACCTCCCTAGGTACCGTGATTGCAGGCTGTACTATGGTGCCTGGACTTGTTTTTTTTTTTTTTTTTTTTGAGGTGTTGGAAATGGAATCCAGGGCTTCCTGCACATGCTAGGCACTCTACCACTGAGCTATATGCCCAGGCCCCAAATAATAATAATAATAATAATAATAATAATAATAATAACAATAACAACTATTATTATTATTATTATTATTATTATTATTTGCAGAACTGGGAGGTTGAACCCAAGGCCTCACACATATTTTTGCATATTGTTGAGCTACAGCCCCAGCCCCTTTTGTATTTTTTATTTTGAGATAAGGTCTCACTAAGTCGCACGGGCTACCTCTGCCCTCAAACCTGCGATCCTCCTGCCTCTGCCTTGTGAGATGCTGGGATTTCAGGCATGCACCACTGCACCTGGCTCCTCCCACACCTATTTTTAAAAACCCCAACCAAAGCTTTGTCAAGAGTGCTCTTCCCTGATGCATCCATCCCTATAATGAGTACACGGCCTGGGGAGGTGGCTGTTTATCGGAGGCAGAGCAGACTGAGGATGCTGCATGTGACTGGCCTTCTCCCCACACAGAGAGCCCAGTGCACATCCTGAGCCCCCAGGACAAGGTGTCGTTGACCTTCACCACCTCGGAGCGGGTGGTGCTGACCTGTGAGCTCTCCCGGGTGGACTTCCCAGCCACCTGGTACAAAGATGGGCAGAAAGTGGAGGAGAGCGAGGCCCTGGTGGTGAAGGTGGATGGGCGCAAACACCGTCTGATCCTGCCTGAGGCTGAAGTCCGAGACAGCGGCGAGTTTGAGTGCAGGACAGAAGGGGTCTCAGCCTTCTTCAGCGTCACTGTTCAAGGTCAGGAACTGTGCTGGCCGAGGCTCCTCCCGCTGAGGCTGAGTTTTCAGCTCATGCAAGCCCTGCCCCTTGGCCTGACTGCTTGGGGGATCCCTGATCGGGAGGGTCTCGTGGGCCAGGGTACACATTTTAGGTCACTCGGCACTTGCTTCTTTACCCTCTCGTGCACTGACACCCTCTAGCACACTTGCCCCCACGCCCTCTGCTGGGCTGGGTGAGGGAACTAAATGTGCTTAAGGGAAGGAAAGATGGGAGCTGACATCTCTAGAGCACCTGCTCTAAGCCTAGTGCATGCTGTGTACTTCATATATACACTATTTCATTTAATCTTCACATCCAGATGAGGGGCAATGCATCCCCAGTTCACAGAGAAAGAAACTGAGGCTCAGGGAGGTCATGTGACTTCCCCTTTATCACAGAGCCTGCAATCACTGCTTGGAGGCAGTCAGGACTGGCTTTTTCCTACTACTCGAGGTGGTCAGATCATACAGAAGTGTTAAATTTCCTGGCTCAGTGGTTCTCACAAGGCTGCCTGAGGAAAACTCTGGAAGCTTGTTGTAAATGCATATGCCCAGGCCTCCTGGGCTGTCCAGAGCCAGAGCATCCAGGGTGGAGCCTGGGGAGCCTCTCTTAAAGCTGACTGTTGGGGAGGGCAGCATGGCAGCCAGTGGTCCCACCATCTTCTCCCTTTGAATGGAAATGCTGTTATCGACACCATTCCCAGGAGGTCAGTGGTGCTGGCCTTAACGCACCCCTTGACAGGGAGCTCACTGCTCAGCTTTCTGTCACCATAGCTAAAGTAGCTGAGACCATTATAAAGAGATAGGGTTTATCTGGGCCCGCAATTTCGGAGGTTCCAGCCCAAGATCAGGTGGACCCACTGCTTTCAGCCTCTGGTGGGGGCACTGGAAGGCAACGGCAGTGAGTACGTGCCAGAACAAACCGCTCACCTCATGGCAAGCAAGCAAAAGAGAGGAAGAGGCTGGGGCCACCCCAGTGACCCAAGTACTTCCCACTAGGTCCTTCCTCCTAAAAGTCCACAGCACCCCTGTGGGGCAAACACTTCCCTGTCCGGTCTGGATGTTTGTTTGGACGGGAGGCACCACTGCGCACACAGATATCTTAATCACAAGTCACTTGGGACCCTCAGGTGAGGGGTGTCCCTGTGAGGAGAAGGGGAGAAAGGAAAAGCCTCGGGCACTTTTGCCTTGCGGTGACCAAAAGCAGCTCTTTATTGTCTCTCTCTCTCTCTCTCTCTCTCTCTCTCTCTCTCTCTCTCTCCCCCTCCCTCTGCTCTGAAGGGCAGAGAAAACCCCAAACAAATTTTGCGGGGGTCCCTTGTTTAGGCACCACCTCTATGTGGGGCGAGCAAGAGAAAGGAAAAAGCCTCTCTCTCTGCCCTGAGAAGGGCGCTGAGGGACACAAAGGAGTGTCAGCAGGCTAAGTGTTCGCAGTTCTTTCTGCTGCCTCCAGAACTGGGACCCGAGACTGTCCTCAGCTTCCGTCCCTAGGTGCTGGGCAAAGGGACTGTCCTCAGCTTGCTTGTAGTCCTTGAGAGTGCCGTCTAGTTGTCCTGGTCTCAGTGGTCATGAGGAGAGATGCTTCTGTGTTGCTGGTCGAATCCAGAGAGAGTTCTTTCGTCGTCGGTGGTCAGATGGAGAGAGTGAGTTCCTAGCAGGAAGCATCAGTAGCCACAGCTCTCACCAGCAACTGCACCACCAGCTTCTCCAGCTCTCTCTCACATGCAGAGCAAGCTGTGTTTTTATAGCCCTTGGGTAACTCACTGCCTTAACTGCCTCAAGATAACAATCAGGGGGGGCACGAGGGGCTAGGTGCAACCAATTTAGAAGTGACATTCAAATAATGAAACCAGATGTCACTCCTTTGGTAATCAAGGGGAGATCCTTACCAATTGGGGACAAGATGTTGTTGTTAGGTGCCGTCCAGTCGTGTCTGACTCATAGAGACCCTCATAGGGTTTTCAACCGCTGATTGTTTCGGGATTGCTTTGGGAGTGGATTGCCATGTCCTTCTCCCATTTTTGCGGTGCTGGGAATCGAACCTGGGACCTCAGAGACTGCAGAGCAGTGCTCTACCAACTGAGATAAATCCCAGCCCAAGGGGGGCAAGATGAGGGTTAGATAATTCCCTACACACCCCAGTAGCACCACCCAAGGGACCAAGCCTCGGATATCTAGGCCTTCAGAGCCAACCCCTCTGTTCAAAGCAAGCTGCCACTAGTTACCTCATTCTCCACCTCCTGCCCATCCTGGAGCTTCCTTGTAAAGGAAGCAGCAAGCTCAGCCAAGTGGCATGTGATAGCCAGTGCTTCTGCCTAGGCAAATGGGGGTGCCACTCTGAACTCTGTTTGCCTCCAGCCCTCCACGTCCCCGCCCAGCTGTCTCTGATCCTCTGGGGACCTGTGGAGCACTCAGGTTCCACATGCCTTGCCTGCCATGCCATCAGGATCTCATGTCGTCACCTCTGAGCCCTGAACACAGCAAGGCTGTGAGTTCCCCACCCCTGTGGTCCTGCCAGGCAGCGATGTGTCTCCTGGCCCAGGGGCCAGTTTGGACTCTTGTCTCCCACGTGCGAGGCGTCTGTGTGATCGTGTCTGTTCCTCACCCAGATCCCCCAGTGCACATTGTGGACCCCCAGGAGCATGTGTTTGTGCACGCCATCACCTCTGAGTGTGTGATGCTGACCTGCGAGGTGGACAGAGAGGACGCCCCCGTGCGCTGGTACAAGGATGGGCAGGAGGTGGAGGAGAGCGACTTCATAGTGCTGGAGAACGAAGGGCCTCACCACCGCCTGGTGCTGCCCGCCGCCCAGCCCCATGACGGGGGCGAGTTTCAGTGCGTCGCTGGAGAGGAGCGCGCCTACTTCACCGTCACCATCACAGGTGGGGGGTCGGGGGCAGTCGGGGCACCTGTCATATTCCTGGGCCATTCCAGCCCCTGCTCCCCCACCCCCACCCCAGATACTCAGACCGCCCTTTCTCTTCCACACTCTGGAAGTGCCTTGTCAAGAGCACACTGGTTAGGCCAGGTGTGGTGGCGCACGCCTATAATCCCAGCGGCTCGGGAGGCAGAGGTGGGAGGATCGCAAGTTTGAGACCAGAGGCAGTCTTCGTAACTTAGAGAGACCCTGTCTCAAAAAGTTAAAAAAAAAAAAAAATGGGCTAGGGGATGCAACTCAGTGGTCCAGCACTTGCAAGGCATGCAGGTGCGCGGCCCTGGGTTCCACCCCCCAGTACTGCAAAAAAAAGAGCACATTGGTCCTGGCAGCACGTTGCCCAGGAGCCCTGTCTTTGCCATTCTGGACACCCTTGCTCAGGGAAACCTTTCGGAATGACAGTTTTGCTGTGGGGCACTAGAAGGGTCAAAAGATCTCAGAGGTCCATGGGGGGCCCCAGCTCCCCCTGGGGACCAGCCCTCCTCTCCCGTGTTTCATTCCTCATACGTCCCCATTCCATCCCAGAGAATGTGGAGTATTTCTACAGCTGAGGCTGACACTGTGGCCTGTGCAGTGTAGCCCTGGACAGCGCAAAGTCTGATGTGCTTTGGATTCGGGTTGTGTCTCCCCAGACACATTTGGAGGACTGTGTGTCTTGAGCTATGAGCAGCTGCCTTCAACATGCAGCCTCCTTTTGAGGCATAGGGAATAGGCCTGGATCGGAGAGGCCACAGGGCATGCTGGCCCCAGCCCCTTGTGCCCAGCAGCAGCTGTCCCTGTCCTCCAGATGTCTCCTCATGGATCGTGTACCCCAGTGGCAAGGTGTACGTGGCGGCCGTGCGCCTGGAGCGCGTGGTGCTGACCTGCGAGCTGTGCCGACCCTGGGCCGAGGTGCGCTGGACCAAGGACGGGGAGGAGGTGGTGGAGAGCCCGGCCCTGCTTCTGCAGAAGGAGGACACCATCCGCCGCCTGGTGCTGCCCGCTGTCCAGCTCGAGGACTCGGGCGAGTACTTGTGTGAAATCGATGATGAGTCGGCCTCCTTCACGGTCACGGTCACAGGTGTGGACCCTTCCAGCTCCCCAGAGTCACCAGAGAAGAGCCCTGAGCTCGGGGAGGTGTGGGTGCTGGGTGCATGCACCAGGGACCCTGCTAGAAAGCTCCCAGGACCCCTATTCGAGTAAGCAGGCCCCTCCCCAGGGCCAAGGCCAGGATTAGCTGGGCCAGGTGCTGGAGCGACAGGTAAGGACCGTGGACTCAGTCCCTATCTCAGGAGCTGCCAGTCTACCAGGAGAGGCAGCCGTTAACCAGGGGTCGCAAATGGGCAGTCTTGGGGCCCGGAGCAGCCCACAGACATGTTTTGTTTGGCCCGCAGAGTCTTACCAAAGTCAGGACAGTTCAAATAACAATCCGGAGTTATGCGTCCTCTTGAAAAAGCCGAAGACCCGGCGGCTCTGGTCCCGCTTTCCCCCATGGCGACGATCGGCTGGCGCTGAGTAGCAGCTGCCCCATAGTATGGGGGCCCCCATTCCTCCGTCCCACCCTCCCTGCCATTCCGCTCTGCCCCTCCCCAGACCGCTTCAGCCATTGACCTAACCTTCCTGGCCCCTGTAGGTGTTTGAGTTTGCGACCCCTGTGTTAAACCAATAAACGCACAAATCAATGTACAGTGACACCTTGTGATAAGTGCTGTGAGGGAGGAGGGCTCCAGAGAGCGGAGGAGAGGCAGGAAGGGCCTGGGAGAAAGTCGCCTTTCCGCACACAGGTCCAGCCCCTGGCTGGGCTCCTGATGTTCTGCAGCCTGTAAACAGAGCGCACAGCCTGGTGGGAAGCCAAGCACATTAAAGGGTGAGAGGTGGGCTGTCAAGGGCCACCATAGGACTCCCAAGGCTGGGGTCTGCAGGAAGTACCTTTGGAGCTGACGCTGGAGCTAAGTGGGGTGGAGGTGGGCAGAGAATATTCTAGATGGGGAAAATATAGGATAGCCCATGGAAGTAATGGTGGTTTGTGCCGGAGGCTTTCAGGCTACAGCTCACAGTGCCAGTCCAGTGTGCCTGTGGTGGGGTGTGGTGAGGCAGCTCTGGGAGGCACAGAAGAACTCTGATGGCTGCACTGGAGCGACCGTCCTACTGCTGGCCCAATCCTATTACCCTCAGCCCCGTCCTGCCCCAAGAGTAACGCCCAGGCTGAGCTGCTTAGGGGCCCCCCACTCCCAACACCCCAAAGAGTGGAGCCCACAATGCCAGTGAGACCTCTGCACACATTTTGTCCTATATCCAGCCACCTTCGCCCTCTCTTGCTCCCAGCCTTGGCCAAACATAATGGCCACAGACACACAAATTCCAAATACCAAGCTCCTCACAGGGAAGTTCACACAAACACCATCTCGGCTCGAGGCCAGAGTGGATCAAGTCCCTCACCAAGCTGGGGTCCCATTGCTGCACCCTGCCTTCACCCCACCGCCCCTATTACCTTCTCTGCTCCTTAGGCAGCTGCCCTCTACAATCTCCTGGCCTTACTGGGCCTCAGAGAACCAATTTGCATTATCCAGACTCTTAGAGCAGGCCCATTTGGGGAGAGGGTCTTGTGTGAGTTTAAGGAAGCAGTCCTTATGGAGGCAGAGAGTTTAGGAGGAGCCATGGGTGCATCTGCCCATGTGTGCCCCTGCAAAACCCAGACTGGGAAGCTAGGAGTTCCCCAGCCCAGCCACAAGGGGGCCAAATGCGCTAAATCTGCAGGAGACTTCAAGGTCCTGCAGGAAAGCATAGGGGCATGGGGTGTGGGCAGGCTTGGTGCAGTGCACTGGTCACCTCTGGTATTGACATGGCTCCTTTTCTGTGGAGGAGTGACCTGTACTTGGAGATGAACTCCCGGAATCAGTGTGTAGCATCCCTGGAGAACTCTTGAGACAGGTGTTGGCAACTCTCCCACCCAGGTAGCAAAAGCATTCCTGAATTCCTGCAAGCCTGGGCTTAGTGTCCCTCCTACTACCTGCAAAGGGAGAGCCTCCCTTGAGAACTCGGGTTTCTTCCTCCTGCCCTGGAGGAGGAAGCCAGGTGTGACCTTAAGGACAGTGTTTTATCACTCTGTGCCCTAGTTCCCTCATCGGGAAAACAGAGACAACACAGTGCCTTCCTCCTAGGACCACTGAGAGTTAAAGGTGCTTAGGATGGTTCCTGGAGCCTTAGCAAGTATTACAGAAACGTTTGCCATTTCAGATCCTAACATTCCTTATCCACAATTCTGAATCAAGAAAACTCTCAAAATTGAAAGGTTTTAGTCAAACCACAGTTTAACTGCTTGGAAGCTATTTCTTATTCTTTAGTTATCACGTAGGGTCAGTATGTCTGTTTCTTGGCATCTATGAGATATGAATACATCTTTTAATATATCTTGCTTGGGGTGAGTACGTTACCCTGCAGAAGTGTGAATGTGATTGATTATGAGAGGAGGTGTCCCAGCTGGAGAGGATATGTGATTTATGAGAGTGCATCGTTTCTAGAATCCAAAGCATTCCGGATTGTTTAACCCATCTGGCCCCAGGGATCTCAGAGACCAGATTGTGGACCTTTTGTCATTTATTACACTACTCATTACTCTTATTATCACCTGGGCCATGGGGGCTTCATGCTGACACAGCTCCAGGGAGGTTGATGGTGAGTCTGTGACAGACTATGGTTGCCCCCACTCTGCAGAGCCTCCCGTGCGGATCATATACCCCCGGGACGAGGTGACCTTGATCGCTGTGAGCTTGGAGTGTGTGGTGCTGACGTGTGAGCTGTCTCGAGAGGACGCCCCTGTGCGCTGGTACAAGGATGGGCTGGAGGTGGAGGAGAGCGAGGCCCTGGTGCTGGAGAGCGACGGGCCCTGCCGCCGCCTAGTGTTACCAGCAGCCCAGCCTGAGGATGGGGGCGAGTTTGTGTGCGATGCTGGAGATGACTCGGCCTTCTTCACTGTCACTGTCACAGGTGAGCAGTCTCCGGGGCAGCCCAGGGAAGTATCGAGGCAGGGGCTGAGGGACAGGCACCCAGTGGTCCCTATTTCCCACACATTAGGGATCCCCTGATTGCCTCCCACAGTGCCCTCTGCTCCCCAGCCTCTTCATTCTCAGCCATCAGAGAGACCAAGTCGGGCTGGAATAGTGACTACAAGCCTGTCCAAGAGTTAGGACCATTCATTCATTCATTCACTCATTCAACAGATGCTTATTGAGCACCTACTATGTGCTTGGTGCTGTTCTAGACACTGGGATACAGTAGTTAACAAAGGAGATAAAACTTCCTGTGTCTACGGAGCTTACATCCTAGTGAGGGTGGACAAGCAAAAAAATAAGTAAAATAGATGGTTAGTTGGGTAGTTACAGTATGTCAGAGACAAAGCAGGGAGAGGGGAGGGAAATGGGGTGTGTATGGGGAGGGCGGGCATTGGGGTCACATAGATCCGGGTGTGAGTCTGATCCACCTCTTCTGTCTGGGTTACCCTGGGCGAGTCACGTCCTCTAAGGAGACCTCAGGTCCTCACCTGTCAAGTGCAGTGGACAGCCAGGGAGAGGCTGGCTGAACCCACGTGTTTCTCCCTCTGTCCCTCCACCCGCCAGCCCCACCACAGAGGATTGTGCACCCTGCAGCCCGCTCCCTGGATCTGCAGTTCGGGGTTCCAGGGCGCGTGGAGCTGCGCTGCGAGGTGGCCCCAGCAGGGTCCCAGGTGCGCTGGTACAAGGATGGGCTGGAGGTCGAGGCATCCGATGCCCTGCAGCTGGGAGCCGAGGGGCCCGCCCGCACCCTCACCCTGCCCCATGCCCAGCCGGAGGATGCCGGGGAGTATGTGTGTGAGACCCGCGATGAGGCTGTCACCTTCAATGTCAGCCTGGCTGGTGGGTGCACTGGGCCAGCCTGGGCTGGGGGGCCGGGGCTGAGCGCAGGCTCACACCCTCCATTCCTTGTGCAGAACCCCCTGTGCAGTTCCTTGCGCCAGAGGCAGCCCCGAGCCTGCTGTCTGTGGCCCCTGGGGAGCCGCTGGTGCTGAGCTGTGAGCTGTCTCGGGCCTGCGCCCCTGTGCTCTGGAGCCACAATGGGAGCCCCGTGCAGGTGGGCGGGGGCCTGGAGGTCCAGGCTGAGGGCCCCCGCCGGCTCCTCCGCATCCAGGCTGCAGAGCCTGCCCATGCAGGCCTGTACACCTGCCAACTGGGGACGGCCGCAGGGGCCCCGAGCCTCAGCTTCACTGTTCAGGTGGCTGGTGAGTATAGCCCGGGCAGAAAGCCTGAGAGGAGACCCCAAAACCCTGGCCTTCCCAGCTTTCCTACCGCACCTCATCCACCTCTTCTCCCGCCTCTCAGCGCCCGCCATCTTGCTTCCCGCTGCCCTCCTGGCCACCCTTGAGCCTCTCCCCCAACAGTAACCCCCAGCTCTGACCCCACAGAGCCCCCCGTGCGGGTAGTGACCCCCGAGGCAGCCCAGACGAGAGTTCGAAGCACCCCTGGTGGGGACCTAGAGCTGGTGGTGCACCTCTCCAGGCCGGGGTGCCCCGTGCGCTGGTATAAGGACGGGGAGCGCCTGGCAAGCCAGGGGCACGTGCAGCTGGAGCAGGACGGGGCCAAGCAGGTGCTACGGGTGAGGGGGGCGCGGAGCGCGGACACTGGCGAGTACCTGTGCGATGCGCCCCAGGACAGCCGCATCTTCGTCGTCAGTGTGGAAGGTAACAGTGCACCCCTCATGCCCCCGAGGACCACCTCTTACCCTTCTAGGCCCCGCTCATGCCCCCTCCCCAGCTCCCTGGCTGGGGACAGTAGAAAGGCTTCCTTTTCCTGGATACTTGAATAGGCAGGGGCAGGGCCCAGGGGCTAAGGGCAGGGCCTGTGGAGTCGACCCACTGAGATGCTGACCCAGACTCTTCTCCAGGAGTTGTGTGACATTAGCCATGTTGCTTAACCTCTCTGAGCCCCAGCTCTGAAGGGAGTTAAGGTTGTCTGATAGGGCTGTTGTGACCATCAAGTGCTATATATATAGGCCCCATGGTAAATGGAGTGTTATTATTAGGGAGGCAGAAAGGGGAGCCACCAGGGTGGGATTGTAACAAGCCGGCTAACATGAGTGGCAGGGAGTCAGCATCCTGGCCTTTGGCGATACCCCTGGGGCCGGCACACACTAGGTCCACGCCAGAGGTGTGCGAATGCTGGGGGAGTGAGGGCCTGTACCCCGAGGAGGGGTGAGGAGAGAGGGAAAGGGGCACGCCCTGCTCACCAGCTGACCCCACCCTCCAGAGCCACCGCCGGGCAAGCTGGTCTCAGAACTGACGCCCCTGACTGTCCACGAAGGCGACGATGCCACATTCCGCTGTGAGGTTTTGCCACCAGAGGCCGATGTCACCTGGCTGCGCAATGGAACCGTTGTCACTCCAGGGCCCCAGCTAGAGATGGCCCAGAGTGGTTCCTGCCGCACGCTGACCATCCGAGGCTGCCGGCTCGAGGACGCTGGGACCGTGACTGCACGAGCAGGGGCCACGGCCACAAGCGCCCGGCTCCACGTTCGAGGTTGGGTGCTGAGGAGGGTGACATGCTCTGTCCCCTGTTCCTACCTCGAGTCCCTGACCCGGCAGCCCTGCACCTCTGCCGTGGGACAGACAGTGCCAGGAGCAGGACGGGCCTCCAGTCCCCCAGCTCCATGGCTTCTCCTTTCCTCCCTGCCAGAGACGGAGCTGCTGTTCCTGCGGAGGCTGCAGGACGTGCGCGCAGAGGAAGGCCAGGATGTGTGCTTTGAAGTGGAGACCGGCCGGGTGGGCGCCACCGGAGCCGTGCGCTGGCTGCGCGGTGGGGAGCCCCTGTCCCTCGGCTCTCGCCTGTCCATGGCCCAGGACGGCCACGTGCACCGCCTCTTCATCCACGGCGTTGCACTGGCCGACCAGGGCACCTACGGCTGTGAGAGCCACCACGATCGCACCCTGGCCAGGCTCAGCGTGAGGCGTGAGTGCCCCGTCCTCTCCTAGCATATCCTCCGCCCTCCACAGCCTCTCCTGGCTGTCCTAGAGCCCCGAGACCCCCACCAAAGTGCCCCTTGCCACTGAGGAAAGTCTACCCTGGCCGAATGGTCTGGGGTGGAGCCTGAAGCAGCCTACCCAAAGCGAAACCTCTCTGTTTCTGATGTTTTCTATTTACCTCAGAAGTCCCTGTGGACCTTGTGTTACATTTCCTACTTCCAAGTTGGCTTCGCTATAAACATAAATGCTATACTCCAGAAAGGCTGTCAGTGTTTATCCTTCAGCCGCATGCCCAGGGATTCCTGTGCCCACTTAAGAAGGAGGGATGCCTGGCAAACAGCACCGCTCATGCCCTACCCCAAAGCCAGAGTCCTCGATTAGCTAGCTGCATGACCTCATGCAAGTTGCTTACCTCTCTGAGCCAAGCTTCCTTAAAAATCAGGCTAATCTCTGACTCTAGGGACTTTGAGGACATTAACTTGCCTAACATAAAGAATGCCCACAGAGAATTTGGTGAATGATTGTCAGTGACACATATTCTCTTTTAATTATCACAGTAAACTCATATTTCAATGTGATTCGCCTTGTACAATTGGGAAAACCAGGACCCAGAGCAGTCAAGCAGTTTGCCAAAGATCACACAGCACATAAACTGTGTGGTAAAGCTAGGTTCTAATCCCAGTGTGTCTGACTGCAGGTTTCCTGTTCGTTCCTGTGTCATATCACCCTGCACCCAGACTCCTCAACCCCCTTCCTATGTCTCCCTAAGCCAAATATACCCCACTTCAACCCAGTATAACCAGTTGTATTCCCTTCTTCCTGCCCTTCTGAGGTCAGGGCTTTCAATTGGGTGCTGGGGGCCATGTGGGCAAGGTAAAGGGGTGAGTGAGCACCTCTGCCCAGAGCTGGAGCCCGCCTCCTCCCTCTCTCCCCATCTCCCCACGCCAGCACGGCAGCTGAGGGCACTGCGGCCTCTGGAGGATGTGACGGTCAGCGAGGGGGGCAGTGCCACCTTCCAGCTGGAGCTGTCCCAGGAGGGCGTGACCGGGGAATGGGCCCGTGGTGGCATCTGGCTGCAGCCTGGGCCCACGTGCCACATCCACGCGGAAGGCCGCACCCACCGCCTGGTGCTCAGCAGCCTGGGCCTGGCCGATGCGGGCTGCGTCTCCTTCACGGCGGACTCCCTGCGCTGCGCGGCCAGACTCTCTGTGAGAGGTGCGGCCTCCGCTGGCCGCCAGCCTGATCCCTGCGTGTGGCCCCTACTCACCCTGCCTGTCCAGCGTGGCCCTTACTGACCTCCCTGCCAGAGTGGAGCTCCCCTGACCCTTTGTCCCTGTGTGGCCCCCGTGACTGTCCAGCCTGTGTGTGGCCCCTCTGCCATCCCAGTTCTGTGCAGCCCACTGCCTCCTGAAGCCTGCCTGGACCAGCATGGTCCCCACTGACTGACTGCCTGAACGCAATCCCACTGACCACACCCGTCTTGTGGCCCCTTCTGCCAGCCAAGTCCCTCCGATGCACCCGCTGCTCCTGTCCGATGGTGACTCACTAACAGCTGCACTTGAGCGCTCCCATTTTTGCCTCCAGCCCCACCGTGTTCCACACTGACCGCTCCTGCTCTGGGGTCTTCCCATTGCTCTGCTGAACCATTGTGTTCCCCACTGCCCAGCACCTGCTGCTGCCCACACCCCCACTGGCCATGCCATCCCGTGGGGGACCCCTGTGGTATCCCTGCTCTAGTCTCCTCCATTCCTCTCCAGCCTCCTGCAAGTCCCCCACTGAGCCACCTAAAAGTATGATGCCAGCTGGTCACTCCCACTCCATTAGCTCTCTGGCCCTGCTGTGTACGGCACTGTCCAGCACCCCCTTTGAACCACTTGTCCCTGCGTGTCCCCCGCTCACTATGGCCTCCACTGATCACCTTGTCTAAGTGTGCCTGCACGGGTGCCTTGTGTCCATGTGTGTCCTCCTTGTCTCTGCAAACTGCATCCTCACCCTGCCCTTACCCGGCTCCCTCCGCACTGTCCTCCCTCCTCCATTCTCAGAGGTCCCAGTGACCATTGTTCGGGGGCCACAGGACCTAGAAGTGACTGAGGGTGACACAGCTACATTGGAATGCGAGCTTTCCCAGGCCTTGGCTGACATAACCTGGGAGAAGGTCAGAGCCCCACCCCAGTGCAGCCCCTTAGGCATAATAACAATAATAATACCCACAACAGAAACAACTAATACTGAGCCCATGGGCCTGGCACTGTGCTAAGATTTAATGACATTTAATCCTTTAATCCTTAAACAACCCTATGAGGTAGGTCTTGCTATCATCGAGTTTGTTATCTGTAAGAAAACATGCCAGGTGGCATGAATTTACTTGCCCAGGGGTAGACAAAAGGGGTGGAGCCTATATTGGAATCCACGTTCATACTCCGCGTGCTCGGTACATGGCTCTGGGCTTCCTGTGCCCGGTGCCCCTCCTCGGGCCAAGGTCCTCAAGGTGTGACACCTTCCCAAAGAGGTTCCTGGTGCCGCCCTGAAGGAAAGGTGTGGGACAGCCCAGCCCTACTTGGGGAACACATGACACACGCATAAACTCGCCTCCAGACCTCTGGGCATCAACAGAGGGCGCCGCCAGCGGCCCGCTGAACTCCGCCCGACCTTCTGCACCTCCCGCCCCTAGGACGGGCGCGCGCTCACCCCCAGCCCCCGGCTGCGGCTCCAGGCTCTGGGCACGCGCCGCCTTCTCCAGCTGCGGCGCTGCAGCTCCTCAGACGCTGGGAGCTACGTCTGTGCGGTGGGGGCGGCCCGTGCGGGGCCGGCCCACCTGACTGTGCACGGTGGGTATGGGGAGATGCGGGGACCGGGCACTACTTTGGGCGCGGGGATTGCGGATCAGTGTTCCCTCCCCCCACCGTGGGTGCCCCTTTGCCTCTGGAGAAGGGGCGGGGAGTGGGCGTGTCCAGATGTCGTCCCCTTGCACCGTCCCCCTCACTGCCCTGCCTCCGCCCCAGAGCGCCTGGTGTCCGTACTCTGCGAGCTTCGGTCGGTGCGCGCCCGCGAAGGCGACGGCGCCACATTTGAGTGCGCTGTGTCGGACGCCGAGACCCCGGGGCGCTGGGAGCTTGGAGGCCGCCCACTGAGACCCGGAGGCCGCGTCCGCATCCGGCAGGAAGGTCTGGCAGCCTTTCTTACCCTGTCTGGCCCCGCGCAGCCCTGTCCGAGGTTCAGGCAGACCCCGCCCAGCTGGGATAAGCTCCGCCTCCAGCTCGGCCAGGCCCCGCCCCGCGGCCCCACAAGCCGGGTTTCGCGGGCCCTCCGGCCGCAGCTCTGAGTCCTGGGCTGCTTCTCTTTCCTTCCGCATCCCAATCCTGCGCACCCCAGAGCACCCCTGCTGCGTCGGAATAGCCCCGGGGGCCTACTCCAGCCCTACCCTCGTCCCCGAACCCTCCCAGAGGTGGCTCGGGCCTCGCTAGCGCCCCCCTCACCCCAGGGAAGAAACACATTCTGGTGCTGAGCGAGCTGCGCGCCGAGGACACTGGTGAAGTCCGCTTCCAGGCGGGACCCGCCCAGTCCCTGGCTTTGCTGGAGGTGGAGGGTAAGCACCTGAGGAGGGGGCCACAGGGGAAGGGGGCATCATCTCCTGCCCTGGGACTAACGGACTGGAGGCTGGTCCTAGGAACTCCGCCTCGCTCCTCATCCCTCCCTTCCAGGGGCTCTCTTGGGACAGGTCACAGAGGGCAGCACGTTTCCCGGGAAGAAGAGACTTTGGGTTGGAGATGCAGGGGAACATAGTGCCATGGAGGGCTGATGCCAGGAGTGGAGGCGAAGGGAGGGAAGGTGTGTCTCTTCTCCTGGGGCCGTGAGTGCCCCTGTTAACTTAGCCCCGTCCCCATCCCCCAGCCTTGCCTCTGCAGATGTTCCGCCGCCCCCCTCGCGAGAAGACGGTTCTGGCCGGCCGCCGGGCGGTGTTGGAGGTGACCGTGTCCCGCTCTGGGGGCCACGTGTGCTGGTTACGGGAGGGGGCCGAGCTGTGCGCAGGAGACAAGTACGAGATGCGCAGCCATGGCCCCACCCACAGCCTGGTCATCCATGACGTGCGACCTGAGGACCAGGGCACCTACTGCTGCCAGGCGGGCCAGGACAGCGCCGACACGCGGCTGCTGATAGAGGGTAAGTAAAGCCCCCTGGCTGAGGTCAGGGGGACAGGCCTCTGACACACCTAGGGGATGCTGTCCAGGTCCTGGCAGTTGGCTCTGGTGCAGGTTGGAAGTGGATAGGAGGGGCGTGGGGGTATAGATCCTACCCAAGGCTGAGGAGAAGAGGGAGCCCTGGGCTCTCAAAAGGAGTGGCTTGGTTCAGGTCAGCTGTCCCCACC
The DNA here is from genome assembly GCA_007922755.1 of Pedetes capensis. Classification (NCBI taxonomy): domain Eukaryota; kingdom Metazoa; phylum Chordata; class Mammalia; order Rodentia; family Pedetidae; genus Pedetes; species Pedetes capensis. The sequence goes on from VMDO01000450.1 coordinate 105,670, forward strand.
TTGCACCTGCCCTTGGGATAGGGCTTCTCTTCATTCCCTCCTGCCTGTGGACCATGCTTGTCTCTCCTGAGCACCCCATTTCTACTAATTCCTCTCTTTCCCACCACCCACCACTATCTCTGTGGACATCTGCCCCTCACCCCCTCCTGCCCTCCACTTAGGAGGCAGCTGCCCATCTGAGTGAGGTTGACATCAGCTGGGGCAGAGGCTTTTGAGCTGGGCCCATTTATTCCAGCTCTCCACCCTGGATCCTTACATCCCCTTCACACACTTTGCGGTGCCTGACTCTAACTGACCCGTCCCAGACAGAGGCTCCGGGAGGGGCGGGGCAGCTCTGCCTGTGTGAGTGTCCGGGCTCTGCCAGCAGGGAGGCAGGTGGCATCCACACTCCTTCCAGCCCCACATGGAGTCATTCCTCTGCAGGTGACTAGAGGACTAAACCGGGCCAGGAGGGTGCCCTCGGACAGCTTGGAAGGCGCATGCCCTTACCTCAGGCAGGGTGGGGAGACAGGGGAACCCGGTGTGGGGAAACAATAAAAGTACTGCTGCTCATTTCCCTGCCTGTCTGTGTGCCATGGGAGGTCACACCTTGCCTGGAGCTCCTGTCCTAAGGGACGCAGGGGCCCGAGGCTGCAGTGCTTCCAGCTTGGCCCATGGAAGTGCCAGCCACTGAAGACCACCACTCCTGGCAGAGGCCCACACAGTTTGGCACATTTATAAAAGATGTAAAATGGGATGGGGTGGGGGGGAGACAGAAGCATGAGGTGTCCGGGGTGGCATGACAGACACCAGACACCAGACATGCACCGTGCATTTAAGCCCCTCTCCCACCCCCCTCCTCCCTAACCCAGCCCAGAGCAGCAACCCCCACCCCCATCCCCTGCCACTGCTCTCAGGCTGGTGGCGTTGCAGGGGCCAGGAGGCCAGGGTGAGGGGTGCTGCAGTTTGCCCCATGGACGAGGACGAGAACCCTTAGATGAGTGGTTGGAAGGCAGAGCGATGGGCGAGGCCAGAAGACCTCCTCCACGAGGACATGCAGGGGAGTGGCCCGTGGGACCCCAGCAGTGGGAGAGGAGGTGGAGCCACCCGAGAAGCCCTACCAATCAGAAATCTAAGGCAAGGGTCCCAATGTCCCCTCACACACATACACACACACATACACAGGCGACACACTCATAACCCTGAGCACACCCCAATGGGGCTCACAGCCCGAGTCCCTCAGGAGCCTCTCGGAGCCTGAGAGGGGGCTGTCACCTCAGCCCGAGCCTAGCATGAGACAGAGCCTCCCTCCCCGTGGCCAGGCCAGCCTCCTTCCAGGAGGAGAGAGGGACAGCCAAGGCCGCAGGGCCAGGCAGCCTGCATGGTGGCCTGGCAGGCAGGCCTCCCCGCCCTGGCAGAGCTGGTGACTGCAGAGTCTAATCAGGCAGTGACCCAGCTATACCCGCACAGGGGGGCCTGAGCAGGCTGTCAGCGGCCCCCGGGAGCCATACTCATAGTCTGCATCTGTGGGCGAGGCCATGAAGGAGCTCAGGGAGCTCCCAGTCTGCCGGTCCCGGAAGCTCTGGATGTAGCTCTGTGGGGGAGTAAGCACAAGTGTGAGAGTCCCACAGTTCACTCCTGTCCTGAAAGCCAATTCTCCCTGTACCCCCACAAGCCCTATCTTCCCCTAGGCTGCACAGACCCAGGACCTCCCCACACCCTAAAACCCCACCACATACCAAATCCCATTTAAAATCCATCTTCAGGACACCTTTCCCCAACCCCAGAGCTGGACCCACCAGGGCCCTGGTGCAGGGGTTCCAATGGATGGACAAACACTGGCTTTCTAGCCAGCAGCCAGCCCCTGGGGAAAGCCCAGCATTGCTTGGACAGAGTCCTACACACTCCCTTCTCCTTCTCCCCCATTTGCACTGGGGCTTGAGGGAGGCCTCAGGGTGCTCACCGGGGAAAGGACATCTCCATTGAAGCGTTTGATGGGCACTGGCCTGCGTCGATAAGCAGGGTCAGGGGGCCCAGGCCTCGGAGGAGCCCGAGACCCTCTGGGGGGCGCCCGAGGGGGCCTCTTCTTCCGCCGCTTCTCCTTGTGCTCTTCCTGCTGCCGGATCCGCATCAGCTGCACGCGGCGGCGCTGCCGGCTGATGACCACTAGGGGGGGATAGGCAGAGAAGTGACTCAGATGCCATATGCCTTTTAGCCCCCAAGCCTGCCCCCTGTCCTCTCCCTGGGGGCTCAGGCTTCCAGATTCCTCTGGTCCATTAGCCCTACTACCACCCTGTCATTCCTTTCCCGGCCTCTCCCCTCCTAGATGGGGCTTTCTGCAGTTGTTCTTTTCTTATAGGAGTCCTAGACTTCCAGGTGCGCGCTCCCCAGCTGTGGTCCCTCTGCCAGTCCTGAGCCATGGGTGCCTCCCAGGCAAGCCACCATCATCTTTCAGCTGGTCGGTCACAGCGACTTCCTCACTGCTTCCCCTCTCTGCTTGCCTCCCTCCAAGGCTTTCTAACACTCAGCAGAACAAGCAACCCAAACCCTAAGCCACATTATATCCTCCCGGACTTTAAGCCGTCCAATGGCATTTCAGCGCACTTCTCTAAAGGTCAGACTCCTCCTTATGGGCCAGGGAGCCCCCACCGTCAGCTTGGCTCTCAAGCCCCACCTGCCCTACTCCAGCCCCACCTGCCCAAACAAGCCAAGCTCATTCCTTCTTAGGGAACTTGTCCTTGCTGTTCCCTCTTGTCAAGCTGTTTGCATGGCTGGCCCCTCATCCTTCAGGTCTCCGCTGACATGTCATTTCCTCCAAGTGGCCTTCCTTGACCATCTTATGTCTACATAAAGTCACTCTCTCATATTACTTTGTCTCTCCTTCATGCCACTCTGCACAGCTGGAATTATCTTGTTTGTTTGCACGTCTGTTACCTGTCTCTCTCTCACTTGCTCTGATGCACACCATAAGGGCAGGGACTTTTTCTGATGTGTTTTATTTGGTTTTGGTTTTTATTTTTCTGTGGTGTTTGTGGTTGAAACTAGAGCCCCACACATGTTGCCCAAGCCCTCTACCACTGCACTACACCCCCAGCCCCTCCTTTGCTGTTTGATGTCTGCAGTATTCCCAGTGCCTGGAGTGGGGCTGGCCCAGAGCCAATGCACTTGGTCCTATCCTCCCAGACCCTGAGCAAGTTGGCTCCCCCCCCCCATTGAGGCCTCCTGCATTTGGTGTGTCCCCAGTCCCTCAGGTACCCACCCACCCCGGGCATCCTCTCCTCCCATGCCCACCCAGGCCTATGCCCTCTCACCTTCTGTGTGGGAATCCCTCTCAGTTGTCACCCTCCACTGCACCAGAATGCCCATCAGGCTGAGCAGGGGCCAGAGCGCCAGCAGGGCCCAGCTCCGCCAGCAGAGGGGGGGCACGGAGGCAGCTCGGAGTCGCTCCACCACGTAGCGGCCCAGCAGCAGCAGCTCAGCAAAGTAGTCTGCGGCGGTGGCGATGAGAGCAGCACCAGTCACTGCAGTGGCCAGGGTAGTGAGTGGACGGGGCCAGCGCAGCGTGAGCAGGGCACAGAGCAGGCCGCCCCCCAGCAGCAGCCCCAGGGGGCCCCACACAGAGCCTGGCTGGTAGTAGGGTGCAGAGCCCAGCAGGGCGGCAGCGGCCAGCAGCAAACCGAGCAGTAGCCCCACCAGGAAGAGGCCCACACTGCGCACCAGCATGGCCACCAGCCCGCAGAGCAGCCCGATGCCCAGGGCAATGCCTGCGCTTGCCCCAGCACTCAGCTGCGTCTCCAGCACCCGTTCTCGATAGCACAGCAGGAAGATGACCACCGAGCCAAACAGCAGCCCGGTGAGGAAGAGCACTGCCTTGAAGCAGCGGTAACCTGGAGGGGAACAGGGCCAGGGAGGCCAAAATGAGGTCACTGGGCTGGAGAGAGGTTAGAAGGTCAGGGACATTGGAATGCAGGGAACACACAGGCATGGACACTAAGATCAGAGAATGGGGGGAGGTCATTGGGATCACGGGGGCACTAGTGATAAGGCCTTTGACATCAGAGGAAGTCAGATTTGTTCATTGGGAGTCATAGGGAAAACAGACAATTATTGAGATAATGATTTGGGGTCTTGGAGAATCAGAAGCTGGATCACTAGAGCCAAGAGTAAATCAGTAATGGGACTTTGGGATCCTAGGGCTCAGAGAGTTATTAGGTCATTAGAGTTACAAGGGGATCAGCAAGAGTCCCTAGGGTCTTTGGGGAGGGACTGTTCAGAGATGAAGTATTTAGAAATCCAAAAGGACTTGATATATGGGGGTCATACGTGTTCAGAAAGATGAGATCTTTGGGGGGGGTCATAGGGCTTCAGAGATAATGCACCACTGGAAGGTTACAAAAGACAGACAGCTGGGTTTTGGGGAGGAAGTTCTAGGAGATGAGGTCTTTACAGGCCAGGAGACTGACAGAAGTGGAATCCCTGAAATTAGTAACGGGCTTCTGAGAGAAGGGAACACTGAGTCCAGGGGAATGGGATCACTGAAACCACAGGGTGGGGAGGGCAGGGGTGGGGTTATAGGAATTGGACAGGAGTAACCAAGGCTGAGAGCTAGGTGTCATAGAGGGGCTCAGAGGGATGCAAGACATGACGCAATGGGGACAGGGTCACTATGGTTTATATGGGGTCATAGGAAATCAAAGAGGAGTATAGGAGGAAATAACAGTTATGGAGTTTTAGAAGAAGAGGGGGTTATAAGGCCATGACAGCCATTAGCAGTACCTAAAAGGGTAAGGGACGTGTGGATCCTGAACATCTGGGAAGATGTAAGTCAGAAGTGGGAGTCAAAGAGTCAGGGAGACCCAAAGAGAAAGATAATAAAGAGGAGATATAGTTCTAAGAATGAGGGTAAATATCAGAGTCCAGGAGGTTCTGGCTTAGATAAGGGCTCAGAATCCAAGAGTAGGGGCATCCAAGACAGACAGATGTCAGGGAAGCCCAGGAAAGGAACTATGAGGCTACACTGAGCACCATGCACAGGGGATGGATATGGGTGGTGGAGGAGGTAAGGTCATACAGATTCTGGAGGCCCAGAACATGGCTTGGGCCCTTGTGGGGAGCACTCCTTCTGGCCTACTCTGCAAGTATTTAGTCCAGAGTTTGGAGGTGGAAGGGGAGGGACCATCTGTCCCCCACTGCATCTACCCACTCATGCTAGGGAGGGCTATTCAGGCTGCAGAGACAAGTCTTGCCACACCTCTGCCCACACCTGCCAGCCCTCTTTGCATCCACTGGTTCTAGTCATTTCAAATCCTCCTACTGGAGGCTGGCCTTGGACCCCTGCCCATTGAACACATTCTTCTCTCTGAAGTTCTATAACTCTTGCTGTAGAATCCTTGGTCACTTACTCTAGACTGCTGCCAGCCCATATGACACCTCTGTGCAAATGAGTAAAGGGGTACCTTTCTCTAAGGAAAGCAACTTTGTGCTAAGGTCTTAAGTTTGGCAAGGTGGAACATGAGTTGTATTTCAACCCACATTTGCCTATTTAATTGAACTTCCTTGTGTAGCACCTCATCCTGTACAACAATTTTTTTTTTTTACACAAGGTCTTGCTACGCAGCCCAGGCTGGCCTCATACTTTCGATCCTCCTACTTCAGCTTCCCTAGTGCTGGGATGACAGGCATATGCCACCCCACTGCCATACAGAAGCCCTCATTATGGGAGTCTGCCTTGTAGGCCATCTCCATATGGGTGACTACCATCCAGCCCACTCTAATATGTATCACAAGTGTGAATATTCTGAGTGTCTCTCCTCCATCATAAAATACGCCCTATTGTAAGCAACTATATTAAATCACCCTGCTAAGTGTTTTCAGTGCCTGCCTAGCAGTGACCCAAACATATATTCAGAACAATACCTACTACTTATCAAGTACCTACAAATTCTTATAACAACTCTTTGAGACAAACATCATTTTTCATTTTGTTCAGATGAGGAAGCTGAGGCTCAGACAGGTTAATATGACCAAAACATTACAATTACTAACATACAGAGCCAGGTCCAAACACAGGGCACCTATCAAACTTGTGTTCGCTAGGATCCAGAGCCTAGGTAATCTACAAACATGTACTGGACAAAAAAGAGAGAAAAAATACACTTATTCTCGGGGAAGGGGGGCATGTGGAGCAAACATGGGGGGCCCAGAAAAACGGTGGACAGCACAGGTGAGGTATGAGGGGGATCTCACCGAAGAAGCAGTAGACGACTCCAAACAAACAGCACATGATGCAGACGAGGGCCGGCAGCGCCTGGTACCTGCGCTCCAGGGGCTGTTCACAAGGTGCCCCCCAGAAAGCATCATCTGGCTCAGGGGGCAGCAGCTGGAACCGCAATGTATCCATAGTGCCTGGCATAGTGCTAGGAACGGCGGGGGGTGGGATGTCACCCTCCCAGATCAACCTGACAGAGAGGAAGTTGGGGTCAAAGAACAGTCAAGTCCTGTGTCCCCACTGGGACGAGGGTGGGAGTGGGAGAACTCAGCAAGGACACGGTGGACAAAGGAGTGGTGCCCACCTCATGCATCTCTAGAAGCATCCCTAGAGTGGGGAGCAAAGACAAAGGGAAACAAAAGTGCCTGGCTAGAGGGGGCTGGGATGAAGTTGAAAGGGGGACCGGGTGAGGGGAGATGAGGGCAGTGTGCTGCCAGTGAGGAAGAGGCAGTCAGGAGACATCTGTGGGGGGCTAAATCTGGGATTGTCCAAGATCTACCTGGTCTGGAGGCGACCTGAGCTTCTGAACGAAAGAGGCTGTGCAGGGGCCGGAGGGGCTGGGGTTGCGGGGCGTCAGAGGCTTCCACTGAGTGGGGTCCGGGGAAAGTCCGCGGTGCGAGGAAGAGGGCTGCTGGGCCAGCGAGGTCGGACTCTGCGCGACGGCGGTGCCGCTCCACCTCCGACACCGGCTGGCACTCCAGTCCCGCGGCGTCGGGGGACTCTGGCCGGGCCCCGGGAAGGAAAAGGAGCAAGAACAGGGGCTTGGGCTGCCCCAGAGCCGCGGCCCCATCCCCTGAGCCCGCCCGCGGCCTTTGGTGCTGATGGACAGCTCCGGCCTCTGCTCCTGACGTCACTCAGGGCGCGTCATCTAGGCAGGGGCGGGCTGCTTCTGACGTCACCCAGGGAGCACCAACCACGCCGAAGGAGGCTTGGGACTCCGCCCCCGGCGTCTCTCTCTCCTGCATCGGGAGGGGGCACTTCCGGGGGTCCTTCCCCTTTAACCTCCCCCGTCTCCCTCTCCGGTAGCCGGAGACTGAGACCCCACCCCTGGGGCGGGGCCCTCGCAGTGACACGTCGGACAGCGGCGGCCGCGGCCGAGGCTCCCGCGCCGAGCGCGGCTGGAGAGAGAGTGGAGCCCTGCGCTGAGTACTCAGCTGGGGTCGCTGGGTCTTCTCGGCGGGGAGGGAGCGGGCCCGCCCGCGGGGCCCGGGCCCTCCGGATCCGCCCCCTCCCCGGCCCCGCCCCCTCGGAGCCTCCTGCGGCTGCTCTGGGGCTGCGCCGGGGCCGGGGGCCCGCTGTCCAGGCGCCATGCGGGCATCGCTGCTGCTGTCGGTGCTGCGGCCCGCAGGGCCTGTGGCTGTGGGCATTTCCCTGGGCTTCACCCTGAGTTTGCTCAGCGTCACCTGGGTGGAGGAACCGTGCGGCCCAGGGCCGCCCCAACCTGGAGACTCTGAGCTGCCGCCGCGCCGCAACACCAACGCGGCGCGCCGGCCCAACTCCGTGCAGCCGGGAGCAGAGCGCGAGAGGCCTGGAGCCGGCAACGGGGAGAACTGGGAGCCGCGTGTCTTGCCCTACCACCCGGCACAGCCCGGCCAGGCTGCCAAGAAGGCCGTCAGGTAGTGATCAGCTACTCCCCGCAGCTACACCGTCTGGGCACCGGCAGGGACGCGCGCGCAGCGGAGGCTGCCGGAGGCCGGGTCAGGCTCCGGAAGGAAGGGGCTGGCCGACCAGGAAGTCTTTGGGCCCCGATAACTTCCTATGGCCGTACTTTCCCGCGAGCTGTGGGGCCAGTGTGAGGCCCTGTCTGGGCCCCATCCTGGCCTCAGCTGAACTTGCCTCGGTTCTAAACTGGCTCCACCCTGTGGTCCCCCAAAGATCGTCTTAGCTTCTTACTGGGCTGTTGGGGTTAGAGAAATGATGGTATGTAGGGTACGTGTATAAAGAGAGGGAAAGAAAGGAGAGAACTAGAATTTACCTGTATCTCATTCCTGGATGGGTTACAAGGGCCACTTCCAGGTGAGAAGAGGGAGGGAGGAATGTACTCATCCCATTAATGTCTCTGCTCATGAGTTGAAATACTTTCTCCTAAGTAATGCTGGGTTCACATTTCAGTTCTACAATTTACCTTCTGCCTTAGGAAGGTGAGTTACTGTCCTGGCTTGCCCCTCACCCACCACATCCAATCCATTCCTGTCCTGAATATCCCCTTACATCATTTATGCATGTATATGGTGTGCTAAGCGTTTGGCTGTTTAAAATAGATAGGATCAGTCCCATTTTTACAGATGGCTCAGGTTAAATAATGTGCTGAAAGACACAACTACTAAGTAGTGATGTCAGGAATTCAGATCTAGGATATTTCTCTCATCTGCATGAATATTGCCATCTCCCAAACGTAAAGCACTATGCTTAAGACGTTGTTGTTGTTGTTAGATGCCTCAGAGTGGGTGTCTGACTCATAGTGACCCTACATATAAAGGCGAAACACTATTGTTAGTGCTTCTCTGCTATTTGTAGGGTTTTCAATGGCTGATTGTTTTTAGGGAGTGGGTTGCCAGGTCCTTCTCCCAAGCCTGCAGCACCTGGTATTCCCAGGCAGTCTCCCATCCAAGTACTAACCAGGCCTGACCCTGCTTAGCTTCTGAGATCTGACTGGATTTGACTGCACAGTGGTATGGCTTCAGGCCTTAAGACTAGTATTTCACTTAAATCCTCCTGCCTCCTGGGAGAGAGTTCTTGTTCATATCCTACTCATAAAGGAGGAAACAGGCCCAGAGAAGTTGTGACTTGCTGAACTTGTGTATGTACTGTCTCCTGCTTGCCTTGCAGTCTTTTTAATAATCCTGTGCTCTCTCTTCTCCCAGGACTCGATATATCAGCACGGAGCTGGGCATCAGGCAGAGGCTGCTAGTGGCGGTGCTGACCTCACAGGCCACGTTGCCCACCCTGGGCGTGGCCGTGAACCGCACGCTGGGGCATCGACTGGAGCGTGTGGTGTTCCTGACAGGCGCGCGGGGCCGCCGGACACCATCAGGCATGGCAGTGGTGACACTAGGGGAAGAACGGCCCATCGGGCACCTGCACCTGGCGCTGCGCCACCTGCTGGAGCAGCACGGCGATGACTTTGACTGGTTCTTCCTAGTGCCTGATGCCACCTACACTGAGGCTCATGGACTGGCACGCCTAACTGGCCGCCTTAGCCTGGCCGCTGCTACCCACCTCTATCTCGGCCGGCCCCAGGATTTTATCGGGGGAGAGCCCACCCCAGGCCGATACTGCGACGGCGGCTTTGGGGTGCTGCTTTCGCGTACCCTGCTACAGCAGCTGCGCCCCCACCTGGAAGCGTGCCGCAACGACATTGTCAGTGCACGCCCTGATGAGTGGCTGGGACGCTGCATCCTGGATGCTACCGGAGTGGGCTGTACTGGTGACCACGAGGTGGGAAGATAAACCTCCCCACCAGTGTCTCCTTCCCATCTAAGCTTGCACACTTCCCCCAGAAGCAGAGGGGTGGTAGAGACACAGGCCTGGGTTTCCAGGCCTGTCATTCTGTCATTTTCTAATCCTGTGACCTTGGGGAAATTTCTAAATCTGAGCTTCAGTATCCTCATGCATGCCAGTGGAAATAACTATTGCCCAGGCTTGTTATAAGGATTAGAGAAAATAAGGGAACCTTTCAGTGTAATATAGGTGTTCAATATTAGTTATTTTATTTGAGCCCCATGGATAGCTGAGACAGGTTACATGCTGCCCATTTCACAGATGAGCTGACAGACGCTTGCCCAAGGTCACACAAGCTCCAATGGTCTTGACAGACCTAAGCCCACAGAACTCTTTGGCCTGGCACTGTGACACACGCCTGTAATCCTAGCTAATCAGGAGGCGGAGGCAGGAGGATCGAGAGTTCGAAGCCAGAGACAGCCTGTGTATCTTAGTGGGAACTTGACTCAAAATTAAAAAGGAGCTAGGGGTACATCCCAGTGGTAGAGCACTTACAAGGTCTGTGTGAAGCCCTGGGTTCAACCCCCAAGAACAGGAAAAAAAAAAATATCCACATAACTGACTCCAAGTCTACAAGTGATAATAGGATGAGGAGGTGAGGCACTCACTGTGAGACAAGGGGGAAGACAGTTCCGTCCTCCTTCCCCTTAAGGACCCGTTCCCTTCCTCTCCCCAGGGGGTGCACTATAGCTATTTGGAGCTGAGCCCCGGGGAACCGGTGCAGGAGGGGGACCCTCGTTTCCGCCGTGCCCTGACAGCCCACCCTGTACATGACCCTGTGCACATGTACCAGCTGCACAAGGCCTTTGCCCGAGCTGAGTTGGAGCGTACGTACCAGGAGATCCAGGAGTTGCAGGTACAGTCTGGGCTTGGGAGGGATGGGGGAAGGGAAAGCAGGGTCTGAGGTCTCAAAGATCCCAGAGGGAAAAAAAGCTAGTGCTGATGCTGAGCATGGTGTGCGTGCCTATCCTCCCTGCCCTTGGGAAGCTGAGGCAGGAGAATCATAAATTTGAGGCCAACCTGGTCTCAAAAAAAAAAAAAGAAGAAGAAGAAGAAGAAAATGAAAAGAAAAAGAAAGCAAACTAGCTAGGTGCCATGGCGCATGCCTGTAATTCTATTGACTTGGGAGGCTGAGGCAGGAGTATTGTGTGTTTGAGACCAGAGGCAGCCTGTGAAAGTTAGTGAGACCCTACCTCAAAATGGAAAATAAAAAAGGAGCTGAGGGAACAGCTCAGTGGTAGAGCTCTTGCCTAGCAAGCATGAGGCTCTGGGTTTAACATCCCCAATACTGGAAAAAAATTAAATAGCTAGTGTTAGAGTGAGAACTCACCTGCTTCTCAGTCCCTGTCTGTTTCTACCCTCTTGAGAAGCCTCCAAAACCCCCACCCCTTTAACTTACAGGCTGCCTCTGTCTGTAGAAAGGATGGGAGGTAGGCTGGGGTCCATCCTGAGTGGTGCTGCCTATGCAGAGCCCAGCTGTGTGCTGGTCCTGTGGCCTCTGCCTTGCTCATGGTCTGTTTCTCCCGCCCAGTGGGAGATCCTGAACACCAGCCGACTGGCCGCTGATGGGGAGCGGGCCGCTGCCTGGCCAGTGGGCATTCCAGCCCCATCGCGCCCCACCTCCCGCTTCGAGGTCCTGCGCTGGGACTACTTCACAGAGCAGCATGTTTTCTCCTGCGCCGATGGCTCACCCCGCTGCCCACTGCGTGGGGCCGACCAGGCCGACGTGGCCGATGTCCTAGGGGCAGCCCTGGAGGAGCTCAACCGGCGCTACCACCCAGCCCTGCGACTCCAGAAGCAGCAGCTGGTTAACGGTTACCGGCGCTTTGATCCTGTCCGGGGTATGGAGTACACACTGGACTTGCAGCTGGAGGCCCTGACCCCCCAGGGCGGCCGCCGGCCCCTCACCCGCCGGGTCCAGCTCCTCCGGCCCCTGAGCCGCGTGGAGATCCTGCCCGTGCCCTATGTCACCGAAGCCTCCCGTCTCACAGTGTTGCTGCCTCTAGCTGCAGCCGAGCGTGACCTGGCCCCTGGCTTCCTGGAGGCCTTCGCCACTGCAGCACTAGAGCCGGGCGATGCCGCAGCCCTGACCCTGCTGCTCCTGTATGAGCCACGCCAGGCCCAGCGGGTGGCCCACGCAGATGTGTTTGCACCTGTCAAGGCCCACGTGGCGGAGCTAGAGCGGCGCTTCCCCGGTGCCCGGGTGCCCTGGCTCAGCGTGCAGACAGCCGCACCCTCCCCGCTGCGCCTTATGGATCTACTCTCCAAGAAGCACCCACTGGACACGCTGTTCCTGCTGGCCGGGCCAGACACGGTGCTCACGCCTGACTTCCTGAACCGCTGCCGCATGCACGCCATCTCCGGCTGGCAGGCTTTCTTTCCCATGCACTTCCAGGCCTTCCACCCGGCAGTGGCCCCACCCCAGGGGCCCGGGCCCCCAGAGCTGGGCCGTGACACAGGCCGCTTCGATCGCCAGGCAGCCAGCGAGGCCTGCTTCTACAACTCCGACTATGTGGCAGCCCGGGGGCGGCTGGCGGCCGCCTCAGAGCAGGAGGAGGAGCTGCTGGAGAGCCTGGATGTGTACGAGCTCTTCCTGCGCTTCTCTAGCCTGCACGTGCTGCGGGCGGTGGAGCCGGCGCTGCTGCAGCGCTACCGAGCCCAGCCGTGCAGCGCGCGGCTCAGTGAGGACCTGTACCACCGGTGCCGCCAGAGCGTGCTCGAGGGCCTGGGGTCCCGAACCCAGCTCGCCATGCTGCTCTTCGAGCAGGAGCAGGGCAACAGCACCTGACCCTGCCCCAGGCCCCTGCACCCAGGCATGGCCACACCCTGCCCACCTCCTCCCCAACAACTCAGAGCCATCTGTCAGCCTCGCTGGACAGGGCTGGCTGCAGCCTCGTACCCCAGGGCAGCCCATCGATCCCCACTCTCTGGGTTTGTGAGCCCCTGGGCTCAGGACAAGCCCTGGGAGAGGTGCCCCAGAGCTACCCCTTGTCCCTGCCCCCTTGACGCTGCTGATTCAGGCTGTGGCCTCCGTGTATTTATGCAGTACAGTCTGCCTGACGCCAGCCCCGCCTCCTGGGGTCTCCTCCTGGGGGCCGGGCTGCAGACAAGTTGGAGAAGGGGAGAGCTGGGGGGTGGATCTCCCACTTTCTCCGTTCTGGACCCTGCTGAAGCTCCCTGCCTTTAATAAACTGGCTGAGTGTGGACTGGTGATTGTGAAAGGTAGGTGTCGGGCGAAGGAGGGGGACTGAGGTTAGAAGTGTCCTGTCCCTGCCAGGGCCTGCATCTCCTCTTACGGGGACCAAGTCACGCAGATGCTCAGCCCTGCCCTGAGTGCGTGCTGGGTCTCACACGCGCATACACACCCGCACAGAGAATTCTTTATGCCTCTTTATTCCCAGGTTTGACAGCACTTTATAAAACCAGGCTGGAGGGAGAGAGGCCTGAAAAGGCTCCCGTCCCCCACCGCCAAGCTCTGAGAGGTCTCCTGCCCACTCCCCGTGGAGGGGACTCAGGGTGGGGCTGGCGCAGGGGGAGCAGGAGCTGGGCCAGGCCTGCTGGGCCACCCACTCCCCCTGCCAAGAGGGGAGCTAAGGCTGGGGAGGGAAGAAGAGCCGGCCCGCACGCCTGAGTCTGGGGCTCACCCTCTCCTGCTGACGCCAGGGCTGGGGCCCCCCGCTGTCCCACAATCACCCACCCCGGTAGCCCCACCCTCTTTCTGCATGTGCGCCCCACCCCCACCCCATCCTCCCCAAATATATACAAATGTACATGGGGGCCACCCTGCTAGGGTAGGCTCCTCCCACCCTCTCACTTTTCCTCGCTCCCCCTCCTTGTGGGCCCGCGGTCTGGTCTCCAGCCCTCCCTGGGCACCCACCTGGGGGCGAGGAGTGTGGACAAGAAGGACCCTTGTGCAAGGCAGCTGAGCCCGGGGCGGGGAGAGCAGGACCTGCGTCCTGGCCTCTCAGTGAGCACCACCCCTCCCCGCAGCCCTGGGCTGCCCCGCCTTCTGTCCCTGGAGCATGGCAGGAGGTGTGGGGATCCGGGAGGGCTCCAGACTCCTGGGTCCTTTCCCACACAGCACCATCCTAGCAAGCGAAGTCTTCGAAGAGGCCTCCGGGGGGCCCATGGGGGTGGTGGTGGTTGGGGAGCAGGCTGCTAGCGCCCCCACCCTCAGCATGGCCCCGGCTGGGACAGGGACTCTGCAAGATGAAGAGGGATCAGGACAGGGGAGCTCAAGTATTGCCCCTGAGCCTCACACAGCAGCCTGTCTTTGTCCCTGGGGACCCCTCCCGCCAGCTGATCAGGAACGCTGGGGTGTTCAGCTCGGGAGAGGGCACTGGCTATGGGCTTTGCACAGCTGGTCCTCACCTGCTCCTTCAGCTCCTGCAGCCCCAAAGTGGAGATGCCCCCCGTGGAGGTCCTTAGTGGGGTCTTGGGCCGCCGCCACACCCGCTTTAGTCGGTCCCAGGACACCTTGGGGACGAGGGGGGAGGAACAACAGTGAGCTCAGGAGATATGGTGGAGAAGGAAGGGCCTTAGACCACCCAGCTTATAGGACTTGCTGCCCCATTGTCCCGGCCCAAACCCTCTGACTGCTCAGGGTCCTCAAGCCTCCCAGCCAGTCAGGAGCCCAGGCACAGAACCCTGAGCTCCACTTCCTGGGAGCCTGCAGCCCCCCTGCCCTTCCCACAGTCTCTGCTCCCCAGCCTCCTTGCCTCGTAGATGTAGTCGAGGATCTCCAGCAGTGTGAGGATGCTGGCCCCAATGAACAGGCCCATCTGTCCCCCAAGGTCCCCTGGGGAGCAGGAGGGCAGGGTCAGAGGGAGCAGGCCGGGTGACCTCCCTTCCCCTCCGTCCCCTCCGTAAGCAGGGGCAGGGCCCAGGGCTCACCCAGCAGGGCAGACAGGCCATAGGCTGCTCGCTGCTCCATGGCCTCAGAAGTTAGGGCCTCGAAAAAGACATCTAGGACCAGGAAGTTCTCCCTGTGGAGACAAGGAAGCAGGGTGTCTGGGTGGAGCCACTCTTCCTGAGGAGGTGGCTGGTATCCCAAGTCCAGCCAATCCTGAGACCCATGTGTGCTAGGGAGCTGGTGACCATCCCCTCAGGCTCCCAAAGGTCACAAAGGGATGCTGCCCTGGGTGTGTTTCAGCCTCCTATTTTGAAAGGTAGCAAAGGGCCCAGGAAAGCAAAACAAAACCTGAGGCCTAAAGTATGGTCTCTTGCCTCTTCCAAAGCAGCAAAGAGTGTTCACTTTGCCTCATCTTCTTATTGTCAGGTGTGTTAAGTTCGACTCATAGCAACCCCCATAGGGTTTTCTATTTCTTTTTTTTTTTTTTTCCTTTATTGGTAAATGATGGTGGGGTATAGAGTAATACGCCACTGGCTTCTTCCATTATGCAACTATTATATCACTTTTGGTTACACTTTTATCAACTTACAAGGTTTATGGAAACATGACTAATATATAGTAAAACTCAAATGCATATTTGGGTTACAGTCCCCTATTTTCTAATGTGCTGGGATTTGGCTCAGTTGGTAGAGCGCTGCACTGCAGTCTCTGAGGTCCCGAGTTCAATTCCCAGTACCGCAAAAGTGGGAGAAGGACCTGGCAATTCACTCCCAAGGCAATCCCGAAACAGTCAGCCATTGAAAACCCTCTGAGGGTCGCTATGAGTCAGATACCGACTCGACGGCACCTAACAACAACAACAACAACAATTTTCTAATGTACTCATGAAGTTGCATTGTTTACATTGAGATTATCCTCTCCCTCTTTATCCCTCCACATTGATTCTCTCCCCATCCACCTTCCACAATCTTCACTTCCCTCTGCTAGTTCCCTCCTTCCTTCTTTCTACTCTTTATATTGTCGCCTCTTCGCTAAGTTTAATTGTGCACTTTTTATATATCAGCTTATGTGTAGGATTTTTTTTTCTTCCTTTAAGATTCAGCTCCCACATATGAGTGAGAACATATGGTATTTCTCTTTTTGAGCTTGTGTTCGTTCACTTAATATGGTGTTCTCCAGTTCCATCCATTTTGCCACAAATGGCTGATTTGTTTCGGGATTGCTTCAGGAGTGGATTGCCACCTCCTCCCGTTTTTGCAGTGTGGGGATTGAACCTGGGTCCTCAGAGTGTACAGAACAGCGCTCTATCAACTGAGCTAAACCCCTGCCCTTTGTCTCATCCTTATGCCTCTCCAAAACGTTCAGTAGCTCCATTATCCACGGATCCACTCTGAAATTCCCCTTCTTGACTCTCAAGGCTGCCTAGGATCTGCTGTACTACATCTTCTTAGTCAAACTGCCGTCTTCTCGGCTTCTCTCCACACAGCCCTCTGCTGCCCTGGCTCATCTTGGCCCCACACCACAATTCTCTAACTGGGATGTTTCCCCTCTCTCCCTTACAGATCCAAGCCCAGGGTCCTCAAAGGCCCAGTTCACACCTCCCCTGCTGTTTCTCCCTAACCAGGGCCTGAGAATCAGGACCACACCATCAAAGGTGGCTCATCCACAAACCATAGAATGTGTTCAGGGTCATAAACATCTGCCCCCATGGGATCCAGCCCTGGCACCCAGAGCATGTTCAGGATTTGTTGACCAGCTGCCAGACACCAGCCCAAAGACTCAGCATGGCCCCTTCTTATTCCTCTCTCATCCTATGCTTTTCTGCTCCCTCGGCACACCCTTCACTCAACACGCATTTAAGGGCTCGCACATTGCTAGAGGGGAAAGTAATGTAAAGGGTTCTAAGACTATGTGACCTGTGCAGTGCCAGAGAGAAGTATAGGGTGCTGTAAGAGCCTGGAGGAAAGACACTTGGATGAGGCAGGGCCTCCCTACAGGTGGACCCAGAATGTGATTTGAAGGATTGTTGTTGTTGTTAGGTGCTGTTGAGTCATATCCGACTTGTAGTGACCCTCATAGGGTTCTCAATGGCTGATTGTTTCGGGATTGCCTCGGGAGTGGACTGCCACATCCTTCTCCCATTTTTGCAGTGCTGCGTTTTGAACTAAGGACCTCAGAGACTGCAGAGCGGTGCTCTACCAACTGAGCTAAATCCAAGCCAGATTTGAAGCATAGGTAGTTAGGAAAGAAGGATTATGAACAGTGTCCCTGGCAGAAGACCCATTCCACGTGCCCTCCCAGAAATAGGCCTGAGGTGGGTGCCCCTCCACCTCACGCCCGCAGCCCGGATGTAGGTACATACCGAATGTAGGTCTCATTGCGGTTGTACTTCCTCGCCAGGTACCGGGCGGAGCCCCTGTTGGGAATCCTGACCATGGAGATCTCTTTCCCGTAGCGAGTCAGGTTGCAGGGGGTAGGGCAGAAGCATGGGCCCTCGGAGCCCCCACCCAGGGAGTCTGCAACACAGAGGCACCAACTGCAGGGGGGAGGGTGGCCCACAGGGAGGAGGCACAGGAGCCATCCTGAGGCAGCCACGTCCACACTGAGGACCAGACCTGGCACATCCTAGAGGGCATTGGCTCGGGGTGCCCCCAGACTGGCCCTCGCCTACCCAAGGGAGCAGGTGTAGGCGGAACCCTCAGCACCATCCACAGGCTTCTCCATCTGCCCCCTCCCGCTCCCTGGGACAGGGAGGCCCCATGGCTCAGAGGGAGGTCAGAGCCCATCTGCCAGAGCTCTTCAAGCACGTGAGGCTCAGACACATAAGGCGGCAGGAGAGGATGCTGGGATGGGTGGATGGATGGATGGATGGACAGAAGAGATGAATGGACAGGATTTCCATGCTTGGTGCACTGAGCTTTCTTCGTGTGCTGCCTTCCACCCACCCTCCAATCCACTCTGCCCTGTGCCACGTTCCAGGGGGGATGATCTCTGCCAAATGCATCACGGGACTCCCTTGCCCTCTGGGCTGAAGGTGGTGGGATCAGAGGGTGGGAGGGCAGAGACACCAGTGGTCTTCTTTCCTGGCTTCCTCCCTGACAGACCATAAGTTGGCAGAGGCTGCGTTCCTCCTCTGGGGCCACACTGCCATCAGTTGGCCCTCTCCGACAGCCCTGGGTCTCTGTCTGGGTTCCATGGGGTTCCTTGCCTTTCTCCTTTTGGGCCAAGAAGAATAAAAGCTCCCTGATGTCACCAGTTCTGTGGTGACCTCTCTCCCCTTCCCTCGTGGCTCCCTTATCCCCATTCACACACCTGTTCCTGCATTAAACATTCTTCAATCGCCTTTCTGATGGGTGCAGGTGATGTGGGGGCAGAGAAGTTCTGTATATACCAATCTGTTGCACCTCAAAACTACCCCCAGGGCCCCATCACATTCAGATTACTGCAATGAGCTCGTGGCCAGTGTCCTCACCTCCAGTCCTGTCCACTCTCCACATCTCCTTAGTTCACCTTCAGAAACTCAGATGGCCTTCCTGCCTGGCCTTGAGCCTATGTTGGCTTTCCGGATCCTCCTCTTCCACTCTTTCCTCTCCTTCCCCTACTCTCTGCCTCTGGCCACACTGACCTTTCCATGCACTCTCTCTGGCTGCAAGGTCTTTAGCACGTGCTGTCCACGCTGACGACAACATGCCCCCCTTTGTATCTGGCTGACTCTTATGCACCCTGCAAGCCTCAGCTCATATGTCACTTCCCCCAGGAATCCTCCCTGTCTTTCCAGCTGGGGGATGCATGCTCCTCCCCAGGGCCTTGTAGACTGCTGAGGTTCCCCTTATCAAAGAACTGCTATGCTGTGGGAGCCTGGCCCCTCATGTTGACTGTAGGCTCTGCAATGCCAGCTCACCTCCAGCGCACAGCACAAGCTGTAAAGGTCTGGAGAATGAGTGAATCAATCAATAGGTGGATGGATGGATGGGCAGATGGGTGAGTTGCAGATCAGGCGCGACCTGTGGACAGACAGGGTTTGCCTTATCCACACTGACAGCCAGCAGTGTATTTGTACTGAGACCCCGAGAGAAGTCATATCATATCATTTCATCCATCTTTCTATCCTCTCTCTCTCTCTCTCTCTCTCTCTCTCTCTCTTCTTTCTTTCTTTTTTGTGGTACTTGGGAGTTGAATCCAGGGTTCACACATACATTGCTACTTTGCAAGTGCTCTACCACTAGGCTGCACCCTCAGCCCAATTTTTATTTTTTCTCTTGAGACAGGCTGTCACTAAGTTACGCAGGCTGCCTCTGGCCTCACACTCACAATCCTGTCTTTGCCTCCTGAGTTGCTTGGATTACAGGCGTGAGCCACCGCTCCAGGCTCGTTTCATTTTCTTAAAGAGGAGTGAGCTCATTGGCCAAACTGGGTTGGGCAGTCCAGCCCTTCACTCCCAGTCCTGGGTTCTCTGCAAGCCCCACCATCTGACACCACTTACCCAAGTGTCTGCACCTGTAGAGGTCCTCACACCTCCGCCCCCCAGCTATGAGATAAGGCTCAACCTCAGGAAGTACCCTTCAGGGACAGATCATGAAGAAAGGAACGAAGAGAGTGAGGAGAAGGGTGTCTGAAAGGATGAAGAGGGTGACAAAGGAGATAGGGAAGGGGGAAGACAGCACGGACCCAGTGTGTGGTCGGCACACTCGATGTAGATATTTGGCGGGCAGATGGTCTCATTGCCTGAAAGGAGAGAAGATTATTCCTGGAATCTACTGTCCCTTCCCCTCTCCCTCACCACACACCCATATGGGCATGCACGTACGTATGCACACAAGTGTGCATGTTTGCACATACACATACACTGATGAACCTATACGCACTCATGCATATAATCATGGAAATGCATACACGCACATACACATGAAAACACAGGCACACTTGTACACAAACATACGCCTACACGTTTGTATACACGTATTTGAGTGCATGCACACAACTCCCCCAAAATGTACCAGCACAGATGTACACAGGCACACACATACACAAATACATATTATCATGCACACAGGCATGTACACGCATGTGTTCCCAAATGCACACGTGAAAACACACATAAAATCCCACACGTATACACAAGCACACTCCTGTGCATGTGGGTATACACACGTGTTGCACACATGCACCTGCCCGAGCACACAAGCAGTACCCTGCCCCGGGAGGTGGTAGAGCCCAGTAGAGTGGCACAGAAGGCCGGCTGGGGGCAGGGTGCCCACCTGGCATGTGCACCATCCGGCAGTGGCAGCGCTGAAGTACGGCTTCCTTTTCACAGCGCAAACGGCAGGCAGACACACTGTAGGCTGAGTAGCCCTGAAGCTCAGGCTCCCCGAGTTCACTGTCCGCCCGGCAGTTGCCCCAGGGCTGGGGCAGATAGGTTAGCTGCAGAGGAGGCACATGACGAGGTCAAGGCCCTCCAGATCCTACAGCGCCTGTGAGTTGCTCCTGTGCCCAACCCAGGCCCAGCTGGGGCTGCTCACCCTCTGCTCCTGGCAGGACACAAACGTCTGGAAGCCTGGGGACACGCCAAACCCCAGCTGGTGGATGTAGGGAGGCTCCTCCTGGCTGTGGATCTGTACCCGGATGCCTGCCTCAAATGATGTCTCGTCTGGACAGCAGAGATAAGGACTGTTTAAAACCTGTCCCAGGCAGAGGGCCCGGGCCCCAGCTCCCAGCTTGGCCCTCGTCCCTTTCCCCCTGCATACTTGTCTCCCTCCAGATGGGGAGGTACTCCTCCTGCTGGATGTCCAGCATGATCTCCAGGCCACTGCCCATGCCCCCCGCCCGGCTGGGCAGCAAGCTCTGCGGATCTGCATTGAAGGTATAACACTTGCCATAGCGAGTATAGACCTAGGGGCAAGATGAGAGAGGAGGGGAGAGAGAACATATCAATGGCAGAACTCTTCCTGCTGTTTTTTGTTTGGTTGGCTTATGTTGAGACAGGGTCTGGCTAAGTTATGCAGGCTGCCTCTGGCCTTGAACTTGTGATCCTCCTGCTTCTGCCTCCTTCTGGGATTACAGGCGATTCAGTGGTGGACCTCTTGATATCTTCCCAAATCCTGTCCCCCTCCACCATCCTCCTCCTCTGAATAAATGGTCCCACAATTGCAACTCAAGTGAGGATCTCAGAAATCTCCATCTCCATCACCCCCACCCCCAATCCACCAGCTACCCCTGGGTGACTCTGCTTCTGAAATAGAATCCATCCACTTTCCTTCCATCTCCAGCAACCTCTCTTTCACCATCATCCCCTCTAGACTGCCCCCTTCACCCATCCCTGCCCCTCCATTCTCTGCAGTGCCACCAAGACACTTAGATCCAGTCAAGCCACCTACTCAGCATGAATTTTACTCTCGGTATCCCACACCATTGGGCTGGGATTTAGCTCAGTTGGTAGAGCACTGCTCTGCAGTTTCTGAGGTCCCGCGTTCAATTCCCAGCACCGCAAAAATGAGAGAAGAATGTGGCAATCCACACACGAGGCAATCCCGAAACAATCAACCATTGAAAACCCTATGAGGGTTGCTATGAGTCAGACACAACTTGATGGCACCTAACAACAGCAACAACACCCTACACCATCATGTGGTAAACCTCAAATATACACAATAAGATGCATTTTGAAAAAACAACAATAATGGCCCCCCACTTTCCACAAGATGAAGTCAGACTCCTTCCCTTGTCTGCAAGTCTGTGATGTGACACTTGCCTGTCCCTTCTGCCCTTCCACCTCCGCGTCTGTGACAAACTCGAACATTTGGAGCCCCTTTCCTCCACGGGCCTTTGTTGTTGCTTCCTGTCCTGGAATACCCCACCCTGCACACACCCTTGGCAGCCCCAGCTTCAGCCCCACACCCACACGCCACACATTCAGGATACAGTTTGTTGGTGTTCTTGATGTACTTATCAAGACCTCAGATGACCTTGTTCATCTACTTACCTCCGGTCCATTTCCCATCCTCTCGCAGCAGTGCATGAGCCTGCCTGCCTCGTGTCCCCAGCCCCTGCCCCAGTGCTAGGCACAAAGCATGCTTTCATAAGCAATTACTGCCCGAAGCCCATCTCCCTTTTCCTCTGCAGGAAGTTCTCCCGAATGGACACCAGATGGCGCTGGGGCCCCGGAGATGGAAGCTCAGGTTCAGGTGGGGATTTAGCTGCCACCCAGAGTGTGCAGCAGCTGGGGTGGGAAAGCGGTTGAGGGAGAAGCGGGTTCTACTTCCCCCCTCCCAGGCTCACCCCGCAGAGACGAGCCCCTGGGTCAAACCCATCACAGGCAGCACCTTCCCTGGGGGCAAGGGGTCGGCGCACTCAATCACTCTGCCCCTCCCCTCTCCTCCCGAACACGCTCACACTTGTAAAAGCGGGGAAATGGCCTGAAGCTGGGTGGAGGGAAAAGACTTCCTAGAGGCAGAGCTGCAGAGGAAGTCTGTAGAAGGGCGAAGCCGGCCAAGGCGGAGGAAGGGCAGATTCTGTGGAGATCCCAGGGCCTGGAGACATCCTGTGGGGCGGGGTTAAATCCTCCTTCCCTTGCTGGGTCAATCAATCACCCGGCTTCAGGGCTCTAAGGACTACAACCCTGATCTTTCCTCTACACCAAACCCCCCCACACACTCCAGTTCTGCCATCACCCGACCACCCTGCCTCTGATTCCTAAAACACAAACATAGGCATAATAAGCAACTTGGAGTTTACAAA
Source organism: Pedetes capensis (assembly GCA_007922755.1). Classification (NCBI taxonomy): domain Eukaryota; kingdom Metazoa; phylum Chordata; class Mammalia; order Rodentia; family Pedetidae; genus Pedetes; species Pedetes capensis. Next base: position 128,004 of record VMDO01000450.1, read on the forward strand.
ACATCTACTAAGGCCAACATCTACTAACGCCCATTCCATCTACTCAGTGACTGTGGTCTCAGGTAAATTTGTTGTTGTTAGGTGCCCTCGAGTCTAGTCAGACTCATAGCGACCCTCTCCACAACAGAACGAAACACTCCCTAACACTGCCATACCCCACACTATGTCAGGGCTTCTCTGCTATTCATGGGGTTTCCAATGGCTGATTGTTTCAGGATTGCTTCGAGAGTGAATTGCCATATCTTTCTCCCATTTTGGCGGTGCTGGGGATCGAACCCAGGGCCTCATAGAGTGCAGAGCAGCACTCTACCAACTGAGTCAAAACCCAGATCCTCAGGTAGGTTTAACTATCTCTTTTATTATAGATGAGAACACTGCAGCTCAAAGAAGTGAAGTGACTTGCCCAAGGTTACACACCTCATGAGTAAGAGAGATGGAACTCACCAGACGCTGCTCCCACAATCCATTGCCAGTATCCCTCCCATTCCAAGACTACTGACCTTGACTCCCACCTCAGCCCCACCCAGGTGAAATGAAACATGGCTGGCCCCTGCACTCTGATCCTTCTTTTCCTTCTAGGCTTTTCCTTCTGCTCCAGTCCTCTGCCCCTCCCTCACCCTTTCCTCTCCATATCTGCTGCCTTTCAGTTCCTCCTCTATCCCTCCCCCAGCTTCTGGGTTCTTGGCCCCCATCTGTATCACCCTGCCCCCATCCATACCCTCCCTCCTCTGTGTCTACCTGGGAGTCAGGCGTGGCCACCACAGTGCTGGCTGCATCCCTGGCTGTTCTAAGTACTTAATTGGAGCCTCACAGTTCCCCCAGGTGGATATCATTATCTCCCCATTCTACAGAAGACATCAAGGCTCAGAGAATTAGGCTGATTTGCCGATGTCTCCAAGGTCAATGCTTCTCAAATGCCAGCCTGCATACAAATCACCTGGGGATCTTTTCAAAGTGTTGGTTCTGGTGAAACAGATGGGCGCAGGTGGACAGGGCTGAGATTCTGTGTTTCTGACAACCTGCTGATCTGTGGACCGTACTGTGAGTAGAAAGGCGCTAGATGAAGGGGCAGGAGCCCAGCAAGACAGCTTGACCTGAGACCTGTGCTCTGACAACATGTGCCTGGGGGTAGGGGAACCTGAAGTGGGCTGGGTACAAGACTCCTGGGTCCCTGGTGGTAGGGGGGAGACAGAAGAAGGGAATATGTAAGTATTTGCAAAAATCTCCAGGTACTCAGAATCAGCTCCTGCCGACACAGCCCATTTTGAGACTAAACAAGGCCTGGGCTGTGGGGGAGACCCGAGTTAGGAGCGGCTTGCAGAGTCCCTCAGTGGTCATGTCCCATCGGCAGAGCCCCGCCTGCCAGGCAGCGCCATATTCTCTCTGAAGTCCACCCTCCCCGGATGGGGCTGTGAGCTGTGAGACCATGAGCCGTGCTTCCGTCTGTGCACCCCCAAGCCGAGGGGCAGAAGGGAGGCAAATGCTATCAACCTCCCCCCACTCCATATCAGGCCCTCTGAAAGGCACTTGTGATCTATTTTCTCCTTGGAACCTCCGAGAAAGCCACTTAAATATTGTTGCCCCCCAGTTTAATAATGAGGTAGCTGAAGCTCAGAGACACAAAGTGACTTGGCTAAGAGCACACAGCAGGTAAAGGACAGTGGAGATTTAATCAGAACAGAGCCCCATGTAAAAGCATAGTGGAAGCCAGGCGCGGTGGCACACGCCTGTAATCCCAGCAGCTCGGGAGGTGGAGGCAGGAGGATCACAAGTTTGAGACCAGAGGCAGTCTGGGAAACTTAGCGAGACCCTGTCTCAAAAAGTAAAAAAATGGGCTGGGGGTACAGCTCAGTGGTCCAGCACTTGCAGAGCATGCAATCGCAAGGCCCTGGGTTCAACCCCCAGTACTGCCAAAAAAAAAAAAAAGATAGTAGGTGCTTATAAAACACCTGGTGGGTGGTCAGGGAATGAAATACCCTTGGAGGCTCCTGACCCAGGAGTGGGGGGTGCGTGCTGGAGATGTGCATTTTTTAATACCTCCAACAGACCCACACAGATACGCGCATTGGGACCCTGAGCCCAGCCCTATACAGGACAGAGAGAATCCCTGGCCACACTGGGACCCTGAGCCCAGCCCTATACAGGACAGAGAGAATCCCTGGCCACATTGGGACCCTGAGCCCAGCCCTATACAGGACAGAGAGAATCCCTGGCCACATTGGGACCCTGAGCCCAGCCCTATACAGGACAGAGAGAATCCCTGGCCACATTGGGACCCTGAGCCCAGCCCTATACAGGACAGAGAGAATCCCTGGCCACATTGGGACCCTGAGCTCAGCCCTATACAGGACAGAGAGAATCCCTGGCCACATTGGGACCCTGAGCCCAGCCCTATACAGGACAGAGAGAATCCATGGCTTGTGCAGGGGATGATTTCCTGGCACACATGTCCTCGGAGTGGTTGTACAGTGGACAAAGGGGTGACACAGGGAGGTGGTGGGAGAAGTCCAGGCCCAAGGGACCCTCTGCTGGGAATCGGCAGGCCAGACTGGCAGGACCAGGGACACCTGCACAGGCCGGGTCAGGCCCCACTGCTGGGCAGAGCACAGCGTTGCCCCGGAGACAGTCCCTGGCCCAGGTAGCTGCGGTGGAGCCAGCTGCCAGCTCCTAAGTGGCAGAACTCGGGTGGCAGCACAGCCCGCAGCTTCTTCCATGGAGACGGCACGGCTGCTCAGCCACAAGGTGCCCCTGGCTGTCCACTGCTCCCTCCCCACGGACTGGCCCAGAAGGAGGGTATATGTGCAAGAGGTGAGCTTGAGTGTCCAGAGCCCAATCACAGAGAAGACACAGTCTCTGGCCGAGAAGTGTCCTGATGGAGAAGGGGCCATCTGCAGATCGCCACAGCCTCGAAGAGGCCCTGTCCCCATCCCAGACCCCTACCATCTCCTTAGGTCTGGCTCTCCTTCCTCTCTGCATTGGCTCCCAAGCCGTCCCCGCTGGCCCTAGCCAGAGCCCTGTGTGGACTGAGGGTGGACAGCTTCTAGACAGGACCCCCTTGACTCCCCTCCACCACCCTCCTTCTGGCCACTCTCTCTGTCTCTCTCCTTCGACCTCTCCCCTTGGCGCTGGCCAGAAGCCCAGCCTGGGTCCGTGGATTTCCTGATCGCAGTCTGTCTCTCCAGGGCTTCTCTGTTCTTCCTGCCTATCTGTCCCAGGCACTGAATTGATTGTTCCTCTGAACTCTGCTTCTCTGCCCCCAGCCTGGATGCCCACTCCCCAACCTCTTGATTGCCCTTGCCATGTCTATCCCACTTGCTTTCCGGGCTGTTCATCGTTTAGTCTCTGTCTCTTATCTTCCTTCTAGACTTTTCCCTGGGTCTGAGGTCCCTTCCCCCCAGCTTCCCTCTTCCTCCTTCTGCCTCCCACCTCTCTGTGCCTGCCTGAGACAGTGATCGGGGAGTCGGGAGAGCTCTGTCCAGAGCTTGCTCCCCTGAGCGATGGCTCCTCTCAGCCCTCTGAGCTCCATCCATCCACAGCTCCCACTTCCCGGCTGGCTCTCCCTGCCTGGCTGGCTGGCTGGCTGGCTTCCTCCCCAGCCCTCCCCACAGTCCCTCTTCCTCCTGGCAGTCACTGAGCCCACAGGGTTAATAGGCAATTAGCAGGGCCAGGGCTGAGCTGTTGGGGGAGAGGGCTGTGGGCCTCCAGGAGGTAAGCAGCGGCCAGGAGCAGCAAAGACCAGGCGAGGCTGGGCTAATCCAGAGCTAATCTGCAGCCTGGGCTTTATCTCCACTGCCTGCTGGGCACCCTGCTTCTGCCAAGACCCTGGTACCTCCCTCCCACCCCACTTCTCCATGGTAGGCCCTTGCCCCAAGTTCCCCAGCCCTCCTCTGATGCCGTCCACCCCCAGACCTCTCATTTGGCTCCCTGGAGTGAACACCCTCTCACCCTGCAGTGCCCTGGGGTCCACAGTAGGCCAGTGGAAGGGGGTCCATCTTCCTCAGGCCTAAGCCTTGATTGGCACCCCAGGGTTGGACAGCTCCCAGGCCTTCCCTTAACTCAGGTGACCCAGCATGAGACTCAAAGCCTCCTCTTCTTTATCCTCTCCAGGGGCAGAGGAAGGAGGATGGCACCAGCCCAAAATGTCTGGGTGTCTGCTCTGGTCAGAACCCCCAGGTCACTCAGACCAACAGCCCCTAACTATACAAGGGCTGCAAACGAAGCCTAGAGAGGGCGAGTCCACATCCAAGGGCACACGCAAGAAAGGGACAAATTCAGCCGGGCATGGTGGCACACACCTGTAATCCCAGCAGCTTGGGAGGCAGAGGTGGGAGGATTGTAAATTTGAGACCAGAGGCAGTCTGTGTAACTCAGCAAGACCCTGTCTCAAAAAGTAAAGAAAATGGGCTGGGGGCGCAGCTCAGTGGTCCAGCACTTACAAAGCATACAGGCACGAGGCCCTGGGTTCAACCCCCAGTACCGCAAAAAAAAAAAAAAAAAAAAAAAAAAAAGGACAAATTCTTCAACCCAGGAACCCAGTCCCCCTCCCTCACCAGCTCCAGCTCCAGCTCCAGCATTCTCCACTGATGCCGGCCACTTCCCTGGGGGTCAGGAGATGCTGGTTCCCGATCCAGCTCCATCTCCATCACGGACAGCCTGCGACCTTGGTTAGCAGTGACTTAGCAACTTGTCTAGGCCTCGGTTTCCTCATTTGTCAAGTGGGCACAGAAATTCCTGCCTGATTTATTTTACAGGGTAGTTGTAAGGCTCAAAAGTGATAAAGGAACAGGGTGTGGTGGTGCGTGCCTCTGGTCCCAGCTATTCAGGAGGCTGAGGGAAGATGATGGCCTGAGCCCAGGAGACCAAGGCCAGCCTGGGCAGCACAGTGAGACCCCTCCTCAAACAAACAAAAAGCCATTTCCAAAGTGAAGTCATCTACATGAGGCCTCAATATTAGTACCTGGTACTGGAAATAGTTATACAGAAGCCTCATAACATGAGATAAGGGACACTGATTTTGGAGCTAGGGTTCAAATCTTGCCTCTTCTACCAATCTCGGACAGGTGAACAATGTTGGGTGCCTGATAACCAATCTGACTCTTGGCTTGCACCTCTGTGAAGAGGAAAATGCCATCTCTTCCCCCTAGGAAGGAGTGAGGTTAGGAGTGAGGATTAGAGACAAAGTCAGGGTGATGCATGGCAGGCGCTCAGAGAGGGGAGCCCATCTGGGGGAGGAGCTTCCTGCCAAGATAGCGCAGCCACTTTGGTTTTGGATCCCTGTGAGGCACCATGCCGCTTGGTAAAAGGCTCTCTCTGCAACTTGAGAGCTGCTCTGTTCGAACAAAACCCTGGGGCCTGAAATATGGCTGTCCTAGGGGATGGCAAGTCTGACTTAGTTTACTGGAGCTTGCCCTTACTTAAATCTGTAGGATTCAGCCATTTAGCCTCTCTGACCCTCTATTTCTCATCGGTGAAATGGGAATAAAAATGAAGAAAGAGAGAATCTAACATTTACTGAGTGACTATTATGTGCGGACACAGTCATGAGTACTTTCTAGAAATTAACTCCTTAATGCTCATGCAAATATAAGGAGCTATTCCCATTGCCTCCATTTCACAGACAAGATAATGGAGGCACGGAGAGGATAAGGAACCTGTCAGGGTCACATAATGTTGCAGAGTAGGGGGTAGTGGGTGCTCAAACAACACAGATGTCCAACACTGTTTGATGAGCCAGTACAATGAGTCAGGCACGATGCTCGGTGCTGGGGACACACCCTAGAACAAAATGGTCTCTGCTTCCAGGGCTTTGCCGTCCAATGTGGAGGTATGCATTCATTCAAGAAGGGTTTACTGAGTACCTACCCCACGTGCCAGGCATGCTGATCCAAGTGCCAAGTCTACCAGCAGGAACAAAGCCCACAAATCCCACAATCACAGAAATAGATATTCCTGGCTGTGATTCACGATACGATGGGGAGTCCCAGCCAAGGCCTGGGAGGGTGGAACAGGACTTGGATGGGGGTTGGAGGGTCGCAAAAATCTTCTTCGAGCAGTCCACCGGCCTACTACCCGGAGGAGGCATCAGATCACGCCACAATTGAGACAGACCGAGAATACACCGCCCCTCGAGCTTGCTATGCCGTGTGCATGGGGTGGGGGCTTCCCCTATCCTGTGGTCAACACAGTCTCCCAGCTCCCACTGCCCCCATGTGCTTTGGGTGGCGGTATCTTCCTCCCTAGGGTGGGTCTGGGAAGCAATGGTGGCAGTGTTTGTTCAAATGTAAATGTGAGAACTGTGAGGAAGGAGAGGAGGAGCCGGCCACTGCTGGAAGCTGAAGACTGAGCCCCGGGAGCCAGGCAAGGTTCGGAAGGTGGGCGTTTGTTACTGTCCCCGCGCGCTGCCTTCCCACGCAAGAGGAGGAGGCGGGCCACCTGGACCCAGGTCGCCACCGCTCCGCCTTAAACCCTAGAAAGTCGATGTTGCCATTGAGAGTATTTTTAATTGGTAACGAAGTCCTTCCCCGGCATTCCCAGCCCTCGATGCAAAGTTGTCGTGAAGAGTTTTTCTTATGCCACGTAGCCGCACACACCCACGGAGGCCGGGAGTCCTCCGTTCTTCACAAGACTGCGGTGGCGATGGGGACGACGGGTGGGCAGGAGGCTGGGCGCCCACCCCGTGCCCCGCGCGCGGCCCTCTCCGCAGCCCCGCAAGGCCGCACCCACGGGCGGCGCTCCCCGCCCGCCTCGTCGCCTCCTGCGGGGCAGGCATCCATCACCGCGCAGCGCGCGCCCTCCCCTCTCCCAGGGCGCCTCGGCTCTCCTCCCCGGGTTTGCCTCATTTGCATTCCCCCGGCTCCAGGCTCCTCGGCAAAGTGACCTCCGCGCACACAGCAGCGCCAGAGGCTTCCACCGCGGAGGGAGACACCGTCGCCCGCCGCCCGCCGCGGCCGGGGCGGGGACGCAGGGAGCTGGAGCCAGGACAGCCGGGCGGGGGGCCCAGGGGGACGGATGCGGAGCCGGGGATGGCCGGCAGGCCTGGGCGGTGCTGAGGGGCTCGGGTGGGATTTGAACCCGCGACTTGGATCCCTAGCCGAGCGGGAGTGAGACGTGGAGGTCAGCCTAGGGCCCCAGAAGCTGCAGCCCAGAAATGAAACTTGGGCTTGGAGCTCGGGGCTCCCAAACACCCCGTTTTTCCCCGCCCCGCACCCCCGCTGGGGAGGGGGACAGTTGCCCAGGGGTCCCCTGCCCTCCGGGGTCCTGCCTAGCCCCTTGTCCCCCTCTCCCTTGGCCCGCTGAGCCGCCTCCCCGCCCCCCGTTTGGTATTTACACCTTTCACACATTTGTAAGCTATTATCCTGTCCACGCTTAGTCACCGCTGAGCCAAGCGCCACGGATTTAGCTCCTTTAATCTTTCCTCCTAAATCAATCCTCCATTTCCCCTTAATCATCCCGTGGCTCCTCTCTGAACTCTGTCGCTGCTGCCTCGGCTGCCGCAGCCTATGCCTATCTCTCTGGAACTACTCCCCCTCCAACCCAAAGCAGGTGTCCCAAGGGCACGGTGAACATTTGGGGGGGTGGGCTGGCGCGCCAGCACTGCCAGTCCCCGGCCTAGGAGCCAAGGGGAGGGGTGCAGGCACCCCTACCCCTTCCTGGAAAACTCACAGCGCCAGAACCTTTCTGATCCCACCCTCCTCCTCCCCCATCTAGGGGGGTTCTGAAGACCCCAAGGCTCTGCGGTGATTTGCCAAAGGAAAAACCAAAACAAGAAACCACCCTGGCAGGTCTTCTCCCCTCAGGCCTCCCGCCCATCGGGCTGGCTGTCCCTGCCTCCTCTGCCCATCTGCTCAGAGGAGGTGGGTACAGAAGAGCCTGGAAGGGCAGGAATACTGATAACTCCCCAGCCTGAGGCTGCCCTCGCCCCCCTCCTCCGCGCTCGCTGTCCATCTCTTCTGGACCACCCTCAGGCTCCACCCCCCATGCACCTTCTGCCTGCCCTGGGGCAGTATCCTTGAGGGTAGGTGTTCTTAGTGCTCCCTAGGACCCTCCTCACCCTTTCTGCCCCTCGCTGGGACCTGGAAGAGGCAGCCCTGCTGCCAGCCGCAAGAGGGAGCAGGTTCCTCCCAGAGAGCAGAAGGGCAGGATGGGGGCCCTGGAAGGAGAACTGGGAGGGGAGAAAAAGGGAGGACAGGAGAAGGACCATACATGGGGGCCATTTCTTCAGATGCTAATCAGCATCTTCAGGCAGTGCCAAGAGAAGCTGAGCTGATAATGAGCCCAGCTCAGGGCTGATTCCTGATTAATGAAGAAGCCACGGGGCTGCTGAGTGGGGCCGGGTGGGGCACGTTCCTCATGACCCTCCCCACTGCCCATGCAGACCTGCCCTCTGCAACAGTAATAGTCCCTGACCTCCTTTGCAGGCACAGTACCCAAATCTCTCCACCAAGGCCGCTATCAAAGAAGCCAGAGCCAGCGCCCCCTCGTGGAGGGCAGGAGGAGCCACAGCCTGTTTCAGAGTGAAAGGTGGGCAGGACCCGTATACGCACTGGTGGATTCTGCAATCTGAACTGTAGGCAGCTCTTGGTATTTTTTAAATCAGGAAAAGTTTTATTGAAATAAGCAAGATGTGGAGCTGCTTTTGACAGAATGGAAGACCAACCAACACTGGGCCCCCTCACACAGGGCAACAGTTAGCGAGGTCTGAGGAGCAGGTGGCCCCTTCAAAGCTCAGTGAGCTCCAGTCCTCCTCAGACCCCACCCTTCCCCATCACATACCCTCACTCACCCCACTTGCCTGGCTCCTTCATAAAGGCAGGACCAACCATGAACTAGATGTTGAACTAAATGCACTCAAGGTTCATGCCTTGGGAGAAGATACGACCAGAGGGGACAGAGGATTGGAGAGGGCACAGGAGTCAGAGTTAAGCTCATCTGGTAGAGAACAGGCTCAGAGCAACCTCAGCAGGAATTCCCTCCCTTTCAGAGCCAAAGGGGAAAAGGGCAGCCCTCAGACCCGGTGGCAAAGGGATGGAGATAGGAGCAGCCCCTCCCATGGCCAAAGGCAGGGGAGCAAGGGCAGAGACGATCAATACTGGCCAGACTACACCAGGGAACAGAGGGGCTAAGGATGAAGCTGGGGTGGAAGCGGGGGATGGTTGGTGAACACCAAATTGGGAGCTGGGGGAGCCAGAGAGTGGTAGAGGGCTTGCATGCTGTCCCCTTGCCTCAGAGCTGTCCTGGGTGGCGGCTGGGTAGGGCTGGGAAGGGAGGAGGGAGGCCACGGAGGGGGACTGCCCAGCTGGAAGAGGCCTTGTCTAATTGTGCCTGATTAGTAGAGAGGAAGAGAACAGGGCGAGTGATTAATAGTCACGGCAGTCACCAGCGTGTGGGGAAGGAGGGTTGGGAGGGGGAGGGAAGCCTGGGAGCCAAGAGAGGACTGCATCAGTGAGGCACCCACAGGGCCCCAGCCTCCTGCCCCTCTAGGGGCTGTCTGGATCCCTGGAGACCCCAAAGAGAAGGCCTGGGTCCCACCCCTGCATCCCTAAGGGATTCTCCCTATCCCCCATGCCTCAGTTTTCCAGATAGTGGGATGGAAGAGACCAAGGTCGTGTCTGTACCTGGGAAGAAAGGTGACCTCACTCACAGGGTGATTCCAGAAACCCTGATGTCCCCAGCCTCCAAATACAGGCCCCACCCTCAGCTCTGCCTGGGACCCAGATCACAGCCTGCAAGCTTCCAGTCGCAGCCTGCAGCCATCACCACACATCCCTGTCCCAAATACCCTGTTTTCTCCCCACCCCGCACCCCCGCTGGGGAGGGGAACAGTTGCCCAGGGGTCCCCTGCCCTCCGGAGTCCTGCCTAGCCCCCTTACCCCTGCTCCCTTGGCCCGCTGAGCCGCCTCCCCTCCCCCTGTTTGGTATTTACCCCTTATTCTGAAGTCTTATTCTGAAGATCACCAACACCTACACTATCCAAGGCAGCAGCCACTGGCTACATGTGCCTAATCGCACTTCAAATGCTCAGCAGCCCCATGTGGCTCGTGACTACCACGTTGGACAGGGTAGAGATTGGACATTTCTGTACTCACAGAAGGTTCTCCTGACCAAAAGGGACCTAAAGAGTATGTACACATTCCTGCCCACGCGCATGCCTATTTGGGAGGGCTGGATCCAACAGTAAAGCCGTAACAGCACAGAGGAAGGTGTGAGCACGAGGGTCGCAAGGCGGGAAGATGGGGTGATGGAGAACAGCAGTGTGCCAGAGCAGGGGTCAAAACCAACAGGTGCTGCTGAAAACAAATTAAAGACAGCCAACAGGCCCAGGTGGTGGCTGGAGCCCATAATCCCAGTGATTGGGGAGGTAGAGGTAGGTGGATCGCATGTTCGAGGCCAGAGGTAGCCTGTATAACTCAGTGAGACCCTATCTCAAGATAAAAAATGAAAAAAAAAAAAGATAAAAAATGATGTGACAGGCACGGTGGTGCACACCTGTAATCTCAGAGGCTGGGGAGGCGGAGGTGGGAGGATCGCAAATTCGAGACCAGAGGCAGAAGTTGGAGACCAGAGGCAGTCTGCGTAACTTAGCGAGACCCTGTCTCAAAAAAGGAAAAAAAAAAAAAAAAAGAAAGAAAGAAAAAGAAAAAAGGGCTGGGGGCACAGTCAGTGGTCCAGCACCTGCAAAGCATGCAGGCGCGAGGCCCTGGGTTCAACTCCTAGTACTGGGAAAAAAAAAAGATAAAAAATGAAAAACAGGCTGGTTGTACACCCCAGTGGTAGAGCACATATAAAGTATGTGCAAGACCCTGGGTTCAACCCCCATGTACCGCAAAAATAAATAAATAAATAAATAAATAAATAAATGAATGAAGCTAGCTAAGAACTGGGGTGGTAGCATTTGTAACAGCTGACATTTATGGAGTGCATACTATGTGTGTGGCAGGCAATGTGCTAAGCTCTTTAGGGGCATCTCTTTAATCTTCCTGACAACCTCAAATGTGTAGGTTCGAATACCCTGTGTAATGAATACAGAAACTGGTGCTCACAGAGGCGCTTGGTTTCCCCAAAGCCACAAAGCTGGAGGAGTAGAGATGAGGTGCAAATACACACGATCAGGAGGCTCCAGAACTTGCACCCTTGATCTCTCCGGGGTATGGTCCCCAACTGGGAGGAGATACTACATTTTAGAGCCACCTTTGCCTTGAACGCCTGCAGCCAATAGCCCTGTGTCATCTGATCCCGTCAGATCTTGGAAAGCTAAGGAGGGTCAGGCCTGGTTAGTACTCAGATGGGAGAACGTCTGGGAACACCCTGTGCTGTAGGCTTGGGAGAAGGACCCGGCAACCCACTCCCAAAAATCAACCCGCCAGTGAAAACCCTATGAACAGCAGAGAAGCACTGACAACAGTGTTTCCCCTGTTGTATGTAGGGTCACTATGAGTCAGATACTGACTGGACAGCACCTAACAACAACAACATTGCCTTGAACAGGTGAAAGAATGAAGGCTAGGGAGCAAGAGCTGGGGCTTGGAGCTTGGGGTGCGGGGAGCAGATAGTGCTAGGCATCAGGGAGGAAGAGTCCTCTGTGAGAGAAGAGGGCACACAGGTGAGGGTGAAAGTAGGAGGTAGAGGTGGGAGTGGGTGGATCTGAGACCGAGTGTGGAGTGGGGAGAGCAACTGGAGGACGGCAGGGTAGAGAAGGAGAGAGCACCGCCCCCCCCAGCACCCTCCCCTCTCTCCCCTCTGCCCTCTCCTACTCTGGGAACCTTGGCCAGCTTGCCTCATCCCTTAAGCCTCCCCAGCCCTCTTCAGCCCGAGTGGCCTCTCTCTCTCTCTCTCTCTCTCTCTGAACTCAGGCTCTTACCATCCCTGCACCTCATCTGGCAATTAATCCTGGCACCTTATGACACCACTTGCATGGCTGATTAACTCTTGCATGGTCACTTAAGCATTTGAGCATCCCTGTCCCTGCTCTACCACAAGACTGTAGGCAGTTTGAGGACAGGGACCGGGGACCTAGGGCTTCCCTCTTTGCTGTCCCCTACAGGTCCTAGCAGGGAGCCCAACTCATAGTAGGGACACAGAACTTCCTATTGAGTGAGTGAGTGTCTGGGAGTAAATGAGGGGATATTTGGGAGCATGGGGGTGAGAGCGACTGCAGTGGTAACAGAAGCAAGAGCAGCAGCTTAGGGGACTGGGGGAGGGCACATTACCCAGAGTAAAAATAGGCTGGAAAATGTGACATTTATTAACTTGGATTCCGGAGGAAAGGTCACAGCAGAGTGGGGAGTGGGAAGGAGGAAACAGGGAAGGCAACAGAAAACACAGAGCAGCCCTCACTGAAGCCTGTCTGTCACAGTCACTGACCATTTCCCCACCCGCTCCCTGGCAGCTTCCCCCACAACTGGCTCACAAACCCCTCGGTCCCCTCAGGGACTCCACGTCCTCACACAGAGCCCAGTATGGACCTCATGTCCTCATCAGAGACCTCGAGTCTCCATATCCCTTCTGCAGTCTTGCCCAGGCCACACACCCCATCTTCCCCTTGCCAGGGGTCAGAGGGCCACCCCAAGCCCTAATTCCAGCAGACTCAGGCCAGCACGCCAGGACCAGGCCGAGGTATGCTCAGCAGATGGGGGATAGAGTGTGGGCAGAAGGGGACAAGTCTAGGCTGGGCTGGGGATGGGGAGCAGGAGCCCCAGTGGAGAATTCAGTCCCCCAGTCCTTGCTTTGCCTCCTTCCCCTCGTCCTGCTGCAGCCCCAGTGCAGAGACCCACAAACTTTCACCCTCCCTTTGCAACCCCAGGATACCAAAGGGCCTGTGCGAAATCCACCCTCACTCCTCCAGGTCTTCCCCAGGATTCCCAGGGCCTCTCCAGCCTGGATCGGGGGACTCCCTGTATCCTCAAGGCACCTCCTTCTTTCCTGAAGCCGCAGGAGCCCTCTCTCTCCCTCCCTTTCCTTCCTCGGGCCCCTTCATCTCTTCCTCCACTGCCATGTGTGTCCTTAGCCTTCTCCTTTCCTGACCACCCCCAACAGCGCCTGAGACACAAACTCAGCTCAGGGACACAAAGACCCCATTGATTTCTGCCCCAGCAGCACCTGCTGAGACTACACGCACACACACACACACAAGTGGTGAGGCTGTAAGACAGGAGCCCCATGGATTCTAAAGGCCACACTCACACTCTAAACCCTACCTCCTCCTTGGGGGCTCTCTCAGTCCTGGCTTTGGGGAGCAGTGGTTTTTCCTAGAAGACAGGGTGTATAACTGGACAAAAGCCTGGCACCCCTTGATTCTGCTCCTGGCACAATCCTCTCCCTCCTGCCCCCTTGTTTCCACCTAGCTCCCCAACCCCAGTGGCAAGAGGTCCCTGACATTGCAGGCATAGTGGGGCCAGGAACCTGGTTGGCTCATGTTTCCTGATGACACTGAGGCAGTGAGTGAATGAGGGAGGCAGGGAGAGCCCGTGGGTGGGGGGTTGGGCTTTGGGGAGGGAAAGTCCCCATGGCAGCTAGAGGCTGAGCCTGAGTGGGTACCATGTTGGCTCCACACATTTGCCCATGAACTGGGCAATGGCAATAAGGGTGAAGCCACAGACACATACACAATGCTGGGAGTCAACTGTGGGCTGGGGACAGATGTCTCAAGCACCATGAATAATAGATAGCCTGTGACTGTGGGTGAATGGAGCCCTGATAGACAGATAGACGGCATGCAAGACACACCCCCATGCTCTCACTTCCCTGCCTGAGGGAAGTGTGCAGGGGACAGCGACCAAGCCAGCCCTCCACTCCCAGTGAGGGTCCGTGCGTTTGTGTTCACACGTATGTAAGCAATGGCACCAGCAGTCCCTGCGTGGAAGATGGGGAGCAGAGGCTGGGATAGATGGGGGGGCGTGTCACGAGCTGGGATGGCATCTATAGCGTGACCCCGTCCTTGGCAGCTCTCAGCTGGAATATGGGCATGGAGCTGTGTAGCTCTCTGGGTGTGTGGGCGTGCAGGTGTGCACATGAGTGCAGTGGCAGGGACAGAGAGTGTGTGAGAGGGAGTGTGCAGAGAAACTGTGTCCCCGAGCAGGAGGGGTGTGCGCGGGCCTGTGCCAGCTCCGAGGGTGAGTTATGCACATGGAGTAAATGAGTGATTCCCAGTGTGAGAGCCAGAGCTTGGGCAAGGGAGCAGCAAAACAGGGGACGGAGGGGGGCATTGGCAAGCGGGAGAGGCCGGAGGGGCGCATGAAAGAGGGATGTGTGAAGGCGTCTGTGCAGGGAGGGAGACACAGAGACGGAGGAGACTGCACCCAGTGTACACGGACACTGTCTCCATCCAGCCTGCTGGCCGGGCCAGCTCCCCAAAAGGCAGCCCTGAGTCCCTCCCTAGCTGGAGCCCCTGGATCGCCACTCCCTGTCACCTTTATTTGGTGGGAAGAAGAATCTGGTAGCCCCAGAAGAAAAGGGGGAATAAGAACAAAGTGGGGCTCAGTCAGTCCGGCCTTGGGCTGGGGAGCAGCTTCAGGACTCCCAGCCCCTCCTCAGGACCCCTGCAGCCCCCAGCCTGGGCACTGCAGCAGCAGCAGCAGGACAGGAGGAGGACGCGCAGCGGCCTGGGTAAGCCCCTTAAGCGTCCGCTGCTCCAGGGCTGGGAAGCCACAGGGAGACACCGGCTGGGGGAGCCACGAGGCCTGCGTCTGGTGGCGGAAGGAAGGGAAGCCCTGTTGAGGATGCCCTCACGTACCACCTCCCCGCCCCCACACCAGCCTCTGGCCATCCCAGGCCAGGCGGCCCAGCTGGCAGAACTCACCACCGAGAAGTTGCTGGCGGAGCAGTGGTGCCCGCTGAAGTTGCAGCTCTTGAGCATGTCGGCAAGCTGGTGGCCGGTGCGGTTGAGGATGTCTACCATGTCGGGCTCCGGGTAGCGCAGGCCGGCCGCACGGTGCCCATCGCGGTCTTTGGGGGGCAGCCCCGTCAGGTTGGCCAAGTGGAAGATGTCAGCATCGCTGAGTGCCGAGTGCCGGAAGCGGTTGATGTTGCAGAGGGTGACGGCCGGGAAGCCCGCCACTGGGGCTGGGGCAGCGGGGTCCATGGCCAGCAGGTGAGGCCGCGTCAGGTAGCCTCGGGCCAGGCCAGTCGCCTGGTACAGGAAGGCAGCCAGTGAGGTGAGCAGGGCCAGTGCCCACAGGGTTCTGCGCAGTCCATGGGGGCCTGGGCCACAGGCCCGGCCCAACCCATGCAGAGTGCTGGTGCTGGCAAAGGTGGCCAGGTCCCGGGGGGCGGCTGTGCCCCGAGCAGCCCCCAGGAGGCTCTGCTCATCCCCTGCCTCCTTCTCCTTGGGTTTTGCATCCTCCTCAGCAAATTTGATTTTGCACACAATCTCGATCGGCATCTGTCCCCGGCCGCTGGGACTGGCCAGAGCCTCACTGCCACTGTCCCTCTGTGACCAGCAGCCCCGGTGCCCTCCGGAGTGGCGGTGGTGGCAGCGGCTGCTCCTCTAAACTCAGGGCAAGCGGGAGGAGGTCGGGGACAGGGTGGGGGCCCGAGGTGGGGGCGTCCCTCCCACTCCCAGCAGCTCCGCAGCCCTGGTGCTGCCTGTGCCGCTGCTGCCTCTGCTGCCGCTTGTCTCTCTCCTCGATCGTCTCCTTGTGGCTTCCCTTATCAGCACCAGCACAGCTGTCAGCCCCTGCGTGTGTCCCTGCGAGCGAGCGAGTGAGCGAGGGAGCGAGCGCTGCTCCGCCACGCCGTGCAGCCCCAGCCGCTCCGCTCAGCATGTGCTCCGGAGCCCACCCCGCGCTTAATAATTCAGGACATGTCAACAGCGTTTCACCGGCGGCACGGGCAGCAGGAGCCAGGCTGGGGAGAGGAAAGCCCCCCAGCCCAGGATAGGGATCCTTGGCATGGGGCTGCTCCCCAAACTCTTGCTGCACCCTAGCCACTCATGGGGCCCCCAGATGGCCCACTCCCAGGCCACCTGGGGAAGAGTACTGTGCCTGAGGGCTCAGCCTACTCTTTGTCACTTTTCTGGACCATGCCCCACGAAGAGTCAACCAGCTCTGCCACTCACCTGCTAGCCTCCCTGACTCCTGTCTGCAGCCACCACTGGATCCCACAGCCCTACTCACAGCAGCTTCCAGAAACTCCTTCAGAGAGCCACTTGTTTGAATGAGGGAGTGGGAGGATGGGGAGGGCAGGCAAGACAGACTAGGGGACAACCATGACTCCACCAAGATTCTCAGCTTCCTGAGGGCTTTGCTGCTGATGTCAACACCTGCCCCCTCTAGGAGGCTGGCTCCCTGTCCCTCACTTTGCTCCGGACCTGAGTATCAATCCCTTATGTGACTGGGACAGAGGCCACCCTGGCTGACTTGCCCTGGCTACTTCACTTCCCCAAATGTTTTCCAAATCCTTGCCACCATCAGTCTGGCAGGGATGGGGTGTGCTGGGTGAGCTGGGTGGGAGCAAATGGGGCTCTTAAATGCAGGGGGAGAAGACAAGGAATGGGAGTTAAGGAAGATCCCGGCTAGAGGTATTGGACGGAGTGGGAAGGTGGATAGGACATCAACAGGAGGGGACGCTCTCCTAAGGGAATTGATGCCAGGGGTGCCCTGTCGCCTGCCTGGCAGAGTGGGACGGGGAGCCCTGGGGGGTGCTGTGTTCTTGTGGAGGGGGAAGCAGGAATGAGGGCTGTCAGTACAGCAGGGGTGGGTGGCTGGCCAGGAGGGGACACATCAGTGCCCCCTGCACAGGGGTGGTAAGAATGAGCCACTTGTGTCCCGGGGGGGGGCCGTGTGAGAGTGTGAGCTCTCACGAGGGAGGAAGCACTTGTCCCCTGGAGGAGAGGGGGGGCTGATTAATCGGGGTGCTAATGAGCAGCAGGGAGAGGAAGCTCGGAGGGGCGGGGGAGGCGGCTCCATCGATCCAAGCCGAGGAACCAGCAGCTGAAAAAAAAAAAAAAAAGTGAGAAGGGAATCGATCTGAGGGAAACGGCAGCTGCTGGGGATTAGAGCCCGAGGTCCCCCAGCTGCCCAGCGGCCACTCCTCCCTTGCATCAGGCTGGCCTGCAGTCTCTGCCTGGCCCTGAGGGAGGGGCCCAAGGGTGGCTCCCTGGGGAGCAGGGGGCAGCTCTGCCTACCCTGGCTGCCAGGCCAGGTTAGGCCCTGGGAGGGTCACCCCAGCATGGAATCTGCCCACACACCCAGTCCTGGTCATGCATGGTGTCATAATAGGTTGTCCCAAGCCTTCCAATAAAGTGGCTTCCAAGGGTCCCACAGCGGGGCTTCCCCACAAGCCTTTGACCACTCAGGGTTGGTGGGCAGGCTCCCTGAGCTGGAAAAGTGGGACCCCTGGGATCAGCGGCAGCCTCTAGCTGGGACACAGCATCCCACAGGGGAAAGTGCAGTTGGCTCTGGAAGCAGCTACTGAGTTCATAGTCAAGTGTCCAAGTGACTGGGGACAGCCCCCTCTCTCTGCCCCATGCCCTAGCCACCCCTCCCAGGCTCTCCCCTCCCTGGTAGCCTTCCAGACCTTTCCAGAGCTCCCCCACCATTCCTCCCCATCCTTCTCTCTCTTCCCCTTTCTCCCAATATTGATTTTTCTTTACTGGGTTTTTTAAAAAGGTGGTTTAATTGCTTTTTTAAGGTTACTTCAGTCTGGGGCGCTGCCAAGAAAGCAAGAGCGGCCCCCCAAGCTCTCCCCAGCACTCACTGCTGCACTGGCATCCTGTGTGTCCCTGAATTCCTCACCACTACTCAGATCTCAGGGTCACCTCCCCACACACACTAGCCTCCATCATGAGCCCAGGTGACACCCTCTTCCCTCCTAAGGGATGGCAGGAAGGCTTCCACTTCTAAAAGGAATGAACTTGGGAAGCAGGGAGCTCAGGGGGCTGTGGGGGAACTTCAGGCCACTGGGAACAGAGCAGCACTTAGCTCCACGCACACCCCCACCATTACTGATGGCCAGCTGTCTCCAATTGTGCCCAAGTCCCCACCATCCAATCTCGCAGACGTCTGGGAATCTGGTTATTCGCAGCGGGGGTCTTCCATCCTTCCAGCCCGTCTCCTGGCTTCACCCCTTACTCTTCCCCAGCCTCCTCTGGCCCCTTCCTGGCCCTCCACACCGGCTTCGCCTCTGGCCCCCGTCCCCTCTCCCCGCTCTCCTTGCTTCCCTGCCTGCCTCCCTCTCTGCCCGGCTGCAGTTGGGTGATAATCTCCCTCATTTAGCCTCCCGGCTGCTTCCCCGGCTCATTGCCCAGCTGGTCCCTGGGGCCTGGCCCAGCTTCTTCCCCACCCCCACCCTCAGCCCTGCTCCCAAGCTCCCCCATCCCCTCCCTGCTCCCCCACCCACTCCCAGGGGGCCAGCTGCCCCTTGCAGTGAAGCATCAGGGCCCAGAGGGGCTGGCCAGGACCTGAGCTGAAGGGACCCTGGAGCTGGGTTTGTGGGGAGGGGGCCACTGGCCAGCCAGGACGAAGCTGCAGCCAGGGTTTCTCTGCCCTCCAATTGTCCCCATTCCCCAGATTTGTTCCCAGTCCAATTCTCCACCCACCTCCACCCCCTAAGGGATGAACTAGGCTTCCTGGCAGTGAGAAAGAGTGGGAGATGGACGGGAGGAGGCAGAGATTAGAGGAGGCAGGGATGGGAAAGGCGGAGGGGGGAGGGGGGGAACAGAGGGACAGGATGGCTCTGGCTCAGGGCACCTGGGAGGAGGAATGCTGGTTTTATCTGGGCAGAATGCCCCAGAGGGAGACCCGGAGACCTCCCAGGAGTCCATTTGAGGGGTTTTCAAGGGAGCCTCTTCTCACAGGGCTGGGACCCCCAAGCTAAGCCACATCTGCCCCTTTCTACGATTTGTGGGCCCCAGATGTGGGGCCTGGTGGGCTCCATTCATAAACTACACGACCCTCGAACTCCAAGACAGCATTCTGGAGCGAGAGGGTCCTCAGCCTCCTGCTCCCAGAGGACACCCCCTTGCCACCCAGCCCAGCCCAGGAACCTGGCCCTGGTCCTGACCGGGAGTGAGCCATTGTGGGACAGATGTGGGCGGGAAGGGACCGGGATGGGGGGGGCCAGGTCGGGCCAGGCCTGGCTGGTGAGCCAGCAGCGGTGACAAACGGGCTGTGCGGGGGCCGAGGGGCGGGGGGCGGACGGCGGCTGATTTATCTGGGTTATTTATGCCGCGGACGAGGCAGGAGAAGCGGTTAATGAGAGTCCCGGCGAAGGGGGTGGGGAGCCCGGACGTGATCTGAGGCGACTGAAGAGGGTTAGCATCCCATGGCCGGGCCCTGCCCCCACTGTCCCCGGTACTTTTTGCACCCCCAGCCTTGGTCCTCCGTGGCCCAGCCCCATACAGCACCTTCTCCTTGGTCTTGTACCAACTCCATCTCTATTGGGGTACGATCAAGCGAGGCTGTGGAGCACCAGGACTGAAGGGGGCTGGGTCCAGGTTCGGGGGGCACCTAGGGAAGCTGGGGAAGGTCCAGGAAAGGGCAGGCAGGAAGAAGAAAGACAAGAATCCTGACTGGCCAGGAGCTCACCAAGTCTGCGGGGCCTGCGGAGGGCCAGAAAGGACGAGGGTGGGCAACCCATAGCCCGCAGCCTCGGAGCTGAGCCTGGAGAGAGGGCAAAGGGCACTGGGGCACAGATGTGGTGTGTCAGCCCGGAGCCATGATGGCAGTGGGGGGGCCTGAGTGGCAGAGCGGCCGGGCGGGAGGGGGCCGCTGGGAAGCGGGAGAGAAGATCCCGAGGAGGAGGGGGAGAGGGCTTTGCAGCAGCGAAAGCTGCTGGGAGAAGATAAGGCAGCACAGCAGCAGCAGGGATTAAAGCTCTGAGGGGCGTGGGGGGGGGCGTGGGATAGGGGGGCAGAGAAGAAAGGGCTGAGGGCAAGGCACCAGAGCCAAAGAGATGAGCGAGAGCACGAGCTCCGCAAGGGGACCGGATTTAATCAGGGGCCACGAGGTGGCCATTAACTGGGAAAGGAGGAAAGAAGGGACTCTTGATCATCCATTCTGGGGAGGCGGCCTTTGCTGCCGTTGACGGGGCCCCCACACCCTGCACACATCAGGGGCAGCAGAGCTAAGCAGGGGATGTACCACAGAGGGCAGGGTACTGTCAGGTCCCTGGGAAGGCAGGGGCGGGGGCGGCGCTGGGAGCAGCAGAGCTGATGGCTGGAGAGATCGAGAGCACACAGCGCCTCCTTGAGGCTGTCAAAGGAACTCAGGGGCCCACTGGGACCCGTCAAAGGGCCCTGGCCCACTGTCCCCAGCATGGAGATCCCTTCATGCCCAGGCCTTGGCAAGAATCAGAATTTCAAAGGGTACCTCTTTATGAGGTGGGGTAGAGGCTGGAAAGGAGAGGAAGTGGCTTCCCAGGGTGAGCCCAGGGTGCCCCGACCACCTCTTGCCCTCTTGGCCTCCCCGACGGGTGTGCTTGAGGCCGGGTGAGGTCCCTGCTCCCTCCAGACCAGAGCCTGGGGCAGTTCAGAGGTGGCCTTGGTGACAGAGCACAGCCTTGGAGGGAAGGAGGGGCGGGAAGGAGGGGAGCGGGGGCGGCGGGCGGGGCTGGGTAATTGCGTGTTTGCCTGGTTCTCCGTCTCTGCACCCGAGAGTGCGCCTGTTGGTGGGAGTAGCTTCGCTCTGAGGAGTGTGTCGCTTGGCAGAGGTGTCAGTGTGTCTGTCTCGGGGGCCTGGGTTCTCCTTGGCCCTGGCCCCCCTTTGTGTTTTGGGGAGCATGGCTCTGGGCACACCCAGCTGTGCTCGGTGCTGATGCGGCAGATGTGGCAGGGCCCCAGCTGTGCCTGCTTCCCGGAGAGGGGGAGGGGGCTGCAATCTGCTCCCCCATAATGGCTGCTAAGTGTCAGGGGGAGGGGACAGAGATGGAGGTGGGATGGGCCCTGGGCAACTCCGCCAAAGGACTAGAGGGAGAGGAGGGCCCTGCCCTGCCCCACCCACCTGGTCCAGCCAGCCAGCCACCCCCCAGCTTGTTCTTGGCTCAGCTGGTCCCCATCGGCTAGCTCCTGAAGCCCGTCCAAATTTCTCTCCACATTCAGTCCCTGTCCCCAGCTCTCCTTCCCTGTCGCCCCATCTAGCTTGGTGCCAGGAACCCACCCCCCTCCCGGCCCCCAGCTCGCTCCCCCTCGCTGATTTTACAGAATAATCTTTTTATGGAAACCGAAAAAAGCACTAATGGCAGGAGCGCACCCCTCCCCCGCATCCCTTCCCCCGCTCACCCCCCAACTTCCCACCCCAGTTCCCTCCTGTCTCCCTTCTCAAACCCTTCTCAGGGCCAGCACCCTCCCACCCCTCTACCTCTATGGGGCCAAAGCACTTTGGCTGCAGGACCCCGGAGGTGGTGGCCTTCTCCTGCCCCTCCAGAGGTGGGGTGCTACCACACCTTGCACCCTGAGCTGCCCCCTCAGACTTAGGCTCCTCCCAGTGTAGAAAAGGGCTGGCGAGGGGTGGGGACATAGCCCCCTCTCCCCACAGACACCTCCCCCACAGGGCAGTGACCCCCTCAGCCTGGGGGCATGTTCCAAAGGCCTCAGCTTTGCTAGCTGCCCGCCCCCTTCCGACACTGACCCTTTCCCCTTCCAGTGCCTCCCTCCACCATGTCCCTACCCCCACTGGGTCTAGGAGGGGGATCCCGGGGGCCAGGGCCTGACACAGACTTATTGGATTTCACGGTGTTTTGCTGAGAAAATAATTAAATTATCATATTTATGATGGAGCTGCCATGGCCTCTGCCAACCACTTGGAACAGAAGGGTCAGGACGGGGGAGGAGAGGGAGGCACCCAGAACCTGGCCCCGTGGGCCAACCCTCTCCCGGCCTCTTCCTGTGGGACCCCAGCAAGGACCTGAAAAGTGAGGAAAGGCGCCGAGGGGAGGCAGGTTATAGGTCAGGACTGCTAAAGCCCCAGGTCCCTCCCCAGGGCGCTCAGAAGGGCTGGGAGACCGCAGGCTGCCTATCCCCTAGGTCAGCCTCAGCCCAGCTCCTAAGCAGCTGCCTAACCGCCCACCTAGGAAGCTGTGAAACCCTGGGCTCTGTCCCAGACTCTGGTTCTGAAGATGAGGCCCCAGCACCCTGCTGCCTGCCACCCCACCCCGCTGCCAGGACCCCTTCCTCCCACCCACACTCTGCCCCCCTGCTCTTCGGGTAATTAGATTCCTCTCAATTAGCAGATTACAATCATTACCAGCTCATCTGGCAACTAAGCTCAGCACCCACAGCTGGGGAAAGGGGGGCACCTAGAGGGGCACACGGGGGTCATGGGCAAACACTAGAGAGCTGGTGATGGAGAGAGGAGGGCTGAGCCCCCCCAAAGGGCGGTGCCAGGCTGATGGAGGTGACCAGGACCCCTCCCAGAACAGGGCACTCCCCGAGCATTTCCACCGCATCCGCCCAGGCCCGCCCTGTGTGCCAGGGAAGTGGGAGGCAGAGCCCCAATGCCCAAGGCGGGCAGGGTGAAACCCCCACCTCACCAAAAGCCAAAAGTCGGGCTGGGAGCAGATGGAGCTGGCAAAGCGGAAAAGAGGCCAGGGCTGGGGCTCGGCGGGAGCAGAGCAGGGCGGGCTGCCGGGTGATCAGCCTCTGAGCCTGTGGCCCCAGCTCCCAGGCCCAGCTCAAATCCTGTACCCTTTCCCTCGGAATCCCATGCTTGGGGGCCAGAGCCAGGCCCGGTGGAGAGAAACAGGGAGGTGGGCAAGCAGGCCGGGAGCCTGGAGGGCCTTCCTGCAGAGCAGCAGTGCAAAAGGCGAAGTGGTGGGAGGGGGAGATTTACCAGGGCTCCAGATTCATTATTCATGAGCCCGCAGCAATGACTCCAATTTAAATGCTAATGTGGGGGGGCCTGACTCAGCTGCCCCCCCACTCCGCTCACCCCCAGACCAGGCATTAGTGGAATCGTGCTGGCTCCGAGGTTCACCAGGGTTTATTTGGGAGTAGGGAAGGAGGCCAGGAGTTCTTGGCCACCCACATGGCTCCCCCACACGTGAAGATCCTGCCTGGCTTCCTCTGGTCCTTTCCGGACAGAGGCTGGCCAAGCAGGCGGCAGGCTCAAGGGGAGCAGCAGGAGCCGGTGGGGGGGGGGCCTTCTGGCAGCCCCCACTCAGAGGATGATCTGGTTGGTGAAGCTGCGACTCAGCTCCTTGTGTGGCAGAACAATCGAGTTCAGGATGAGCACCTCGGCAGGGATCCGGACGCGGCAGCCTGCAGCAGGAATGAGGGGACCAGGGCCGTCATGGGAGGGAGCAAGGGCAGGGAGCTGAGGGGCGACAGCCAGCTGGGAGGGGTCCCTTCCTGTCCATCTGCGACCCTGGCCTCATGCCCCCGTGACTCACACAGGCCTGGCACACAGCAGGCACTTGGTAAATGTTTGCTAACGGAAGAAGAAACGGAGGGACACGGACACACACACACACACACACACACACACACACACACACACACACCCTGGAACAAATGCTCCCCACAGACCTCCAGCTGTCACCTGTGGCGCTTCGCTTCCCAGCCCTCGCCCTGGGGAAGCCCTACCCAGGATGGTGATGGCAGGCAGCAGCTTCCCATCTTTGAAGAGACTCTCGCTGTCCATGCGGGCGTGAGGATCGTTGGGGTTGGGGTCGTTTGGGGTCCCCTCCACTCGGGCCCAGCGCCCCACGGTACTTCCCCAGCCCACGATGCTGTGCAGAACACAGGTGTGCTCCTGCGAAACAGGATGGTGGCAAGTGGGCAGGGTGCGGTGGAGTGGGAACAGGAGGATTTAAGAAGGGCCAGATGCCAGCACGGTGGCACACGCCTGTAATCCCAGTGGCTTGGGAAGTGGAGGCAGGAGGATCACAACCAGAGGCAGTCTGTGTAATTTAGTGAGATCCTGTCTCAAAAAATGGGCTGAGGGTGCAGCTCAGTGGTCCAGCACTTGCAAAGCATGCAGGCACGAGGCCCTGGGTTCAACCCCCAGTACCGCAAAAAAAAAAAAAAAAAAAGAGAGAGAGAGATAAGGACCAGATGCACAGCCCAGAGGTTCGCCCTTCTCTGCTCTGGGGGGAGGGGACACCAGAGCCCACCCCCTATCCTCTTAGGCACCCCAGTCTGCTGTGTGCCCAGTACCTACCTGCAATGTAGCTCCGTGGAGGACAATGCTCTCTCGGAGGCGCACTCCCTTGCCCACGGTCACCCCCTTCCCGATGGAGACATTGGGGCCAAGCTGTGGAGGGGACATAGCATGAACCCTGGAGGGACCTGGGGTGCCCAAGTCCAATCTCTTCCTAGAACAGGTAAGGCAGAAGCGACCTTTTAACCTGCTCGAGGCCCCACAAAAGGAGTGACAAAGTGGACACACCAGCACCCCAAGTCAGGTGGGGTCTGGGTGCCCCAACAAGTCCCAACAGCCACCCCTTCCCTCCCTGGGTCTGGGCCCACAGCTTACCACGGCTGATGGGTCCACTTTAGCCGTTGGGTGGATGTAAACATTTCCTAGAAGCAGAAGAGAGGACCTGGGGGCAAATACCCTAAACCACATCTATGTGGGGGCAGGGATTGAGACTTCACCTCTGGACCCAAAGTCAGGAATCCAGGCTCAGAGGGCAGAGGGGGCCGGGTGAAGGCAAAGGTTAACAATCAGAAACGGGTGGGTACCTCGGATCTGCGGGCCCCCTGGGGTGTGCTTGGCCAGCCGTTCTGGGTGGGTAATCTCATATCGGCCCAGATAGAGGCGGGAGGCATAGAGTGCCGAGCTAGGGGCCAAGACGGGGCAAGGGGCTCAGCGGCCAGGAGGGCCTGTGTCCATTTCCCAAAGTCTTGACCCCAAGGTACCCCAGCCTCCCCATGAGACCCACAGACTCCGTGGCCCCCACATACCCTGCGGACTTGATCTGGCTCCAGATACCATCAGTGAGGTACACATAGATCTGGCCCTGCCCAGCCAGGGCTGAGAACACATCCTGCTCCAGGCGGATGGTCCCTGCCCCTGGCCACAAGCCTGGCACGTCCTCCCTGGCAGGGAAGGATGCCCATATCAGTGCCCAGGCAGAGCCCGAATGCCAGGTCGGCGGGCCTTCCACCACCTCCCCAAGCCTCTTTCCAGGCCAGGTCCTCTCCAAAGAGCTCCTCGTACCCCAGGCACCTCTTACCACCCCAGGGTGACTGCTGTCAGAGGGGAGCCCCAGGCCTCGACCCGCTTCCCACCCCTGCCTCAGGTCCAGAAAGACTCCCTCAATTTTCACATCCTCCGCCCCACTCACCCCTCCAGTCCCCCTCCCCTCACTGGATGGAATGAAACACAGACAGACTCACCCGGGAGCAAGGCAGCTGGTGAGGGCAGAGACAGTCACAGAGAGAGGGAGAGAGAGAGATGGTAGAGATGCCAGCTCAGCGGAAACAGAGACAGAGAGGCCAGGAGAGATGGAGAGAAGCAGAGACGTGGTGGGGTGAGACATGAGCAAGAGTGGGCGGGGACGGGCAGTACAGGCAGGGGAGCCTAGAAGGGCCCAGCTTCCAGGCCTAGGAGAAAGGACCCTGGGATTGGGAAGCAGGGCTCTGGGGCTGCATTCCAAGGGGAGCCAGGCTGAGAATCCGTGAGTGTGTGTGTGCACGCGCGCGCGAGTCTGCACTCGAGCATGTGTGCACCCAAGTGTGTACCGCCGTCTGTTCTGAAAGACGTCTCTGGGACTCTCAGGGCCTGAGAGAAATGGACCAGAAGGGGAGTGGGCAGGCAGGGACGGAGGAGGAACTGGGATGGATAAGGAAGAGGGACAGAATGAGGTTAGAAGGGGAGGGACTTGGGAGGCCGCTGAGAGATGACAAGTGGGAAAGGGAGAAGGGATGAAGAGGGTGAGCAGGTTGAGATGGAGCCTGCAGAGCCTGGTGTGGGCCAGGGATCTGTGACTGGGGGCTTGGGGTTACAGGGCCAAGGAGCCTGCCTCACAGTTGCCTGTCCTGCTGATTCCGCTGGAAGACATCCCGGAGGGGCTTCAGGGCTTCCGGAGAGAAGAGGTAGATGCCACAGTTGATGATGTCACTAATGAACGTGCTGGGTTTCTCCACGTAGTGTAGGACCTGAGGGCGGCAATGGCTGGCTTCACGGTGGAGGTGACCACATGCCATGACCCCTAGGACCCTCTCATCTCCAGGCCGTCCTCCCTGCTGCCAGGGTGGACTTCCTAAAATACAGCGTGCATCCTGTCCCTACTTGGTTTTACACCCTAAGATGGCTGCCCTTCACCTTCACCTCCAAAGTAAATGTCACCTCCATGCCTTCCCTTGCTCCTCCAGGGACACAACTCTATGCTCCCACCTGCCTGGGCCTGGAATGCCCCTTCCCAGCTCTTCCTCATGAAAACCATTTTTGAACCCAGCTGATGTTGCTGCTCTTCCAAGTCCTCTCCTGTCAGCTCCAGAGTTAGCTACTGAGGCCTGGCAGCCCTCGCTTCTGGCCCTACCTCATTAGGTTGGCTTCTGACTGTCTTTTGGCTACACTAAAGGCTCCAGAATGGCTGGGATTTAGCTCAAAAATTGGCAGAATGCTGCTGTGCAGTCTCTGAGGTCCCGAGTTCGATTCCCAGCACCGCAAAAATGGGAGAAGGACGTGGCAATCCACTCCCAAGGCAATCCCGAAACAATCAGCCATTGAAAACCCTATGAGGGTCGCTATGAGTTGGACACGACTCGATGGCACCTAACAACAACAACAACAACAACAAAGGCTCCAGAGGTAGACGATGTGCCTTTTTGGCTGCTTTCTCTCATACCTAGCTGATGGCTGGCACAAAACTGTAGGTGGATGTGTACATGTGTGCATTTACACTTTTTTTTTGGTGGTACTGGGGGTTGAACCTAGGACCTCACACATGCTTTTGCAAGTGCTCTACTATTGAGCTGCACCCTCAGCTCATTTTTTAACTTTTTATTTTGAGTCAAGATCTCACTAAGTTAGTTACACCCGCTGCCTCTAGCCTTGAAGTCCTGATCCTCCAGCCTCCTCCTCCCAAGTCACTGGGATTACAGGCGTGCACCACCTTGCCCAGCTTACATATATGTTTTATATTAAAGACTGAACAAATAAAAGGGGTGTGTGTCAGTGGGGCAGGGAGTTTCACAAACAGGGACAGATCCCCTCTATCTTGCTGGTTCTGCTCCCACCTCAGGAATTATGCTGGCATGATGCTATTCCCTGCTTCTGCCTGCAATGCTTTCTTGTCTCCTTCATCTAGAAAAATCGACCTCAGCTCAGTCCTGGCTTCCTGTAGGAATTCTCCCCCTCCAGGCAAGGCTCAGCAGGGGCTCTGTTTAGGGTTTGACAGGACCCCGTGCATATGTTTCTTATAGCACCACACCCATGCAAATGAACTGTGGTCCCATCCCCAGTGACTGTCTCTTAAAAGAGCTACAAGATGATTAATTGGGGGTGGGGGTGTCTGTCCTACCTGTTTGATAAGACTGGGGTCCACCTCAAAGCGTTCCAGAAATCTCTAGAGGCATGCAGTTGGGGGCTGATGACACACAGAGTGGGCACCCACCCAGCCCCCTCTCTGCTCTCACCTCATGTGTCTGTGGGTTTTCAACGATGCAGCCGTAGTTGAGGGATTGTGTCCTGTTAGCCTGAAAGGCAGACACACCCGCTGCAGTGACCCGTCTGCTCCAGGGCAGCCAGGGCTGTTTTGTCGTTCTTTCTCTCCCTCCCCTGTAGCACCTGGCACGCAGCTCCCACACTGACAGGCCTTCAGAAGGGGTGAGAGATGACAGCTGCCCTCCCCCTCCTACCTCCGAGCAGCCAAAGGGCTCAGGGTCACCAATGACACCTCTGTTACTGCTGGGCCAGTACATCTCTCTCCCAAAACACGTTCCCACTCCAACTCCCGGGGTGCCCCTGCCTCCCCAGGCCCTTCCAGCCCTCTCAGGCCCCTCACCGTGGTGCCAAGGAGTAAGAAAGGGTGGCGCTGGTGTCTGTGCGCATCCAACATAGCCCTCAAGGGGAAATCGGAGCAGACATCGGCATTGAGCACGAAGAACGCCTCAGGGCCCCCAGCCAGGATCTGGTCCCGAAAATGGTACAGACCACCTCCTGTGCCCAGGGGGGCAAATTCCTGCAGGTACCTGTCCCCAGGGACCCCCAGAGCCAGCTCAGTGAGATTCAAGGAGACAGATACTGGGAGCCAAAGCACATGAGGCACCCCCCAACCAGGGCTCCCACGAGTACTCCTGCCCAAGGTCCAGAGGGACACTTCAGGTATCACGGGACTCAGAGATGCCCAAATAAGAACCCCTTTAGTAAGCGAGGATGAATTCTAACAAATACTGACTCAACCCACTCCCAAGAACTCCCAGCCCCAGTCCCCCACCCCCAACATATGTTTGTACAAACACCTGATTGGCAGGTTAAACTCCTGCTGGGCCGTTTCTAGGAACTGAGTAAGGGCCTCATCAGGTTGGTAGAAGCCAATGAGCAGAATTTCCTGCATCCCAGGGACCTGAGGACAAGGCAAGAGGTTGGGAAAGAAAACATGTGACGGGTGGGCAGGTGGGGGAGATCCGTGCCACTGGCCCTGAAGTCCAGAAACCGCAGTTTCAGCTTCCGCTGGGGGGTCCTAGGAAATCACTTTACCACTCCAGCCTGCTTTTTCCTCTGGACAATGAGGAAATGAGAGGAAGTCTCAGCCCAGAACTTTCCATCTTTTTTTTTTTGCGGTACTGGGGGTTGAACCCAGGGCCTCGTGCATGCATGCTCTGCAAGTGCTGGGCCACTGAGCTGCACCCTCAGCCCATTTTTTTTTACTTTTTGAGACAGGGTCTCGCTAAGTTACTCAGACTGCCTCTGGTCTCGAACTTGCGATCCGCCTGCCTCCGCCTCCCAAGCTGCTGGGACTACAGGCATGCGCCACCACACCCAGCTCAACTTTCCATCTTTTATATTCCCCTGCCCACTTGAACTGGGATTCACTGTAGGAAAGACTGCCTACCAAGCTGCATTAAAATATAATTCGTTCATCTTTTCTCCCTCTTTGTTTATCTGTCAGTCCAAGTTTGAGATCAGCATGAGGTGAAGGCAAGATTTATCAAGGACCTGCCCTGAACTAGGCACTTTACAGCTTTGCCACCCCACAAAGGAGGTCTAATCCCCACAGATAAGGAAACTAAAGCTGAGAGAGCAGATGAAGTTGGCTTGCTCCAGGTCTCATAGCGGGGAGACTAGATGCAAACCAAAACCTTGCCTGCCCTAATACCAAAGCAATAAAGAATGAGTTCCATGGTGAGCAAGGGGATGGCTTCTGTGCTTTGTTATCGTTAAGGGTCCCTATACTGTGGCTAATCCCTGCCTGACTTCACATCCCATACTTTAAAATCAGGTATGAAACTGGAGCAGGAAGAGGTTAAGAGAAATCAGCAGTGCAGGTGCACTACACAACTGGAGGGGGTGCCATTCTCCTTGTCACCCTTGAATGAGGGCCCCTGGAGTTATGCCTGGTGGGAAGAGATCATGGCTGGGAAAAGGGGGAAGATGAGCAGGGAGTGTGGTGGGAGAGGAGGCTATACTGTTACCTGGGCACAGGCCTCAATATGGTGCTGGATCATAGGAACCCCCGCCACAGGAAACAGTGGTTTGGGCACCTCAAAAGACAAAGGCCTGAAGCGAGTCCCTGGGAGAGGAGAACATTTCAGCCTGCTACCTTCCTCTGTCACCACCCAAGCAACCAATCCAGCCCAAATCCCTCCCCCTAGCCCCGGGTTCCTCACCCTTTTGAGGGCCTCCAATCAGGATCACAGCTTTGAGCATGATGGTTACCTAAATCTCAAAGCCCAACAGAGAAATCAGGCTCAGATCCCACTTCAAGCAAACCCCAAATTCCAAATAGCAACATTTAGCCCTCTCCCAGGATGTGAACCCAAAGTTCAATACAGTCCCTCCATCAACACAATACCTCACAAATCTCACAGGTCTTACACCCCAACCCAGATTCCAGTTGGCCTTCAAACCTCACAGTGATTTCAGACAAATCCCGAGACCCGCACCTCCCACTTTGATCTGTAACAGACTTCCCTTTAGCCATGAACAAATTCTGCAAACTCAGAAATTCTGCCAACTCTCTCCTCTGAACCCAAACCTCAAAAAACGGAAACCTCCATCCCAACGGGGAGAAGGATTCGGCAACCCACTCCCAAAAATCAATCCGCCATTGAAAACCCTATGAATAGCAGAGAAGCACTGAAAATAGTGTTCCGCCTGTTGTACATAGGGTCGCTATGAGTCGGATATAGACTCCAGGGCACCTAACAACAACAACAGCTACTCCAATGATTCTCAAATTGTTGCAGCCTCTTTCTAGATGTCCATCCCTGAATCCCAACAGTGTACCTTGAATATGGAACTGCAAACCCTGAGTGGGCCCCAGATATTTTAACATCAATCCTAAATACGAACCCCGAACCAACATTGATCTGCATTTGATGAACTCCAATTGTAGCAAAAACTCTCTATGTGCTGAACATGAATCCCCACACTAACCTCTATATGCTGAAGCCCGAATCAAAAGACAGGTTCCCTTGGCATCCCAAACACTGAACCTGCTAACTCCTTGATGGCAGGTGCTGAATCGCTGGATTCAGAGGATTGATTGCTGACCCTCTGAACCCCACAACTGACTCTATCCAATAAACTTTAGCGTCTTATAGTCAAGGATTGTTAGACCAACACAGGCACGGACACATGGAGAGCCTGCAGGTTCCCCCGGGCTCGCGCTCCGTCCAGGGTCCGTCTCCTGCCCCAACCCCTCCCTCCACACCTCCAAGTCCCTTTACCACTAGCTCCCTTTACGCCAGCTCTGCCGCCCGCTACTGCTTGCTCCTTCCGCGCACGTGTCCTCTCGCAACTCGCGAGAACCCCTTCGCAGGGCCTGCCGGGAATTGTAGTTCCAAGGACTCCTTCCTCTTTCCAACTTTATGAGACAGAAGGAAAGCAATGGTGGAAGGTGGGGGCGTCAGCCAAAGGATCGAGGGGCGGGCCTAAATGAGAAGAAGGAGAGGACTCAGAAGCAGGGGCTGGAACCTAAGATTGGGACTTTAGCTGCCCGGGAATGGGCCCAGGTGCAGCGGCCAAAGTGGAGAACTAGGTAGCTGGGCGCGGTGGCGCACGCCTGTAATCCCAGCGGCTCGGGAGACGGAGTCAGGAGGATCGCAAGTTCGAGACCAGAGGCAGTCTGCGAAATTTAGCGAGACCCTGTCTCAAAAAAAGTAAAAAAAATAGGCTGGGTGTGCAGCTAAGTGGTCCAGCACTTGCAAAGCGCGAGGCCCTGGGTTCAACCCTCAGTACCACAGGAAAAAAAAAAAAGGTGGAGAACTAGGTCACAGGAGAAGCGGTACCGGAGACCGTGGGTGTGGTGTGACCAGTCTTGGAAGGGGCGGGGCCAAGAGGGCAATCAGCCACGAGTGGGCGGAGCCAGAGCTGAGCGAAGGAAGAAAAAGTCTTAGCTCTGCTGCCTGTCCCACTGGGAAGTCCAACGGAGAAAGAAACTCTGTTTCAAGTTTACTGTCTATCAAATGAAGAACCGGACTAGTAGGCACTCTGCAAACGTTCCTCTGACTCCAGTATTCTATAACCTTGGCCTGTGGGTCTGGAATAAGTGTGGGGGCGGGTGCCGGGGAGAGGAAATGGTGACGCCGAAGAATAGAAGGGACGCGATGTGTCAGAGAGAGCAGCTTTATTAAGCGAGAAGGGGGAGGGTTGTCGGTCCCACCCACCCCGGGGCTTGAAGCCAGGGCGAAAGGTTCAAGGGTCCCTTTCAGGCCACGTCCACGCGAGCGAAGCTCTGGGCCACGCCCAGGCTGTTCTCCACGTACACCTCGTACGTGCCGCTGTTGTCAGGCGTGGCCCGGCGAACGGTCGTGGTAGTGCCGCCGATCTCGAAGAACATCCTGGAAAGAAGGTGGGGAGGGCGTGGGGATGGAGCTGGGGATCAGTGTACGCGCTCACTGGGCCAGACTAATTAGCCTCTCAGGCCTTTGCCGCCCAGCGCCCCTCCCCCATCCCTCTTCCGCAGGGTGTCCGGGCCAGTAACGCCTACCGCCTAGGTTGCAGCCCTAGGCCCTCCCCGCCGTGCTGCAAGGCCCAGCCCTTGCCTGTCATCCTCTTCGATGTCCTCTCCGTCCTTGGTCCAACCCACATCGGGCGGAGGCTAGCCCAAGATCTCCGCAGTTAAGTGTTATCGTGGTGCCTTTGCGCGCTTTAGTGTTGTCGGGTCCCTTGTGAACCTTAGCCAGAACTAGAGGAAGGGGAGTGGAACGTGACTCAATGAGAGACAAGGAGATGAGGTGCGACAGGGGCATCACCTCTCCAGCTAATATCTTGCCCTAAATACGAGGTGCATTTGAAGTCACCTGTTGGGTACATCATTAGCCTCTCTGGTTTTGTCTCTGTAGCTGTTTAACTTACTCCCCGCCCCTCTTGCTTTTAAAAGAATTTCAAAAGGACAATAGCGGGTGGAGGCCCAGGAATGTTCACGCAGTGGCTTGGAGACAGCCCTGAATAGTGGACATTGCCTTGGGTTGGGAGCCAGAAACCCCAGCTGTTCTTCTGGTTCTGCCTTCTGGCTCACTCTGTGACCTTGGGGACCTGGAGTTGTGTGATCAAAACCCCCAGCTGAGGTAGGGAAGGAAGTCCACTGCCAGCGCGTTCCTGCGCGTCTGGCTGCGCCCAGGGCTGGGCTCTCTGGAACCCTATCCGCGGGCTTCTCCAGACCCAGATGCAAAAGCGTGGCTGCGGGCGGCCGTGGGGTGGCGCTGTTCTGCGCCCAGGACGCACGTACCTTCCACGAGGATGCGAGCCAAGTCGGAGCACTGGCCGAAGGGATTGGTTACACTGATGTTGTACTGGCCCAGGTCGGCCAGCTCTCCATCGCGCACTACCAGCGCCATCACATCAGGATCCTCGAAGACGCAGCGGTACTTGGGCCCGTCGCGCAGCTCCTTGCCGTCCTTGCTCCAGCGGATGAACGGGTCCGGGAAGCCGAAATGTGGCAAGTCAGCTTGGCCGCACTGCCTTCTATCAGCACCGCGTCCTTCAGCGGCTCCAGCACCCGCGGTGGCCCCTTCTCCCGCAGTTCCTTCCGGGACCTCCCGCCGGTCGGGTTAGGACTCAGAGCTCCCGGGACGTGCCTGCAGCCTGTACGCAGCCCAGTCCGCCTGCCAACCATCCCCTGCACGCCCCCTTGGCCCATCAGACCCCCAAATGGCGGGAATGGGAGGGTTTGGAAGGAGCTGCTCCTAAATTGTTACCCTGATCTAATGATCTCTTCTGCCAGTCACCCTTCTGTACCTCAATAACCTCTCTTGCTCAACTCCAGAGACCCTAGCGGCTCATGACACTGTGCTCAGCAATTCCCCCACCCCCAATTCAGGAACACAATTTCTGCAGCTGCAGCTCCCTTCCTCTAGGAGCCTCCAGGGGGCCCCCTCACCTGTGGCCCCGGTAAGAGGCCTGGATGCGAATGGCCGCCTTCTGGACCTGGGGGTCATTGATATCCAGGGTACATCCTGGAGGTGGGGCTGCTAATTTTTTGGCAGGAGCTGCTTTGGACATCTGGAGAGTGGGCAACAAGCGCGGGGGTCCAGGCTGAAACAGAGGCTCTGAACTTTAACCCTTTCCCTGCCTCTTGAGAATGTCCTGGGGTGGAAACGTGGGAAGCTTCTCTGTGAAATAGACTCACCCTACAGGGACTGACTTCCCAGCTTCAGTTAACTGGCTGGGTTGCAGGCAGCAAAGAGCTCTTCCGGATGGCAGAGTAAGGGTGCAGGCAAGTAATCAGCCCTGGGCCCTGGTTTTATACACTGCTCCCTTCCTTGCCTTGTTTGGTGTCATTGCCCCAAGTCCGCTGGGACCCCAGCCCCCGCCCACGACCCAAGAGGGCTCCTTATATAGCCCTAGCATGCCTGGGATGCTGGCTCAGCCACTGGGGCAGGCCCAGGAGGGAAATCCAAGTGGCCCTGGGGTACACCATGCATCAGCACCTGGACAGCTGGATAGCTGAATGTAGTTCCAGCCCCTTCCAGGGCAGTGGCTATCCATCCCATTCCTGAGAGAACCAGGTACAACGCTAGGCCAAGGAAAAGACTCAGCTCACTGCTGGAGCAGTTTTATACTCAGGTTGTTGTTGTTAGATGCTGTCAAGTCCATATCTGACTCATAGTGACCCTACGTACAACAGGAGAAAACACTATTGTCAGTGCTTCTCTGCTGCTCATAGGGTTTTCAATGGCAGATTGATTTTTGGGAGTGGGTTGCTGGGTCCTTCTCCCAAGCCTACAGCAGCTGGTGTTCCCAGGTGGTCTCCCATCCAAGTACTAACCAGGCCCGACCCTGCTTAGCTTCCGAGATCTGATGGGATCCGCTGCCACAGCGCTACAGCTGCAGCCAACTATACTCAGGTTAGCCTCCAGAAAGTCAGAGAACATGCACTTTCCTGGACACTGTAGGTTAAGGGGTTCAAGTGTTTGTGAAAATATCCTTGAATGAAGCCAGAGTAGTGTTGGACTTCATAGTCAACACAGCAAATCACAACAGGACCATGGGGCAGTCAAAACCAATTCCAATCACCTTACTTTTCTCCTATGACCACACTTACCCCAGAAGTCTACGGTTGTCATTTTTGCACTGTGCCCCCTGGTGGTAAACTGAGGTAAACCAAGAGGGGAAGGGAAAGATTTGTTGCTGTTGTTGGGTTTTTTTTTTTGAGAACAGCAGCCTCTTCAATGCCATCATCACTCCCATTCACTCCCTTCTATGTGATGGGTTATGGTCTGGCTGGTCTGTACTGTTACTGTCCCTAACTCTAGGTCTATCCAAGTCCTTTTGGACCATAAACTGGTGCTGAGGGGCATCAGACGGCCAGGGGTGAAGGGATTCACTTGGCCGCCTGAGAGGCTTGGCTGGAGTTGTCTGCCTGGCCAGACCATTAGTAGGAACATTGCTTCCATCCATTGTAACTACTCGCCCAGGGGTGGAACACTGTCACCTTTTGATCAGAACAATTTTGACACTGCTCTGCTGACATAAATTACCTTTGCTCCCCTGGGTTTGGAATAAGCAGTTCACATGCCATTTCCAATGGAGATGGGAAGGGAGCTCCGGATCAAAGGGGGGACAGGAGAGGAACGTTACCATTTATCAAGATATGAGTTCAGGCACCTCATTTTTGTATGAAAACATTTGTGGTGTGTAGGGGATTGGAGATCCTCGCTGGCAAACTGTATATCTTCATCGCTAAAATGACAGGTGGGCAAGACGTCTCTCTCATCCCTTCCAGCTGGCTCTTAACATCTTGGTATTTTATGGTGATGGGACTTGCCTCTTCCCCAGGGTTCTGGGAGGCCATAGAGGCTGGGCCATGCTGAGCAAAGGGCTGTTGAAGCTGGAGCCAAGGGGCCCTCCAACTGCATTGGCATCACCCCAATGCCAACACTCTCTGCTCCCGGTCAGAGGCTTTTTTTCCTTTCACTTTGCCAAGAACAGTTTTCAAGGTGGGAGGAAATCATCCCCCTGGACATTGGAAACTTGGCTTCCCCCTTCCCCCTCATCTCAGGGCAGGGCAGTTCCTTTCCAGGACCGAGTGACCATTCTGTGAGGCGGTGTGGGAGTGGCCACAATCAGGGTGCCTTAGCACCTAGTGGACGCCTAAGCTGCCATGGGAACAAGAAGGTCCAGACCGACGTGTCCCTCAGTCCTAGGAAAATGCTGGACATGGCTTCCCTGAGCCCTCAGCTGCTCTGTGTTTTCTGATCGCGCTCCATCCTTAGAGCCTGGGGCTAGGGCCTGTCCTGGTTCCCTCCACAGCTCTTCACACTACCTCCTCTGGCCAAACATCAGGAGGAAACCCCTTTGTCCCTGTGGCCAGGACCTGAGTGAAGGAGACCGAACCAGGACAGGGTGTGGGCTGGTCCATTCCAGAGCCCAGCATACCCCAAGCTGGGATGAGGGTGCATTTGAGCAGCTGTGGGGCTACCAGAGTCTGATGAGAGGGTAGGGTTTGGGGGAGAATTCAGGGACTGCCAGCATTCCAGAAACTGCAGGGTATGAAACCTACCACACCCTCCCCTCCCTCTGGGAATAAAAAGTGAAGGCCCCAAGGGGCAGGAGAGGAGCGGGGCAGTCCCAAGGTGCTAGCGGGTATAGCTTCCAATGTGTCCTCACTGTGCAGAGAAGGCCAAATGCCTCATCATCCCAGCACTCACCCCACGCCACCCAATCCTCCCCAGAGACCACGCATAGTTCCTGCTGCTTGCTGTTTTTATTTTCCTCGTGACAGACAGACAAAGAGCTGCACAGACAGCTGGATGCCCGGGGGGATGGTCAGAACGACACAGGCAGTAGGGGTTGGATAGAAAGGAAACTCCATAAAAGTCAATAAATAAATAAATACGAATAGGAAGAGGAGCACAGGCCATGGAGGAGGAGTGGGGACATCCTTGGGCCGGTGTAGAGTGCGCGGAGCTGCATCTGCTGGGACAGGGGAGCTCCAGCAAGAGTGGCCACTCACCCGCAGCTCTCTGCCTTTCTCCTCTGGTTTCTCCTTTTGGGGATGCAACTGCTGGCCTGCCCCACCTTGATACCCTCTCTCGAATTCTGGCTCTGGCTCCCTGGCACCGCCTCCCCGTCCTTACTGACACGGGCTCCCAGCCCGACGCCCTGACACCTTCGCTTCCTTCCTCTTCTTCCTCTGCAGCCGCTCTCATCCGTTTGGGTTTTCCCTGAGATGCACCGTGTCCCCCACCCCAAAGACCATCCTCGAGTTTCTCCCTCCCCGTCCCTTGGCGTCTTTCCCTTTCACTTCCCCATTCCCTTCTTGTCCCTCTTCCTATTCCCACCCCCGCCCAGCCTGGCCAATGTGTCTCCTGCTCTGTCTCTGGCCAGGGTGCGATCAGGCCGAATCCCTGGGGCCCTGTCCCCTCAGGTCCGGGGGGTAACAGCCAGGCCAGATGTTGCTGCTGGTGGTATCCGAAGCTGCAGGGCCACCCAGCTCGGCGTGGGCCCTGGAATGTCCCTCATTGGCATCCGTGGGAACTGGAGTTGAAGCCCGTGGCTGGGCTGTGGTCCAGCTACTAGGAGCTGCTGGGGTAGGAGCGGAGCAGCACCTTGTGGCGGGTGGCAGCCTCGGCCCGGCGGCGCTTCTGTTCGCCCAGGAACTCCTTGAGGCGGTTGGTGGTGAAGGTGAGCGTCTGGCGGCGCAGCTTCGTCAGGTAGGCGTCTTGCAGCCATGGGTGCGCCAGGCAGTCCTGTAGGGAGGGCCGGCTCCTGCCAGGCCAAGCCAGGGGCGGTGAGCCAGACACAGATGGCCCCAGGAGGCGAACCGCCAGGCTCTGGCCTCTTCCAGACCCACGGCCCAATCCTGAGCCACCACTGTGTATGTGATATTGGGGGACTCTAGGGAGGCTCAGTTTCCCAATCTCCAGAATGAAGGTAGTGATTCTGTCTCTCCTAGGGCGGTTAGGGGCTCTAAATGGCAGGTGGTAAGACTGCCCAGCAGAATGGGCACCAGGAATTTATTGATAGGCAAAGGAGGAGTCTTTGGCTAAGTTGGGCCAAGGGAGTCTGCAGCCAGGGGCAGGCAGCGCTGGGAGTGGGCAGGCGGGGGGCCTACTCACCAGGGATGCGCGGAGAGGACCTTGCGCAAGAAGAGGGTGGCGCTCTGGGAGGTGTTCGGGTATAGCTGGAAGGCATCAAAGCGGCCCCCCACAATCCGAGCCTCTGTTTCCTGGGGGTCTGGCACGTAGAACGGAGAGTGTCCACTGAGCCTGTTGTGGGAGACGGTTCAGTGGTCAGGTCTGGGGTGTCCCACTCCCCGCTTCTCTACCTCAGTGGTCTGAGGCTCACCTCTCAGGCCTGGGGCACATTTTGTAGGGGCTTGAGGGGGGCACGGAGCTCAGGGACAGTGCCACCCTGCACCTGGGTGTGTGCTGGGGAGGCAGGGTGCAAGACGGGGGTGGAGGAGAGCGCGGGCACTCACATGATATAGGTGAGCACACCTGCTCCCCAGATGTCCGTGGCAGAGCCGATGGGGTCTCCCTTCACCATCTCAGGAGCTGCAGGGGAAAGAGGCCAGGCTGACCCTGCTTCCCCATGGCAGGAGAACAGGGAGAGGTGGGGAGGCGCTGGGGGGCTTGAGGAACAGGACTGTGCCCAGGTCACCCCACCATGGGTACAATCAGAGCAGAAGGCCTGGGAGGCCAGCAGGCAGGAAGGAAGTACGGGTGGCTTCCAGGAGAGAGGTGGGCCATCACTGAATGATGGCGGTTCCCCGACTTCAGAGGCTCCGAAAGGCAGCATCACTAGCTCCCTTGGATTGGCTGGGAGGCAGGGCTCCCATTCATAGAGAGTGTGGCTGACACCAAGATTAAGAGCCTCTGAAACCAGCCTGTCTGGCTGTATTCCCAGGCTTGCCCCTTCTATCTATGGGACTCTGGGCAAGTTACTAAACCTGCCTGGCTCTCTATTGTCTCATCTGTGAAGTGTGGCTTGTAGAATAACTCAAGGAATAAAGACAATAAACATCAAACATTTAGCAGGGTGCCAAATGACAGTTGATTTTCCCTTTTTTCCCCCTTTTTTGCAGTAGTAGTGGTTGAACTTAGGGTCTCACACATGCTCTGCAAGTGCTATACCATTGAGTTGCACCCCCAGCCCATCTTTTACCTTTTGAGATAGGGTCTTGCCAAATTACACAGGTTGCCTCTGTCCTTGAACTTGTGATCTGCCTCCCTCCACCTCCTGGGATTACAGGCATGTGCCACCACTTCTGGCTCAGTTTTCCTTTTTTATATAAAATAATAATTTATCCTCCTTCCAGGCACTGTGTCACATGCCCATAATCCTAACAACCAGGGAGGCTGAGGCAGGAAGATGGTGAGTTTGAGGCCAGAGGCTGCCTGTGCAACTTAGTGAGACCCTGTCTCAAAATAAATTTAAAAAGGAGTTGGAGGTTGCCAAACAATAGGGAAGCACTTGCCTAGCCTGCACAAGGCCCTGGGGTCAACCCCTCAGTACCAGGGAAAAAAATTGATCTTGTCTTTCCAGTTTTAGTAAATCCCATCTCTAACATTTAAAACCATTGAATTAGACAAGTATTTAATTTCAGTATGTTTCCCTTTCCTCATCTGTAAAGAGGGGGTAATATAGCCAGGCGCAGTGGCGCACGCCTATAATCCCAGTGGCTTGGGAGGTGGAGGCAGGAGGATCGCAAGTTCAAGACCAGAGGTAGTCTGTGTAACTTAGCGAGACCCTGTCTCAAAAAAGTAAACAAACAAATAAACAAAAATGGACTGAGGGTGCAGCTCAGTGGTCCAGCACTTGCAAAGCATGCAAGTGCAAGGCCCTATGTTCAACTCCCAGTACTGCAAAAAAAAAAAAAAAGAGGGAGTAATATTTTGCCAAATTTCATGGCTATTATAAAGATCAGCTGGAAAAAATCCAGGTAAAGGACTTAGTTTACTGCCTGCATATAGTAAGCACACAGTGAATGGTAAAACGTGGGTGAAGTGGGGTGAGCCCCGGAGGCTGCCCTCTGGTAGTGTCCCAATACCCCACCCCTAGCTGGCCACTGGTCCCCTCACCCATGAACTCCAGTGTGCCTGTGCGGTGGCCAAGGGGCTGCAGGGCCTGGGGGTTGTAGGGTTGGGCGCTGCCAAAATCCACGATCTTGAGGGCATTGTCAGGGGCCAGCAGCAGGTTGTCCGGCTTGATGTCCAGGTGCAGCACATGGCGGCCGTGCAGATAGTCCAGGCCTTGCAGCAGCTGTACCACGTAGGTGGCCACGTCGTCTTCTGAATACCGGAATCTGGGGGTGGCGGGGACCAAGGAGGTGACCTCCCAGCTCAGCTTCCTCCCCCCTCTGTCCCCACACCCCCGGCACGCCTGGCTACCTGTCACTTAGCCCACAGAGGAGTTCCCGGTTGCCACAGCTCTCCGCTATGAGCACCAGGTAGCGAGGGGTGATATAGGCCTCGTGCAGGGCCATGAGCCGCTCGTGGTGCAGCGTCCGCAGGACTTCGTATTCCTGCAGGACCTGCCGCTTGCCCTCAGCTGCATATGGCACAATCTTCGCCACAAATGTTCGGCCCGTGGCATTCTCCCGGCATGCTCGCACGACACCAAAGCGGCCCCTGTGTGTGTAGGGGAAACGCAGAGGGTCAGGGGGACCACTCCCCTTATGAGGGCTACATGAGGAGAACAGGGGCCCCGTGGACAAGGAGGCTCCAGTGAGGGCTCCAGAGTTCAGTTCTAGGAACCAAGGTTCCTGTCCCAGATCTGCACTCACTTGTCATCTACCTTAGGCAAACCTCATAGTCTCAGTTTTCCCACCTGTGAAATGGGTGATAATAGGAGGGAAGTATCTTCCTCCGAGAGTTGT
Source organism: Pedetes capensis (assembly GCA_007922755.1). Classification (NCBI taxonomy): domain Eukaryota; kingdom Metazoa; phylum Chordata; class Mammalia; order Rodentia; family Pedetidae; genus Pedetes; species Pedetes capensis. Next base: position 168,369 of record VMDO01000450.1, read on the forward strand.
GAAGATTAAGTGACAGCTCATGGCTAACAGGCACAGTACAGCTCCTGGCACAGCTGATCTCAAAAGTTCTTTTTTTTTTTTTTTTTCTTTTGCAGTGCTTTTTGAGGGCAGAGGTTGAACCCAGGGCCTTGTGCTTACATGATTTGTAAGTACCCTACCACCAGGCTACACCCCCAGTCCATTTTTTTTTTTAACTTTTTATTTTGACATAGGGTCTTTGCTAAATTATGCAGGCTGTCTGCGGCCTCGAACTTGCGATTCCCCTGCCTCTGCTTCCTGATTTGCTGGGATTACAGGCGTGAGCCACCAGGCCCGGCTTGACCTCAAAAGTTCTAAGTTCCCACGTCTCCACATCATCCGCCAAGCCTGGCCAGAGCTGGGTGCTCTGCTCTCAGAGTCCCTGCGTTCCCTACATCGCACCCACTCTCCCGACACTCCTTCCCTGCCCAGCCCTGCTTGCCTGGCCTTCTCCTCCAGGAAGGTGTAGGGTTTCTGAGGGAGGCCCTGGCGAAGAGTGGTGCTCTGGGCCACAGGGGAGCTGATCACCTCCTTGGCTGGGCTGAGGCTCCGCACAGTCACCTTGCTGGGCTGGGGAGGGGGCTCAGGGGATGGGGGTTCAGGGGCTGGGGGTGCAGACACGAAAGATGTCACCATATACTGGAGAGTAGAGGGAGCCATTGGTTTAACCCCTTGAGGAGTGGAGGCTGGGGTTGGGGTCTCCGTGTCAGATACAAAAGACTTGAGCTCACTTGGGGTGACCTGGGTACTGGGTGGGGTGGGCTCTGCTTGCTGAGCAGCCTGCAGGCCCCTGTGCTTTCGTGGTGGGGTTTGGGGAGGTGGACCCACGGCCTTGAGTGAAGACCAGGCCTGGCTGGGGGTTGTGGGGGGAGCTGATGGGCTGAGAGAGGCTGCCTGGGGGGCTCGGAGAGCAGGAGCTGGGGTTAGGGCCAGTGAGGTAGGAGAATCAGGAGGCGGGGCCCGAGCTGGCCCTGAGGTAACAGGGGCATCTGGGTGAGCAGCAGGTGGCCGAGTGGAAGAATCTGAGAGAAGAAAGAGAATCAGTGTGTGTTCTGCAGGTAAAGCCTCAGCGCTCCAAGGAGGAGGCAGACCTGGGCTCAGAGTCCCCTTCCTTCTCCTGCCACGCCTACCCCCATGCACTGACCTTGAATGCCCCTGATGAGGACCTTCTCAGAAGGGTTGCTGAAGGGCCCCTGCCCAGCACGGTTGGCACAGGCCACACGGAACCTCACAGCCAGGCCGACGGGCAGGTGAGTCACGTTGAAGTAACAGTCGGGGATGCCTGAGCTCACAGGGTGCCAGACAGACTCCCCTGTGGGAGGCAGGGGGAGGGGCTGAGGCCATAGAAGGGGCAGCCGAAGCCCCCAGTGCTGTCTGTGAAGAGCCTGGGGTGGTGGTCTCTGTCCTGGGAGAGCACGTGCCTTCCCAAGCTCCCATACCTGCCACCTGCCACCTCCTTCCCCACCTCGCCTCGCCTTGCCCTCACCATCCACCCGCCGCTCCAGCGTGTATGTGCAAGGCGCGCGGCTGTCCCCTGGCTTCCACAGCACCAGCGCCGTGTCCTGGTAGGTCTGGGGCACCTCTGGAGGAGCGAGTTTTCCTGGGATGCCTGGAGGAGAAGAAGCTCAGTGATGCCCCAGCTAAGGGCCCGTCAAGCCCTTCCCCTGGCCCCAACACGACCCCAGACTCACGGGCCACGGCCACAGTACAGGAGCTGGTGATGCTGCCCAGGACATTGGTGGCTGAGCACTCGTAGAGCCCGGCGTGCCGCTTGCCCGCCCGGGGGATGCTCAGCAGCTGCCGTCCGTCTTTGCAGGACACGATGACCACGGAGGGCTCTGCCCGCAGGGACTGCTTGTCTGGGGGCAGAGAGGAACAGGAGGGCTACTGAGTGAGGTGGCATATGTCCAGCCCTCTAAACCATGCAGGCCCTAAGGCCTAGCTTCTTCCATGCACTTGGGGCCACCTGCCACCCCCCTTCTCTAAGACATTGTCTGCTAACCTTTCATCCAGGAGATGCGGGGTGCAGGGCAGGCCGCAGGCAGGCAGAGCAGGGTGGCTGCCTCCCCCTCTAGCAGTACCTGGTCCTTGAGTTTGATGTGGAAGACTGGGGGGAAGTCTAGAGGGAAGGCAAAGACAGCCATCTGTGTGCAGGACCCTGGCCACTTTCTGCTGAGGGGCAGGTGCCTGCGAGCCCAGGTGTGACAGGGACAGCAGGGAGCAAAGTGAAAGGTTCTCTCTTAGCTGGGTGCCATGGGGGGGGGGGGGTCCCTGTAATCCCAGTGACTTGGGAGGCTGAAGCAGGAGGATTGTGAGTTTGAGGCCAGAGACCGTCTATGTAACTTAGGAAGACTCTGTCTCTAAATAAAAAGTAAAAAATGGGCTGGGGCTGGGGCTTAGTGGTCAAGCACTTGCAAAAAAGCATGTGTGAGGCCCTGGATTCAACCCTAAGTACTAAAAATAAATTAATTAATTAATAAATAAATTAATTAAAAGGTTCTCTCATCCTAGCCAAATGAAGGGAGTGGAACCTCATGCTATGTGTCTGAGAATTTTCCCTGAAGTGAGTGTCCCTTTCCCCAGGCCCTCAGTATGTATGAATTTTTTTTTTTTTCCCAGTACTGGGGATTGAACCCAGGGCCAGTGCTGGGCCACTGAGCTGCACCCCCGGCCCTTTTTTTTTTTTTTTTTTTTTTTTTTTTTACTTTTTGAGACAAGGTCTCGCTAAGTTACTCAGACTGGCTCTGGTCTTGAACCTGTGATCCTCCTGCCTCCGCATCCTGAGCTGCTAGGATTACAAGCATGCACCACTGCGCCCAGCAAAACTATCTTTTCCTTGCAATGGTTATTGAAAATGCTTCGTAGGTACCTCATGTTTATAAATCACTTAGAGCAGAGACTGGCACTAAGTAAGTGCTGTATGAGCATTGTTAAAACCTAATTTTGAAAACTACTAACAGTTAAGATTCTGCAATACCTACTCCCTCTGGGGCACCACAGGATGAGAGAGAAGGGAAGGGAGAGGAGGCAGTGACCTGAGATGGGGTTGAATACAGATTCTGTAGCCAGATCGTGCAGTCTCAAAAGACCTGAAGCCAATGCCAACCACGGGCAGTTCCCCGGAAGGGTGCCAGCTTCCCTGCCCCTCTTCTGGCTTGGGGTCTGAGGGAAGCTCCTAGACCCTCTTCATGCTCCTTCAGGTTGCCTAAGTCAGGACAACTTTTGAAAGGGCGAGACACAGGAGCTACACAACTGTGGGCAAGTCATTTAACCTCTCAGAAGCTCCATTTCTTATCTACAGATTGAGGAATATCATCATACCAAGCTCAGTGTTGCTGTGAGAATGAAAAGAAGCACCTTACATGCTTAGCACAGGTCTGCACGAAATAAGTGCTTATAGACATGAGCTCTTAAACCCCAGGGCCCTGTAAATACTTTGCAAGCTCTCTACCACGGAGCTGCATCCCTGGACCCCTTTATTTTTATTTTTTATCTTGAGACAAGGTCTCTCTACGTTACGCAAGCTGCCTCTGGCCTTGAACTTGTGCTCCTCTTCCCTCTGCCTCCAGAGTCACTGGGATTGCAAGTGTGAGCCACTGCACCTGGCTCTATTATCTCCTTAATATGCCCAGCAGAGAGCCAGGAACAGAATCCAGAAAAAGAGGCTGTTTCAGCAAAGCAGGGAAGCTGCATCACTACTCACTGATGATCTTACCCATGGCCAGTGTGAGGCTGGGAGCTTTGCCCTATCTAGTGCCACTGGCCTGTGGTAACTTCGAGCTGTGTGGGTTTGGGTTTGCAATCCCTATAACATCCCTTTAGAAAAAGTCCCAGTCTAGCTGGACGCGGTGGCGCACGCCTGTAATCCCAGTGGCGAGGGAGGCAGAGGCAGGAGGATCGAAAGTTCAAGACCAGAGGCAGTCTGTGTAACTTAGTGAGACCCTGTCTCAAAAACTGAAAAAATGGGCTTGGGGTGCAGCTCAGTGGTCCAGCACTTGCAAAGCATGCAGGCGTGAGGCCCTGGGTTCAACACCCAGTACCACCAAAAAAAAAAAAAAAAAAAAGAAAGAGAAAAAGAAAAAATCCCAGTCTAGGAGTGCCCATGAGCTGGGCAGAAGAGGGACACTGAGCAGGAGTGCATGATCAGACACAGTATGGCTCCCCTACTGTACCTCATTGTTCCCCAGGGAGGGATTCCCCCCCCCCCCAGGCTCTAATGTACTGTGCGCACAGTGGCTGCCACCAGATCAAGCCAGGTAGGGGAGAGAATGAGGGAGGCCAGGAAGAGAGGTGGAAGGTGACCCGGGCCCAGCTCTGCCAGCCCCACCCCATTTCCCAGGATCAGCCCTAGTTGGTAAAGTGGACAAGGGACAGGCTGCTTCCTGTGGGGAAAGGATGAGGTCAGAGGACACTACTGGGCAGAAATCAGCTGCATAAGCAAATCAGAGCTAGGAGAGAGGCCCCAGGTGGGAAGGGATCAGCTGTCCCCAGGCTTCTCTGCTGGCCGCTGCCCTCCTCTTCCACCCCTACCACCAGCTGGCCTTCCTCCCTCCCCTTCACTCACTACAGCCCTACAGCCTTGGCCAAGGCTGGACACAGTCCCCTCAAGCCCAGCTGAGGCAAAGCTAGGACCATTGCAGAGCAGTTTAACCAGGAACTGGGCAAGGAGCTGCCTTATAGAACCTGTGTGCACAACCTTGGTGGCTGGCTCCCGTCCTTCCTACTGGTCTGGAAAACCCAGTTTCCCAAAGCCTTGGCTTACAGTCTTTGTGTAATGCCCCTTATCAAGGTGGGGTGACCCCAGATGGAGAATGCCTCCCTCTCTGCAGTCCCAGGACACTTGGGCAAGAAATAGGGCATACTGGGCATACCCCAGGCCCTCTCCCCACAGCAAAGAGCCCCAAAGGCTGCTTTTCCCTGCAGATGTGCCTGCTGTGGGGAAAAGGGGACAGAGACGGGCAGCAGGGTGTTCAGAGTTGTAGGGAAATGGAGACTTGGGAGCACAATCCAGGAGACAAAGAATGCCTTTAAGGGGGTGAAAAAGAGCAAAGTACACAATAAAATTATATGAAAATACTGTAATGAAACCCATTATATTATATGCTAATTCAAAAAGCCTGCAGCTGTAGCCCTGTGGCATCCGATCCCATCAGATCTCAGAAGCTAAGCAGGGTCAGGCCTGGTTAGTACTGGTATGGGAGACTGCCTAGAAACATCAGATGCTGGAATCTTGGGAGAAGGACCCAGCAACCCACTCCCAAAAATCAATCAGCCACTGAAAACCCTAAGAACAGCAGAGAAGCACTGACAATAGTGTTTTGCCTGTTGTATGTAGGGTCGCTATGAGTCAGGTACTGACTTGATGGCACCTAACAACAGCAACAACAATTAAAAAAGAAACCACAAAATGTCTTTGGGTACATACTCAAGCACACACACTTGTAGGGAGGTTAGCAGGCAGGAAAACATGATCCTAAGCTAAGCTCCTTCAAAACTACACTCAGGTACAGAAACCTTCTAGGGTCTCTCACAAGAAAGAAGGCCAGCTAAAGTAAGGCTGTAAGAAGGATGTCTTGGAGCCACTTCTGGGCCTTGGCTGCAGAGGGTTACACAGTCTACCTGTGGCTGCTCCATTTACTGGCTCTGCGACTTGGACAAGCTACTTAGCATCACATCACTAAGCCTGTTTCCTCACCTGTAAAATAGGATGATGACCATAATCGCTCCTAAACAATGCCGCAGCATGGAATGAGACAGCACTCGTAACATGCTTAATGAGACACTTGGCTTTGCTAATTAATGGCAGCTGCTGCAATGATTTTCTTTGTTGTTTTCTTTACTCTGGGTCCCTTCCCAAGCTGCCCAGGCTACTCAAGGCGGTCCACTTCCTACCTATCTAGGACGGCTCCCCAGGGCCCCAGGGAGGTGCTGGCGCAGTAGGCCTCTTACCTGACTCACTGGGCACATACTGGTGACCCAAGTCCTCTTGGACACTGGGGGAGAGGTTTGGCTGTGATGAACCCTTGTCCTTCCGCAGACGTGAGAGGCCCCAGCGGAGCCGGCTTCGGCTTTCCCCTGGAGCTGTGCAGAACCAGGCCCATGAGTGTTTGTCCAGCTAGTACCAGCAAGCTCCCACCTTTCTGCACCGCTCAGCCCAGAAAACTAGAAAAGAACATCTTGCCCCTACTCTCCCTACCCAACCTCTGAGCCTTCCTCACCTCAGCCCTGCCAATCCCACCCTCAGGGCCTCCAGCATCTTGGCAACCTCTTTCCAGTGAGGGTCCCCAGCCCTGTCCTCCTCCCAAAGCCTCTCTCCAGCACATCCCACCATCCTCTGCTACCTTAGCCCTCTTCACCTGAGGAGCCCGACGTGGCGCTTGCCTCGGAGCCCAGAGACTCTGCGGAAGGCGTGGTGGCACCGGCCTGAGAGGCCAGCTGGTTGTGCGTAAGGCCGAGGCGCCGCAGACTCTCACCCTCGGACGTGGCCCTACGCAGCCGTCCGAACAGCGGCGTGCTGCGACCCGAAGCGCCCCCTGAGTCCTCGCTGCTGCCGCTGCGTTGCAACCTGCTGGACAGCCGTTCCAGCGTGGAGCTGAGCCTCCTGCGCACCGCCAGCACCGGGGAGCCCCGAGCCGAGCTACCGCCCTCCGAGCTCTCCCCATCTCCGCCACGGGGCTCCCAGGCCGGGTGGCGCTGCGAGGGTGGGGTCCGCCGCAGCCTCTGGGACAGCGATAGCGAGAGGCGGCGGACGACGCCCGGTTCCCCGACAGGCCTGAGGTCCTGCACGGAGCGCGAGCGCTCGGGCCGTCGCACCAGCTCCAGCGGGGTTCCCGCCGGGCTGGGCCGGTAGATACCATCCTCCTCCTCGGCCCCGCGGAAGGGCCCGCGCTCCTCCGAGCGTGAGCGGCTCAGCAGCCGCAGCCCCCGCGACAGCGGCGATTCGCGGCTGCGCTTGAATTTAGCCTCGAACACGGCCTCAGACTCCAGGTTCTCGATGCTACCGCTGAGGCTGCTGCCTGGCCTGGGGGGCACCGTGGGGACCCGGACTTTCTCGGCTAGCAATGGGGGAGCCCTGGCGGAGGGCACGCGCTTCTCGGGGGCTCCTGGAGGTGGGGAGGCCACCCTGGCGAACACAGCCGCATGAGGCTTGGCCTCTGACCGAGGCACAGTGGCGTCCTGCGGGGCCTGGGGGGCGCCCGGTAGCTGGAGCGATTGCATGATCTGGGCATAGGGCGTGAGGGGCAGGGCTGGGGTTTGCAGGACCGCGGGGGCCTGTGCCGGCTTGGAGGCTGGGATCGGCTTTGGAGTGGGTTCTGGGGCTTTCTCTGGAGTAGACTGGGGTGCAGGTGGCTGGGGAGAGTCACTGGGTGTGGTTGCAGATAGTTCTGCAGACTTGGGGACACTGGGTTTGGGGGCACTGGGCCTCGCGGGGCTGGGCGGCTGGGCCTCGCTGAGGGCAGACAGCGAGGGAGACTCCTGTAGCTTGCGGGCCCCAAGCCTGGCTACCGGGATTTCGAGGGGTGCCCCCGCGCGGCGGTGCCGACCCCGGGGCTCCGTCTCGCCCTGCGAGAAGCTGCTGCTCTTTTGCAGGCCCCGTGCCTCGGGAGGGGGCTGGTGGTGCGGCGCTGCCTCGCTGGAGGCAGCCCGAGCCATCCGGGGGTCCCGCACACGGCCCCCTAGGCTCTCCAGCAGGGGGCCCCTAAGGCCGCTGACCTTGCCGTCGTCGGGGCCTCCCCGCAGCAGCCGCTGGCGCAGGGCCTGCAGCCTCTGGGCGTACTCGCCCTCGCCCAGGCCTCCCCGGGCCAGTCGGGTGGCCCCCGGGCTGGGGCTCCTGCGCTGCGGCAGCTCCACAGAGGCGGCCTTGTGCAGGCCCCGGCCCGGCTCCCGCGGCCCGGCCCGGGGCAGGGCGCTCTCGGCAGAGCTGCCCCTGCGGAGCTCTCCCCGCCTGGGACTGAGCCCAGGGGAGGGCTCTGGGCCTGGAGAGGGGAGGGCCTGAGGGCTGGGGGCCTCTTGGTCCTGAGAGGGAGCCCTTCCCTGCTCTTGCCAGTCCATGGGGGTGGCAGCCCCAGCCTCTGGGGTCCCCGGGGCCTCATCCTCAGTGGGAATATCAGTGAGGGACACTCGGGAGCCGGAGAATTCGGGCTGCAGGGGGCGGGGCACAGAGGGCAACTCCTCCAGCTCTTCCTCTTCCGAGTCCGAGGAGGATGAGAGCCCCCCACTCGGCGGGGGTCTTCTGGGCATGGCCACCCACACCCGCTCTGGGGGCGACCGAAGTAGCTCTGGGATGGGGCGCAGCACCAGGTGGCACTTGTAGCTGATCTGGGAGCGCTGGAAACAAGTACTACAGTCAGACTAGAGGGGCCCTGGGCAGGATTGGGCCCCCAGGCCCACCTCAGGCCTGAGGAAAAGGCCTAGGTAGGCAGAGGGTCAGGAGGGGGGCCAGGAATTGAGACAAGGAAAAGTAGGGACGTTAGAGGAGCAGGAGGTGAGGGTGGGCCATGGGGAAAAGGCTGAGCGAGAGATGAGAGGGCAGGAAAGACAGGAAGGGCCGAAGCAAACTCACCTGCCACCTCCGCCGGGACAGGAAGAGCTTCAGGTGATCCGTGTTCACCTCTGCACCCTTTGCCTGTGTCTGCAAACCCAGGAAAGAGGGCCTGAGGGACAGCCACCTGTCTACCTAAGACCCTTGAGGTTTGGCAATGGAGACACAAGGTCCACTGGGGGCGCTGTGGAGCAGGCAGCACTGAGTCTGAGCTAATGGAAGTCCCTTTCCCCTTTAGTCCATCCACACAACTCCCACAGCCAAGGCGCACGCTTGTAGACAAACTCCCTGACCCTAAGGGGAGGCAGAAAACATGTGGCCCCCAGGTGGTATCTGAGCTCTGCTGGGAGGCTGCCCTGGGAGGCTTGTGCTCTGAAGACTCTGGCTGGCCCCACCTCCCCCTCTGTCCCTATGTAAAGCCAGCACCCCAGACATCTGGAGCCATAGGGTTCCAGACCAAGACAGAGGCTGCCTCAGCCTGCCACCCACTCCGGCTGTCTCTCCTGGAGCTGGTTTCCGGTAAGAGAGAGGAGGCTCTGATTTCAAGGACTACCAGCGGCCCTCAGTCTTCCACTGACCCCACCCAGGGCTCAGTCACAAGCTTATTCAGGCGCCCTTTCTGGACTCATTTGATGCACTCCCACCCCTTGTGCCTGGCACTATGCCCTAAGGTGCTGGGGTCTGAATATGAGTAAGAACCCTACCCAAAAGGAGCTCATGAGAGGCTGAGCCAGCAGGCCTCCCACCCACCACACTGTGTGGGACCAGTGCAGGACAGAGTGGCCACATAGGAGGGAGGAAGTCCAGGGCTGGTCTCTAGCACCAGGGAGAACCTTGAAAGAGGACCCCTAGGATGGGGTGTCCAGGTCTATGTGTGGAGTCTATGATAGTCCAACTTGATCATTGATTTGGGCCTCAGTTTCCTTATCAACAAAATGGGAATAATAATGGGTGGCAGGCTGAGGCAGGCTCTGTCTTGGTCTGGAAGCCCATGGCTCCAGATGTCTGGGGTGCTGGCCTTACATAGAGACAGAGAGGGAGGTGAGCACAGGCCTCCAGGGCAATCAGTGTACCAGGAGAGGGTCTGAGCCCCAGCAGAGCTCAGATGCCACTTGAGGCAGAGCATATCATAGATACTGCACACAGTAGGAGCTATTAGTAACATTCTTTCTCCCTCCACTCTAGACCACCACGTGGCAAGACTAGACTCACTTTGAACCAAGGATGTTCTAGGGTCTCCTCTGCAGTAGGTCTCCTGTAAAGGAACGAGGATTAAGTAGTGATTTATCATGCATTCATGCATTCACACAGACAGTCGGTCAGTCAGTGAGTGAATGTTTGAGAAAAGAGGGCCTCTAGGGAGCTGGGGGGGCTGGGATGTAGCTCAGTTGGTAGAGCACCACTCTGCACTCTCTAAGGTCCTGGGTTCGATTCCCAGCACCACAAAAACAAGAGAAGGATGTGGCAATCCATTCCCAAGGCAATCTGGAAACAGCCATTGAAAACCCTCTAAGGGTCACTATGAGTCAGAGACAACTGGACAGCACCTAACAACAACAACAGGGCGCTGGGGAGTTGCATGTCTCAGGGCAGAGGCTTGGTAGGAGGAGGCGGGTGGCATAAGGGGTCTCTGCAGCTGTGGGCAGTGGTCCTTGGGGCTTCGTACTCACAGTCGGTCTTGCACCAACACTTTGATGAGGAAGCCCCGGGCCTCCCTGCTTAGGCTCAGGAACGTGGTCTCCTCAAAGGCCACATTGTAGTTTCGGATGTTCATCAATGTTGTACGATCGTTTTCTCCAACAAATGGGGAGATTCCCGTCAGACTGCATGGGTCAGGGGTGAAGAGGGCTGTTGTAAGAGGTTGGTAGGGCCCTGGGGCTGAGGCAGAGGTGAAGCGGGATGCCAGGGGTGGGGCGGGGCACGGGTGTGGGGACAGGTAGAGGCTCCAGATTATGGGGACAGCAGAGGCCAGGTGAATCTGGACAAGAAGCCAAAGTTTTCAGACTTGTCCTGGCGCCACCCCAGCCCCTAGATGAGCAGGGAGGCAGTCCTGCCCTGGGACCTGGCTGCCCATGCCTGAACAGGACCAGTTCTTTCCCTCCTCCAGCGTGGCCTCTGCATAAGGGAGGCATCTGCGACAAGGGGAAGTAGCTCCCCAAGGCTGAGTCCCACCCCTTCTGGTCCATGTTCTGGACACTCAGGATGAAGCAGTTTGATGCCAAAGTGACACTGAGCCTGCCCTGGCCTCTCTGGGTCCACTGAGCCCAGCTCTTATGGAAGGACATGGTGCTGAACATAGCTCAGGCATGCAGACCCGGCATCCAGACTCGTGCACGTGAGGCCCGCGGAGTGAGGAAGGAGCAGGGGTGTGTGTGAAAGGGGGAACGCCCTGCGAGGGTTAGGGGCAAGCATGCCAGGAGACAGCTAGGGGACTGCAGAGGGGGTCCTTACCAGAGGAAGGCAATGACACCCACAGGCCTGTGGGAAAGGAGAGGGGTGGGTGAGAGGACAGCCCACCTCTGCTGGAAGTGAGCAGGTCACTCTACTGCAAATCTGAAAGAGACAAGTCTTCCCCGGTCACACTGGCCTTGACAATAGGCACAGAAGTGCCTCCATCAGGGAGGAGCGTCAACCCAGCGCTCTAGACATCCTAAAGAAGCTGAGGGTCATGACAGGGATAGCCTGGGAATCCCAGAGAAGACTGGGGACCCTTGAGACCAGGCCTGTCTCAGTATGGGAGCCTGGAACCAAGGACTGCAGGGCTGAGGCCTGGTGACTGCGTCAGCACTGACTGCTGAAGGACACCTTGGGAGCACAGCCACTAGCCGACTGTCAGAGAAGGAATCAGCCTTCAGTAAACTCTCTTCCAGCTAGCAACCAAGTCCCTCACATGGGCTGCCTGGTAGCCCACCATGCCAGCATTACCAGACATCAGTGACTCCAGTCACGGGGCTCTGGTTGACAATCTCAGGTGCCACAAACTCAGGGGTTCCATACTGGCAGTACTGGGGCTCTCCTGGCGTCAGCTCCTGGGCGTTCCCAAAGTCACAGATGCGCACCTGCTCTTCGCCCTCTGCACCATCCCACACCAGCAAGTTCTCAGGCTACGAGACACAGGCAAGGTACGGAGCTTGAGCAAATGACATCCCACCTCCGGGCCACCATGGGGGCTACCGGATCTCCATCTCACCTTGACATCGAGGTGTAGCACGTGGCTCTGGTGCAGGTAGCATATTCCCTCTAGCACCTGCCGCATATAGGACCGGATCTGTGGAAACAGAAGGCCTAGAGTCCATGGGGGTGGAGAGAACTCTGCTTGATCACCACTGGGATGTGGCCTTCAGGTGGCTCATGGAAGGGGTTTGAAATATAGATTGGGGTTGCTAAGAGTTAGGGCTACACTATACAGCTGCATAGGTTGGGCACAAAACAATGCTAGGGACAGCCATTTATGTTATAATAAATAGAACTGCACAGTATACAACATGTCCAACTATAGATGGCAAGACTGTAATGACATCAATGGAGTCGAGGGAAGGCTCCTTCTGAGAAAAGTGTCTGGGAAAACGTGTATGTGAGGAAGGCTGGGAAACTAGAGTTAGGGGGTGGGCTGGGTCTGCTGTTATTTCAAGAGCACAGTGCAAGTCCCAAATAGATGGTGGTCTGGTCTCATGGGGTGGGGAGTTCTGTTGCCTAATGGAGCTCCCTGTCCCCTCCCACGCCAGTCTCGCTTCCTCATGGACACCGATGGCATGCATAGGACCCACCCATCAGTCCTGAGAGCCCAGGTGGGTGAGGGTTAGTGCTCACCCTGGCCCCTGCCACCCACTGCCCTCACCTCAGACTCACACACGGTGGGTTTCCTGGCCATTCGCTCCAGCAGCTCCTCTGTGCAGCTATGCCCCGGGTCAAGGAGAACAGAGCCCAGCGCCAACTGCCTGGCCCAGCCCCAGAGCTCAGCACGGGGCTCTCCTTCCCCTCCAAGCACATGTGATGCCAGTCAGACGCTGTGTCCTCCTCCCCCACCCCTGGCATCAGAAGGCACAGATGGGGCACCCTGCTTGAACCGTGAGGCAAGTCGCTTACCCCCTCTGAGCCTAGGTTCCCGGGGGGGGGGGTTAAACGGGAAAAACATTTGCTCCTCTGCCCGCTCTATTAAGTATTTATAGGGATTGAATTACAGCCGAATCTTGTTGACTGCCAGGGGAACTTCTTGACTCTGTTTGATGATGACTCAAAGGTGCACGGCACAGAATAATTTGTCATTTTGCTGAGGTTTGGATTTGAACAGTGCAGACTGGGAGGCTGGCGTGCAGGTCACGGTTACCTTGCTCCTGGAAGGCCGAGCCGACCGCTCAGCATCCTCTGCTCAGCATCCTCTGCTCAGCGTGCCTTTGCTTCCCCCTAGCTTCTCTGAACGGGTGAGACTTGTTCTTTACGAAACAAACCCCCCAGATAAACCACGCATTTGTGCTCATCTGAAATGGGGTCCCTTCAAAAGTCCATATGCTTGTACTGCATATTGTGATAATAAAAAAAAAAAAGCATATGCCATTTGCTAGCAGTGTGATCTTGAGCTAGTTATTTAACCCCTTCATACCTGACCCATCAGCCATAAAATGAGCATAATAAAATTCTACATATGTTGGTAAAACTCATAGGACACTGCCAGGCACATATTAAATGCTATGCAAATTTAAGCTAAAAAATGGCCAAAAGAGCTGGGTGTGGTGGTTGGTGCAGGCCTATAAATCCCAGTGACTCCAGAGGCAGAGGCAGGAGTTGTTCAAGGCCAGATATGTTTGTTGTTGTTGTTAGGTGCCTTCGAGTCTGTATCCGACTCATAGCGACCCTCTGTACAACAGGGGAAACACTATTGTCAGTGCTTCTCTGCTGTTCATAGGGTTTTCAATGGCAGATTGATTTTTGGGAGGGGGTTTCCAGGTCCTTCTCCCAAGCCTACAGCACCTGGTGTTCCCAGGCGGTCTCCCATCCAAGTACTAACCAGGCCCGACCCTGCTTAGCTTCCAAGATCTGACGGGATCAGATGCCACAGGGCTATGGCTGCAGGCTAGGCCACATATAACCTGTGTAATTCAGTGAGACTCTGTCTCAAAATAAAAAAATGGAGGGGGTTGCAACCCAGTGGAAGAGCACTTGCAAAGCATATGCAGGGCCATGGGTTCAACCCTAAAGTATCACAAAGGAAAAAAAAAAAGGCTAAAAAATGATGGTTTTCACAGAAGTCTCCAGAGTCATCCTTCCTAGCTGTCAATAGGACCACAAAGTGAACAGTAAAATACGGTGACAATTGCCTGTTACAAGGACCAGTCATTCAGGAATGGGTGCCCTCTACTCCCCAGCCTGTCCCAGGATACAGCTCAGTGACAATGACCAGTCCCCGGCGCCTCTCAAAGGCCTCATGGAAGTAGACGACGCAGTCATGCTGTAGTCTGGCCAACAGCCGGGCTTCCCGCCTCGCCGATGCCTTGGGCTTGGCCTGACTGGGGATGAACTTGGCCGCAAACTCCAGGCCGGAGCTGCGCTCCACCACACGCCGCAGGTAGGAGAAGGCACCCCTGGATGACACAAGGAGGGTGACAGGACTCAGCTGTTACTGCAGCCCTGGCTCGCCATCCTTCCTGGCCCTCAGACCCAGCAGCCTTTCTCAGCCCAAGGCATTGGCTCTTCTCAGCCGCACACCTGCCGATCTCCTGGTGGATGTCGTAAAAATCGCTGAGTCTCCTTCCTCGATGCTCCTCGTCCTCCCTGGCCCCCTCGACCTCCATGGCTGTCTCATCTGGGGAGGAGACAGGAGACAGATGTCCTGGTGTTAGGTGGGGAGGGCGGAGATTGGGACCAGTAGGGCAGATGAAGGAGACAGAAGAGGAGCAAGAATGTCGGGATCCCAGGTGGGCTGCTGGGGCTGGAGGATGCAATGGTCAGAATGAAGGGCAAGGCGGGCTCTTTCCTCACGTTCCTGGGTGGCGCCTGGCCCTTCTGCCTGGGAACTCCAGCCCACCTGAATGCACTGCCAACTCTGCTTTGCAGGAGACTTCGCCAGCCAGGTTCCGGGCAGTGCAGGTGTAGACGCCTCCATCCTGGGCCCCCGTGCTGAGCACCACGAGGGAGCACTCGTTCTCCTCGTACACGAAGCTCACATGGCTGCTCTCGGCCAGTAGCACCTCATCCTGCAGAAGGGGGTGTCACCTCCAGCCTTGGCCTCCTTACCTCCACCTGGGACCCAGCTTTACCTCCATACCAGAGACTCCATTTCATCTGGACCTGAGGTCTAGGAGCCTGTCTACTAGGCCTCATGTCTGTCTCCACCCAGAGGAGCAGCCCCTCTACCTTGCTCCCTCAAGACTGAGAATCAGCTTCTCTCTTGCTGCTGTTGTTGTTAGGTGCCATCAAGTCGTGTCCAACTCACAGTGACCCGTCTAGGGTTTTCAATGGCTGATTGTTTCAGGATTGCCTCAGGAGTGGGTTGCCACATCCTTCCCCCATTTTTGCGGTGCTGGGAATCAAACTTGGGGCCTCAGAGACTGCAGAGCGGCACTCTACCAACTGAGCTAAATCCCAGCCCCAGCTTCTCTCTTGTTGTTGTTGTTAGGTGCTGTCGAGTTGGTATCTGACTCATAGCGACCCTCATAGGGTTTTCAATGGCTGGCTGTTTCGGGATTGCCTTGGGAGTGGATTGCCAGGTCCTTCTCCCATTTTTGCGGTGCTGGGAATTGAACTCGGGACCTCAGAGACTGCAGCACAGTGCTCTACCAACTGAGCTAAATCCCAGCCTGCTTCTCTCTTAGCTCCTAGTAATAGCCCTGTACCCCTCAGTTCGTCCCTTGGGTCTGACCTCCTCCTAGCTGTGCCTCTGCCCAGGACCCCCCAATCCCCCAGGGAACCCCTTCCCCCTCCCCCAGGGAACCCTTTCCCCCCTCCCTCAGGCTCAGGGCCAGCTGTGGCCTGCATCACCCTCTGACCTTGTACCACATGATGTCCGGCAGTGGTTTCCCCTCAACCACCACAGCAAAGCGAGCAGTTTCCCCGGCTCCCACTTCCACATCCTCCATGATGGACTCAAAGCGAGGGGCCTCTGAAATGCACAGGGACAGGCGAGGGAGGGGAGGGGGAAGGATGCCATTGTCACAAGGTCTGCCTCCTCAGCCACTGTCGACATAGGCACCTGGCTCAGCAGAACTCCAGTCCCCTGCCTCCCAGACCTCAGCCCCTCCGATACCAGAGCTCCCTGCCTGGACTAAGCACCCTCCCTGTAAATCTAAACGTGATGTTTTCCAGGCCTCAGAAGCTGTTACAGGTGCAAGCTTGCTTTGTTAGACCCTCAGTGTTCATTTGCCAGCTTTGAAATCTAGAGATTTTCACACACAAAAGAAATTTGGATTTCTTGTCTCTCTTGGAAAATCAGGGCTGGCTAAGGTGAGCCTTTCCGTCTCTGCATTAACCAGCAGGCATGGCAAGGCTCAACGCTGCCCCTGGTGGCGGTCGCCTTTCTCGCTACTCCGCCTGGCCACTCTCTGACTTTGGGTATACTTGGCTGGGGCAGGAGGCTTAGTCTGTGAATTAGAATTAAGCTCAAGAATGACAATGCTTCCATCTTGAAGCTTCTCCCTCTGAATCTTATTTAAATGTGTAGGAGGCCATCAACCCTCTGGGAGATGACAAGATGAACAAATGAGTAACCCCCAAGTATTAACCCATCTGGAGGGATTTTATTCTCCACACATATCGCATGGTTGCATTACTCCCTGCAAAGTGGTCTCTAAATCTCTCAATGGAGTTAAATACATTTTGCAATGTGCCTTGTGGAGAAGCCTGTGACTGCTGAGAGCCTTTGTCCGGAGCCTGTCTGAGGATCTTAGCTTTAAAGAGATTGGGAGTGATCAGGTCTCCAGGGAAGGGCAGGGTGGCTGGGTATGGGCTGCCACTGTCATAACACCCACTTGGCTTTCTTTTCTTTTCTTTTCTCTTTTTCTTTTCAATGCTGGGGTTGAAACCCAGGGCCTTGCACATGCTAGGCATGCACTCTGCCACTGAGCTATATCCTCAGTCCTCCTACCTGGTTTTTATACAGTAATAGGGGAGGCCACCCTAGAGGTGGGGAAGAGGCTGCCAGATGTGGAGGGAAGTGGGCTACTATTCCACTTGCCTTGCCTGGCTGGCGGTGGGGTGGGGCCCAGTGGCATGGGGTGTTGATGCAAGCCCCAGGTTGGTTTTATCCCTGGAAGGCTAGGACAGTCTCCCTCGGTCACTGTCCCAGACTGGCTGGGCTGCAGGGCTCCTGGGCGAGGGCCTCCCCAAACCCTAGGTAAAGGGCTACACCTGCGAAGGACAATGAGCTCAGCAGAGCAAAGTGATGCTGGAGTAGGAAGTGCTCGGGTGGGGGCTGGGTAAGGAGCAAGACTCATCCAAGGGAGGCCAGGGGCCCAGGGGATCTGTGGCTCCATCCATCCTCCAGCCCCATCACTTTCTCACACCCTCTCTAGCCGCTTCTCATTGGCTGTACAGATGCCTTCCCTCCCCTCTAGGAATGTGGTCCCCAGGCTGCTGTACGCAGGTAGTCCATGAAGGTCAAAGCACCAGAAGTTTTAAGTGAATGTCAATGATTTTTTTTTTTAAACCTCCAGAAAATGTCTATTTGCCCATAGATCAACTGTGCTAACTAAAATGTCACTTTCTTTGCTTTTAGCTGGAATTCTATCTACTCAGCAGGTAACCTTGTTCAGCTCATGTGGATCTGAAGTTCTGAGCGGCAGTTACACATGTCTGGAGTTAATTAACTTGGAAAACAAAACAATTGCTACTTAATGCATGCTTTGGCCTGAGAGACCAAAACTCAGGGCTTTAAACCGGTGAAAAATTGGGTCCAGGTTCAGGTAAGGGTTCAATATGTTAAAATGTAAAGGGTGCAAGTTCAGTTTGGGATCAGCTTAAAATTTTAATCCTACGTGTAGGTACATGAATAATTGTTTTCAATTTTTATATATAATAAAATAGGTAATGATACAAGAAAGAACCCCACCAAAATAAAAGAAAAATTAAAAACTGAACCTGAATGCGATTTTTCACTGGGTTTGGGTTCATATTTGGGTTCATAACATTTTTTTAATTCTTTTTTTTTTTTTTCTTTTGCAGTAATGGAGGTTGAACCTAGGGCTTCGTACCTGCATGCTTTGCAAGTGCTGGACCACTAAGTTACAACCCCAGCCCATTTTTTACTTTTTTTTGTTGTTGTTGTTTGAGACAGGGTCTCACCAAATTACACAGACTGCTTCTGGTCTCGAACTTACAATCCTCCTGCCTCTGCCTCCTGAGCCGCTGGGATTACAGGTGTGAATTTTTTTTTAATTCTTAAACCACAAGAGGTTCAGGGTTTCATATTGGGTTCAGTTTTAAGCCCTGCTATCTACATAGGTTTCAAACCCAAACCCTATCCAAACCCCCTAAATTTTAACATATTGAGCCACAACTGAACCTGAACCCTATTTTTCATGAGTTTGAAGCCTGGCTGGGAGTACTACTTTCAAGAAGAAATCATAAAGACGGCCTATGCAGCAAATGTGGGGAGGGTCTGTCACACAGCTACACTAAAGGGCAGCCAAGAGCCTGGGAGCCAGGAGTCAGGCGATAAGCTGTGCTCAGGGGCTTCTGTTGTTTCATCAACTGGATCTTCCCATGCTTGTTATAGCTGAGATGCCATTTCCCGTTGGGGTTAGCACAGGAGCTAGGAGTACTCATAGCTCTGGAGTCTGACATGCAGACTTGTCCTTGGCTCCACTGCATGACCTTAGCCAGGTTCCTTAGCACTCTTTGAACCTCGGTTGCCTCATCTATAAAATGAGGATAATAACCATCTCATAAGATTGATGTATGTATTAAGTGAGGTGATATCTGTAAAGTGCTTAACACTGGTCCTGGCAAATACAAGGTGCTCAATAAATATCTTATTATACTATTACTGTGATGCTCAATAAATATCTTGTTATATTATTACTGTTATTAGTGACACCGTGTTATTACTGCCATTAGATGGACAGGCTTAAGAGGCAAGACGTAGGATTGGATCCTCAATAGTGGCAGGAGTGTGTGTGCAAAGGGGAGTGTGCCTTAAAAGGAGGAAGGGGAGTAAGCCTGCTGTCACCCACCTGCCAGCTCCAGGGTGACCGAGCAGGCCTGGGTGCCGTGGCGGTTACGGGCAGTGCAGGTCAGGGGCCCCACGTCCCGCCGGCTCACTCGGCAGATCCGAAGACAGTACTGGTCGTCGTCTGGCTGGCTCAGCTCATACACACCTGCCCGTGGCTCTAGGAGGGCACCTCGGCAGCTAAGGAACACATGACAGGGAGGTCCTGCCGGCCAGGCCCGGGCTGTCACAGGTGAGGCGTGTCATGAGCAGAGGTGCCTACCTTCTCCAGACAACCTGGGCCTCCACATGGTTGAAGGTGACAGTGACACAGGCAGGCTGTCCCTCTACCACATACACGATGTCCGGTTTGTCCAGCACAGCAGGGGCCTCGTCCAGGGGTGGGCCTGGGGGAGGAAAGCACAGGCTCTGTGTAAGGCGGATGCTGGGGCCCTAGCACCCTCTGCTCCTTTCAGAACCTGATTTTGCAGGTGAGCAGGCAAATGCTCTGAGAGGTCCAGCCTTCTGCACAGGAAACACAGCAGCCAGGGAGCAGCAAAGCCAAGCCTGGTTGACTCCAATGCCTCAACTTTGCCTCTTGTGCTCTGCTGCTACTGATGGGCTGGGGTCCTGCCCAGACAAACTATTCCCCCCTCAGTTATCTTGGGTTTGTTTGTTTGTTTGTTTGTGGTACTTGGGGGTTGAACCCAGGGCCTCGCACATACTTTGCAGTGCTCTACCACTGAACCACCACTGAACTGCACCTCCAGCCCATTTTTCATCCTTCTATCTTGAGACAGGGCTGGGATTTAGCTCCATTGGTAGAGGGCTGCTCTATAGTGTCTGAGGTCCCAAGTTCTATTCCCAGCACTGCAAAATGGGAGAAGGATGTGGCAATCCACTCCCAAGGCAATCCCGAAACAGCCTTGAAAACCGAGGGTCGCTATGAGTTGGACTCAACTCGACAGCACCTAACAACAACAACAATCTTGAGACAGGGTCTCAGTAAGTTACACAGGCTGCACCCGGCCTCCAACTTGTGATCCTCCTATCTCAGCCTCCTGAGTCGCTGGGATTACAGGTGTGTGCCAATGTGCCCAGCTCTCCCCATAGTTAGCAAGCCTAGGGCAATCTCCGTGCCCCACCCACAGCGGCAACCACTTACCATGCTCCAGCAGCTGCACGGGTTCCGAGGGGGCTGAGGGCTTGCTGCTGCTCTTGCCGCTGGTACTTAGGACCCGGAAGATGTGCTGGACCCCCTTTCGCAGCCCCATAGCCGCCCATGCAGGCTCTCGAAGGCCTGTGGCCAGCGCTGTCCACTGGTCGGAGCCCAGTACCTGGTGCTGCACCGTGTACATCAGGGAGTCCGGGTCTGGAGAGAAGACAGCAAAGGTGCTCCCGGCCCCACTCTCAGCCCTCCGCCCACTCCTGTCCCCTGCCCCTCTTGAGGACCTAGTTCCTTTGGTGCCCTTGGTTGAGCCTTCCCCATCCATACTCTACCCCCACCCTCAGCCCTGTGTTGCCCTGACCCACCGATGGCCATGTCCAGACTCCTGGGGGGATTCCACGTGAGAGTGACCATCCTCCCCGTCACAGCCACCACCTGCGGAGCGCCATCCGGGGGGCCTGGAACCACATCTGAAAGCCAAGGTCGAAGGTCTGTGGGTCCTTTAGGGCTCAACAGCTCCACAGGATCACCAGGCCTTGGGCAGGAGGCTGGGGCTGGGGGCTCAGCCTAGGGGCAAGGCCAAGGCCCGATGGTCCCCGAGGAGTGGAGAAGAGGGAGCTGCTGGGAAGACCCCTCCCAGGCCCAGCCCCTGGAGGTCAGGCTGTGGGTGCAGCTACCCGGGAAGGTGGTGCCTGCCTCACCTGTGACATAGAGGTGGGCGTAGCAGGCAGCTTTGCCCAGCTTGTTGGCGATGACACTCTTGTACACACCGGCGTGCTGAGGCCCCACGGCAGGGAACACCAGGCGATGTACATCCCTGTCTGGTGGGGGAGGGACGGTGACACCAGGGCTGAGCTAGGAGGACATGTTGCGGGATGGGTCCATGCCACCCCAGGCCTGGCCACTCGTGCCACCCACTGCAATGAGGAGGCAAGGGGAAGGACAGGGCAAGCAGCAAGAAGTACGGCCTTGGTGCAGCCAGAGCCGGGTCTGAGTCCCACGTGCAGCCCCAGCCTCCTGCTGTCCCTCTGGCACTTCAGGCCCAACCACTTGGCATCTTCCCCCCACACTGGGTCACCCTCTGGAGTACCTGCCTATCTCCCTGTCCCTGCACCTCTAAGGGGTCACAACCTCCAGCTCAAAGTTCTGACAAGCCTTTGTCCCCAGGTGTCTCCCCAAGTCCCTTCTCCCCCATCTCCAGCAGAGCCAAAGCCTGCAGCCCCAAGCCCCTTCCCATTGCTGCTCCCCCTCTACATCTCGACCCTGACAGAGCATCGGGTCCCCGAACAAGCCACGTGAGTTCCATGTCCAGGTCTCTGTTCATCAAATTCCTCCTTTTTGGAACGCTCTCCTCCTACCTAAGGCTCCCTTCTCCTTGATGACACAGTTCAAGTGAGTGCAGCCCCATGAAGCCCACCTTTGCCACACCCCCACCCTCTCGTCCCCGAGCCCGATTCCCTCCCTGGAACACCAATCTCTTGCTGCACATCGCTAGGGACGTGTCACTGAGCACTGGGCCCACGCTGCTTTGGGGAATTCTTCCTCTTTACTTCCATGAGTCACAGCTCCTGGCAGGCCAATCTCCTTAAAGATAGGGCTGCTTTAAACCAGATCTGCTTGTCCTACCCAGAACCCAATACCTCACATGCAGTAAGAGCCAAATACATGTTATATTAGACATGTACTTGGTGCCAAATGCATGCTACATTATAAATTATAATGGTTTGTCCGCTCTGTGCCCAGCCTATGCCCAGGTACTTCACATGCTTCTCCCTACCCTAAACCTTTCACAACGCTACAAAATTATCCCCATTTACCAATGAGGTCCAAGGGCACATGGCTAATAAATGACGAAACCATGACTCAAACTCAGTTCCATCTCATTCCAAAGCTCTCTTCTTACACCCCGCTCCCTGGATGATAAGCAGGCTGTCTCTGGCGGGGACGTGAAGAGGAGGAAGCCTGTACTGCATTCCTTCACATCAGGGGCGTCCTCAAGCACCTCTCCCTCCTCTCAGGGGTTATCTCTGCATAGAACAGCCGCCCATTCCTTTATCTCTGCTGACACTATTTATGAGGGAAGAGAAGCCAAAGGATGCCAGCAGCCCAGATACAGGCAGAAGCACAGACGCCAGCTCCGATCCTGAAACAGACACCCACCCAGGGCCTCAAGGCAGATGGGGACACAAAGAGGCCCACGGCTGAGCAATGATAGCTGCTGGAGGGGGCTGAGGGTCAGGGTCAGGGCTGTCGTAGTGGCACTGGAGAGTGGGGCAGGGAGAATGGGCCATGGGCAATTGGGAGCAGTCTGTAGGAAGTGGGCACAAGTCAAGCAGTCCTTGCTGGTCTTTTGAAAAAGTCCCTGTAGCTCTCTTGAGCCTCAGTTTCCTCATCTGTAAACAAGGTTAATAGTAGCTGCCTCACAGCCCTGTGATTATCCACGTCAGGTCTTTAGCACTTAGGGCCTGGTACACAGAAAGCATTTAGCAAGGGGCTCTTGATCACTTGCTGCTCTGGAGGAAACCATCACAGGTGACAGCATGGGCATGACTTAAGGGAGGCAGGCGGATCTCACATGAGATTTAGATTCCTTCAAGGACAGAATACAGGTGCTCTCTTGGGGAAACACCCAGGCAGAAAGGACACTAACCCAAGCACGTCCCTCTTTGTTTCCCCTGCTTCCTTCCTTTTGCTATTTAACAACTCTCGACCAAGTCTTCTTCCCCAGCGAGACCCTGCCCATCTGGGCCCTTCACTGAGACTGCTCAGGGAGTAGGGCAGCACTGCTTTAGCCATGGTGCTGAGAATGGTGGCAACAGCACCCCTGGAAGAAGATTGAACATTTATCAGCCCCTTGCTACCTGCTGGCTGGTTGGTTGTTAGGTGTTGTCCAGTCCTATTGACTCATAGTGACCCTCATAGGGTTTTCAACGGCTGATTGTTTTGGGATTGCCTCAGAAGTAGATTGCCATGTCCTTCTCCCAGGCTTCTACCTGCTAGGCCTGCTGTTAGTGCTTTATATGAGTGAACTTACTTAATTCTTATAACCATCCAATTACAGATGAGGAAACTGAGGCATAAGTGGGTTCTGAAGCCCGTTCATAGTCTCAATGCTCATCAGCAGCCAGCCCTACAATGTATTCAGTAAGTGCTAACAGGGCCACCAAGGAGTGACTCAGAAGACAGGTGCTATGTAGGCTCAAGTCCAGCCACACCGACCTGGCAGCCTCTGGAGTCTCCCCTCCCCAGGTACTCTATCTCTGGCAGGTTACTAAAGGAAGGTCGCAA
Organism: Pedetes capensis; assembly: GCA_007922755.1. NCBI lineage: Eukaryota > Metazoa > Chordata > Mammalia > Rodentia > Pedetidae > Pedetes > Pedetes capensis. Next base: position 191,523 of record VMDO01000450.1, read on the forward strand.
GGGAGGCTGGGGGAAAGGGAGGGCCCTATAAGCCAACAGGTTGCTGCGGGGCACAGTCCCAAGGGTCCCTTCCCAGACACGTACACTGTGTCATGCGCCGGTCATCGGTGCTCTGGATGCGGTGGCCGTTGTGGAACCAGCTGATGGTGGGGTAGGGCAGGCCGGTCACCTGGCACTCCAGCATGGCCTCCTTAGCCAGCCCCACCTCCAGGTCCTGCAGAGGCCGCAGGAAGTCGGGAATGGACAGCCGCTCCAGCTCCCCCTGCTCGGGCTCCTCGGGGATAGATGGCATCTTCTCCAGCTTCGAGCTGTAAGAACCACACAGCTGCCCAGGGCCACAGGGCTGCACCTGCCAGTGCAGGGCAGGGGCGGAGCCCTCTCAGAGACAGGGCTGGCCAGCAGCCCCAGGGCTCCAGGCGTACCTGGGGCCTGAGGCGGCTGTCCGAGGCTCCTCCACATAGAGCTGGGCTGAGCAGTGGGCCTGGCCGTGGGTGTTGGCAGCGCTGACCTCGTAGAGCCCCTCGTCCTCACTCCCCACGCGGGCGATGTGCAGCGAGTGCAGCCCCCCGTCCTGGCGCAGCCGCAGGTTTTCATTCTCCTCCACGGGGGAGCCTGGGGGCGGAAGGGAAGGAAATGCAGAGCAGCTAGGCATCAAGGCCTGGGTTCTTGGGGGTCTCCCGACGTCTGCAGTGGGCGGGGGGGGCATACCAAAATGAGTCCAGGTGACAGTGGGGGGCGGAGTGCCGCTGATCTTGCAGTCAAAGCGGGCAGCACGGCCTTCTAGCACCTCCACATCTTCCAGCAGCCGGGTGAACAGGGGCGCCAGCGAGGGCCGCACAGTCAGCCGGGCGCTGCAAGTCAGCTCATCTAGGAAGGAGGGGCAGTGCTGCGGCAGAGAAGACCACGGAGGCCCAGGCATCCCACCTCCTAGGTCCTTCCTGGCCTTAGGAAGCCTGGCCAGAGCCCTGCAGAGGCTCAGGGGACTGGGGCTGAGGCAGTGGGCAAAGAGCCACAGACTGGGCCTCCTCAGGAGGCTAGAGGTCAGCAAGGATGGGCAGCAGGCTTCCAAGAGAGGCTAGAGACATCCAAGGAGCCAGGGCCTGGCCATCTCCCCTTACCTCCCTCTGTCCACCCAGGATGAAGCACAGCCTGGCTCTGAGAAGGTCCTAGAAGCCAAGCCCACCCTCTCCCCCAAAACGCTACTCTCAGAACTCTTCTCTGTGCCTAGGTTATACCCGCTCTCCTTCCATCTGTCCCCCACACAGACCAGAGGCCCCTTGGCCACATCCTGCCCCTCCTCCCATCAAAGAATCTTCTGGACAAGATGCCAGGCCCTACGCTGACCTGATCACTCCTCCCACTAAGCCTCTCCAGCTTCACCTCATAGCCTCATCACCCACACCCGAGAGGCAGGTGCCATCACCTCTGCTCTTCTGGAAGGACAGGATGAGGTCAGAGAAGTCACTGACAGTAACAATAGCCGGCATCTATCAGGTGCCAATCTTCGCCAGCCCTGGGCTTTGTTCTCTGCCTAAGTTATCTCCTGATTCCTGCCAATCCCCCTGCGAAGTAGGTATTAGCCTGACCCATTTTTACAGATGAATAGTTGGAAGCTCAAAAGGATCCATCCTAGAAGCGGTGCAACCAGTGTGCTCCTTGGAAGCAAAAATGGTTAGACTGCGTCTTACGTATTTTGGACATGTCAGGAGGGACCAATCCCTGAAGAAGGACATCATGTTTGGGAGAGTGGCAGGTCAACAAAAAAAAGGAAAACCCTCCACTAGATGGATTGACACTGTGGCTGCAACAATGGGCTTAAACATAAAAAAGATTGTAAGTGTGGCACAGAATCAGGAAGTGTTTCGTTCTGTTGTACTTAGGGTCGCTACGAATGGGATCTGACTCAACGGCACCTAACAACAACAGACAGAGGAAGTGACTCATCCAATGACACGTGTCCGAGAACTTGCTGGGCAAGAATTGCAGCCCGAGTCCAGGCTTGATTGCTACATCTCCATGGACTTACTCCCTTGTGGGAACAGGGGTCACAGGCGCTCTGTGTTCCAGGTACTTCTCTAAGTACTCTGTGTTTTGAGGCTGGAGTCCTGTACTATCTCCCACTCCACTGCACTTCCACCAGGACATAGAGTCCTGTTTCTGAGGCATCTTATTCTGCAACCCAGATCTTTCGCCTCCAGTCCCCTCCCTGCTGCTCTGGACACCCACGAAGCCTTTGGGCCTGAGCAAGTAATTACCTTTGGCTGTGCTGAGCTTGCAGGTGTAGACGCCACTGTCGTCCTCATGCACAGAGGTGAGCAGCAGCTTGCATTTGCGGCCATCGAAATGCATCTTGCATTTGAGCAGCGCGGGCTGCAGCAGGCGGCCACGGCACAGCCAGTCTACCTCCACGTCGGCAGGACCCGCCACCAGGCACTCAAACAGCGCCATCTCCCCGGCCCCCACGTCCACATCCTGCAGGGGGGCCAGCACGGCCAGGGACCGGCTTTCAGGGTGTGCTGGGGGAGGGCAGCCACAGGGGGCACACACAGAGCAGAGACACACAGGGGGAGGGAGATACACGCACGCACACACAGAGAGACAGACACAGAGAGAGAGATGCAGTTGGTTCCTCTGGAGATGGGGAAAGCCCACCCACCCTGGCCAGGACAGCTGGGAGCTCCTAGACCTGGCTTCTAAAGATGGCAACCCCAGCTGGCCCTGGCAAGGGAGAACCCATGCGAGGTGAGGGAATCAAGGGACGGAACCGAGACAACCACGTGGTGGCAGCAACGGCGGCGGAAAAGAAAACACAGCACACCAGCTGGGTACAAACTGGACTTTATTTGAGCTAAGAAATAGTGTTTCCAAATACCTCCACCCTACTCCAGCCCTGCTCCTGGGCAAGCTTGGCTGCCCGCATCATTCCTAGATAGGACATCCCATCCCTGGCTGTGAATGAGGGAGCCCTAGCTGGGCCAAGGAGTAGCCCGAGGCCTCTGGCTTTTGGTCTCTTGTGGAACAGAAAGCATTGAAATCCTGGAATGGTCAGTGCCCTGCCCCTGCCAGTGAGCCCCGGTCCTCAGCCCCGGCCCCTCTGGGCCCCTTGGTCCTCTGATGCCCACACCCTGTCCTCTTCTGTTCTGTCTTACCCTGCCCCAATTCAAGAGGCATCCTTCCCCAACTCTCACAGACACACAGACAGACAAACGGAGACACAGACAGTGGCCGGCAGTAGCACAGCACATGCGCTCGCTTGGTGCTCCCTACAGGGAGACTCAAAGGGCTCGAGACCCCTCCTGGCCACCCCATCCCAGCACTCAGTCCACCTGGGAGCCTCCTGGTCTACACAGCCACGTGTCCACTTGGGGAGGGAGAATGCCCAGGGGCCCGTGGGCTACCCTGGGGTGCTGTATGGGCTGGGGAGGGGAAGGGAGGCTGGGCCAGGTCCGGGCCGGCGGGCCGGCTGGGTCTGTGGGCAGGAGGCCATGAAACACAGCGAGGTCCGAGAAGTGCCTGAGACAGGGGCGCGGCTCGGAGGGCAGCGGGGGGAGCGCAGGCGGCCCCCTGAGCTCACTCGCCTGTGTACAGACAAAAACCTCAGTCAGCAAGCGGCAGGTTAGTGCAGCACGCACACACGCACACACGCACGTGCGCACTGGCGCGCACACCTAGCCAGGGCCCTTCTGGATACACAGCCACCTCTTAAAGCTCAGGGCGGCAACGCCACTTTCAGCTCCCCCAGGGTCAGCTCTGGGGTAGGAGAGCTGGTAGCCAGCATGGTCCCTGGGGTGCCAAGGTAGGCAGAGACCTTGCGCTGCCAGGGGAGAGGCATCACAGGCATCAAGAGGACCTGAAAACCCGTGGGATGTCAGGAAGAACCCCAAAGAGAGAAGCACCAAGACATGGGTTAACACAGAGAAGAGAGGCAGAGGCAGCAGGCCAGGGAACAGTGGCTGAAGAATTTGGGGAGACCGAGGAGGTAGCAACCACAGGAACAGTAGGCACCAGGGAAGGTGAGGCAGGTGAGGCCTGGCAGAGGGACCATGACTCAGGCTCTGTGCCCCCACGGATGCCTAGGGTGCCTTGGGAAGTTCCCAGAGCTGGCCCCTGCTAGGCTTGAAGGGCCTGGGCCCTGTGAGAGGCAGGGAGGGACCATGGTGTAGTGAGTAGCTGTGGAGAGGCTCCTGGGCCTGTGCCAGGGTCAGGGAGAAGGGGAGCCAGGGGAGTGACCAGACCTGGGGCGGAGAACCCAGCCGCTCCATGAGGGCAGCCTCGCTAGGTCCTGTCATTCTAGCTGCCTTTTCTTCCGACTCCGGGGGCCCAGTCCTCTCCAGATTTCATCTCTCTGTCCCTGGCACCCATGGGGTCCCTGCAACGCTCCATGCCCATGTCACCCCAAGAGTCCCTCCGAACGGGTCCAGCCGCCAGACTCTCCCCACAGCTACGCCCAACCACAAGAGCTTCTGCACAGCAATGGGATGGGTAGGGAGGGCAAGAGCAAAGAAGGGTATTGGTGTGAGGGAGAGGTCTGGGCACAGCAGGGTGGCAAAGGCTTAGGAGAATATGGAGAGAGGACGCCAACTGCAGGAAGCAGGGACTCGGGCTGATGCCAGGGGCTGTTGTGATAGAGCCTGGGGAAGGTAGTACCGTGTGGGACAATTTGCTGTGCTGCCTTGAGCAAGTTGCTACCTCTCTCTGGACCTCAGTTCACTCAACTACAACATAAGCAACTGGACTAGAGGACCTCCACAGCCCTTTCAGTGTGGCGTCCTGTATCTGAGCTTTGTGATTGCTGTCCACCGGGTGGGGACCAGGCCAGGTGGGGGGTTCATGAGGGTGTCAGGTTCTCACCTCGGACCTCCAGGCGGGCCTCGCACTGCCGGGCGCCATACTCATTGACTGCCTTGCAGGTGTAGAAGCCAGCGTCGCCTCTCTCGGCAGCCAGGATGCGCAGCCGGCACAGGCCCCCCTCAGCCTCCTCGGCGAAGCGCCGCTGGTCTGGGCGCACGGGCTGGCGGTTTCTCAGCCTGTCAGAGGAACAACTACTCAGTCCCAGAGCCTGGGGTGCCGACCTGCATGTGCAGCAAGGGAGGCTGCAGAGCCACACAGGCCTCCCCTTTCTCCACGCCGCTCACCATCCCCGACCACAGCACCCCCTTTGCTCCAGTGCTAGGTTTCACTCTAACCCCATCTTCTCATCTCCTAAAACTTCAGACCACCTTGGCTCACCCAGATCTCCTCCTCAGAACCTGTTGTGCTTGGAGTAGAGTCTTGCTATTCAGCTTTTAATAACTCCTTCATTTCCCCATGTCTTATCTTCATTTATTTACAACAGAAAGATAGCTTCCCATTTCCCAAAAGGGATATGGAAGAACTTACAATGTTAAAAAGAAAAATCACAGTGGAGACCAGACAATCAATTAAAAACGAAAAACTGAACCCAAACCAATAAAAAACCATACTGAGTAATGGAGGATCCAGGCACCTGGCATGAGCAAAGTATAGCAGTTGGGACCCACATTTAACTCTTGGCTTCAGGTTGCTAGGAGACTAATAGTGATGGCTGGTTCTAGCACAGGGCTGGGCATACAGTGGGCCTCAAAAGTCACCCTGCATTGACTGATGAGGTAGAGGCGGGCAGCCTTCTCCAGGGGTGAGAGGAGTCCTGGCCACGTATCCCAAGTGGGCAAACACGAGACCATTTATTACACACAAGCTCCCCAGAAGAGGAAGCCCTTCATGGTCCTTGAACACAGGACAAGGGGCAGGTGTGCTGGGGGAGTGGCATTGCTGTCCCTTGGGTAAGGGCCCCCGGGGAAGCCCTATAAGGCTCTGCTTCCTTCCACCAAAGCCAGCTCCCAGGGCTGAGCCTGGGGTGGGGGTGCAGGTGGCTGCTACTCACCAGGAGACCACAGGCTTGGGCTCGCCCTGCACGCGGATGCTCATGATGACATCTTGGCCTTCTCTTACTGACTGGTCCATGAGTGAGACCTGAAGGGGACCCCAACGTGTCAGGGGTGACAGGGCATAGTGCTGGCTCCCAGGGGCTGGGGGACCTGGGGCAGAAGTCTCCTCCACATCATTCTAAATGAGGCTACTTCTGCATAAGAAGGACTAATGGCTCAAAGTTCCGGGTCTTGCTGGAGCCTAAGCATGGCCCCAAGCACAAGGACACACAAAAGAACAGGGGTCCACAGGAGGCTGGATGCCAGCCTCAGGGGTCTGACCTTGAAGGTGGGGGGAGCCTTGGAGCCCATGTCAGGAGAACGGCAGTCCTGGCTGGGACTGAGCTTCATGGTGGGGGTGCGGGGCCAGGTCTCCCCAGGCTCTGGAAATTCCTCTGGGGGGCTCAGGTACTCCTCGTCAGAGGTGATGGGGCTGCTGAACGGGGATGTGGACCCTCCTGGAGGAGAGACAGAGAGGATGTCAGGGGAGGGCGGGGCACAGAGACTGAGACAGCTCGCTGGGACTGTCACACAGGGCCAAGGAGTTGCGACGGCTCCTATGGGCTCTGCCCTGACTTTACCTCCTGGGCTCCGCTTTCTTGCTGTAGGACATTCCCAGGCCACTTCCTGTCCCTGAGTGCCTGATTCCTCCTCGGCCTCAGACTCTGCCAACTGACTCTGCTGACCCTCCTGGGAGGGGACACCACAGGGAATGCCCCAGTGCAAAGGATTTGGCTAGCAGAGGGGCCGTTCCTGGACTTCGGGGGAGACCCCAAATTCCACTGGAGCAGGAAACCCACATTCCTGGCATGCACTGGGGGCCCAAACTACCAATCACAGGCTCCAAAAGCAGGTGGCACATGTCTCTGGGACCCCAGAGGGGCAGGGCTAAGGCGCTACTTTCTCAGGCGAGCTGGGCCTGGTGCAGAGGAACACACACCTCAGACAAGCCCCATCCTGACCTCAGTCCAGGGCCAATGAGGCGGCACTGTCCAGCCTGCCCTTCCCCCTCCCTTCTCAGCTTCCTGCCACAGACAGCCCAGGCACCTGTTGGTCCCAACCCTACAGCCCGGACCCCCACACTCTCAGGGGATGGGAAAGTAGGGTTAGAGTCATTCACAGAAAAGGGTGGCTCAGCCTGGGGAAGAGGAGGGGGACACGAGACTCTGCATTCAGGGAGGGGTGTCCCCAGGGCCCTGACGCCCTCCCCTGCAACTGGCCAGGGGCCCAGTCTCGCTGAGCTGGCTCCTATCCGACTGCCAAATACAGACATGAATCTGCCACAGCCCCCTGGCCCCTCCCCCTGGCTCCCCCACCCAAATCCCCCAGCAGAGCCGTACCCCAACTCACCCCAAGACTCTGCACACGGACCCCAGCCCGCACCTTCCCGGAGGCTCTACTGTGGCACCAGGCCCTCCTGCTGCCTGCCCACTACCCACCCGCCTCTGCTCCCCAGGGAACAGGCGCCCAGCAGCCCAGCCCCACTCACTCGCTGACCCAGCTTCGGCCCCCGCACTGAACCAGCCCTGGGGGAGGGGAAGGCGCACAGGAGGGGGAAGGAGGTGGGGGAGCCAGCAGGAGGCTAGGTGGCAGGCAGGCGCTGGCTGCGAAGGTGGTGCCTGTGGAGACCACAGGCAGCCAGGCCTGGAGCAGAGGGAGGGGCAGAGCCCGGGCTGGCTGAATTTAGTCCCCGCTCATTCCGCAGCTGCGGTCTGCCTTTCCTCTCCTTACAGCTGGGGTCACTGACAAGAGCGGAGTCCCTCAGGGGGCCTTAACTCCAGATGTGGGGGCCTCCATCTTCAAAGGTAAAAGGGGCTGGGGTGGCACTGCACTGTGGCATTCAAGACCCTTGCCTGACCCATCCGTGCCAACAAATCCACCAAAGGAGATGCCAATGGCAAATGGCGATATGCTGCCCGTTGCCCTGCGGAAATCACAGAGATCCCTGACCTAGGAAGGCAGTGACCAGCCTCAAACCTAGGGCCAGGCCACACCCTACTTTCTCTGGCACAGGGAATCAGAGAACTGTCAGGACCTTGGTTCTCCTTCCCAGAGGTGCCTCCTCAACCTGAGGGGGGCTAGAACCCCACTTCTGCCTCCGCACTCCTACCGTGGCAAGTCTGGCCCAGCAGCCACTTCAGGGCACGCGACCCTCTCCCAGGCTGTGCTGTCAGCACCTCGCCTGTCACCCATTGGCCCATCGGGCCAACGATGAGGAGTGGGAGACTGCTTCCCCCGCAAAGGGCCCCTCCTAGGGAGCACCCATTTGCTCCTGGGTTGGGGAAGGGGCTTGGAAACAGCAAGAGAGAAGTGGGTGTTGAAAGGGGCCACATTCCATAGCTATGACCTTTGTTTCCCAGCACTGCTGGAGGGGTTGGGGGCCGACAGAGGAAGTCCCCCAAGCCACCCAGGCTGTCTTGAGGCAGGGGTGGGGACGGATGGAAGGCAATGGCACTTGCTGCTAGAGGAGTGGGCCCCAGCTGACGCTAGGGTCACAGGCATAGGCCCTGGAGGCAGGGGTCCCCCTTCCTCTATGAAGCCTGGAGTCCTGCTCCAGGGTCACCTCCAGGCTGGAGAGTGCCACAGCGGCTCCCCAGCACAGGGAGGGAGGGTAGGAGAGTTATGCTGGATTGGGCACCTCAGAGACCCCTGGTGGCGGCTTGGCAAATGGCACCCTGGGGACACTCAGCTACCAAGCAAGCCAAAGCCTCAAGCTCCCTGAAGAGATGGCCTGTCAATCAAGCCCAGGCTCAGACTCCAGAGGGCCAGAACTAGGCCTCTCCGAGACTAAGCAGTGGTCCCTGTCCCACCACACCGCAAACTACATAGCCAAGGAGGCTGGTGGCTGCTCCAGGAGCTTCCCACTAGGCCCTGCTGGCCTGTCCCTGGCCCCATGGCCAAAGCCACTTTTGGAGCCAGCCCCGAACGTTCCAACCGTGCTCCACCCACAGGACTGGCTTTCACTGTGGGAGACACAGTTACATCAGCCAGTAAGTGGGGAGCAGATGCCCCGGAAGCCTAAGAGGCGCATACATACACTCACCATACCACAGAAAGGCCACCCCTTCACACATGCCCCCTGCCCCTCATGCTGCCCCTGTGCACCTATCTGCCCTTTCAACACTGGTCCCACTGGGCCCACGTCAAACCCACTTCATGTCCTTCTCCCTCATAACCCGTCACCCCCGCCCACTGGCATTAGGGAGCCCACAAATCAGGGAACTGGGCCTGCCCAGAACAGTGCATCCAGCTGGTTCCAACATCCCGGCTGTTTCCAACGTCCCCTGCTGTGTTCTCACCACAGACACAGCTGCAGCCACCACTGCTGGCATCTAGCACAGGACACATCCCACACAAGGCCCTTTGTATGAGACCTATCTGAATGATCCTGGAACTGCCCAGTGTCAGCAACACCTGGAAGCTTTCTTTTTTTTTTTTTGGTACTGGAGGTTGAACCCACGGCCTCGCCCTTGCATGCTCTGCAAGTGCTGGACCATTGAGCTGCACCCCCAGCCCATTTTTTTACTTTTTGAGACAGGGTTTTGCTAACTTATGCAGACTGCCTGTGGTCTCCAACTTGTGATCCTCCTGCCTCTGCCTCCAGAGCCGCTGGGATTATAGGCGTGCACCACCATGCTTGGCTCAAAGCTTATTTTGAAATATAGATTCCTGGGCCTTATCTGGCCTACAGAATTAGATTTCAGAAGTGGGTTGTCAGGAAACCGCAGCCTTTTCAAAAGTACCGAGGTGATTCCTATGCATGTGAAAGTCTCGAGGCCACTGCCAACCTTCATGGGATGAGGACAACCCTAAGAGGTGGTTTCCCAGAGTGCCAGTGCGCTGGGCTATTCAACTTCAGAGCAGAGCCATGAGCCCAAGGAGGTCTGACTCGGCAGCCCTGTGCGTCCCACCTAACCAGCCAGCCTCTCATCATGAGCCAGGCCTCTAACCCCCTGGCAGTGGATTTCAAAGTGTAGAGCCTAGCACAGAGGCACATTTCTGCAATCCCTGTGACTCAGGAGGAGGCAGCAGAGGATCCCAAGTTTGAGGCCAGGGGTAGGCTGCATAATTTAGTGAGTCTCAAAAAAAATTTTTTTTTAATGGGCTAGGGGTGCAAGCTCAGTGGTAAGCAATTGCAAAGTATGCAGGAAGCCCTGGGTTCAACCCCTAAGGACAAGGAAAAAAAAGTTAACTGTGTATCAGTTTCTGATTCAGAAGGTCCAGGCTGGGGTTGACAGGGGTGTTGATGCTGCTGGTTTGGGAACCACACTTTGAGGACCAGGGTTCCATGGGCGCCTCTGCCATTCCAACCTCTTCTTGGGCAGAGCCTCATTACCCTCTGCGGCTGTGCATCCCACCTAGCCTCTCTGGGTGACCCAGGTTGCTCCCAGGGCTTGGAGCTTCTGGGATTCTCTGCCCTCCACTGCCAACTCACTTCTAATCCTTGTAGTCTACACAGTCTTTGCTCTCCAGGAGGGCCTTCAGGTGTGGCTGCAAAGGCTATGGAGTGGAAATGGCCTTCAGAGCCTTTGGCTTGGTAAAGATGACAAGCCACATACACAGACAACTAGAATAGCAAGCAAGAATGAAGGACCAGGTGGCAAGAAAGGAGGCAATAAGGGCCACAGGAGTGTGGAGAGCTGGAGATGACTTTTGGCCCTGGGAAAGAGAGGGAACTGAGGGGAGAGGCGGTATTGGAATTAGGCTTTGGCTTGTTGTTGTTGTTAGGTGCCATCGAGTCAGTATCCAACTCATCACGACCCTGCATACAACAGGCAGTTATTGTCAGTGCTTCTCTGCTGTTCATAGGGTTTTCAATGGCAGATTGATTTTTGGGAATGGGTTGCTGGGTCCGTCTCCGAAGTCTACAGCACCTGGTGTACCCAGGCGGTCTCCCATCCAAGTACTAACCAGGCCTGACCCCGCTTAGCTTCTGAAATCTGATGGGATAGGATGCCACAGGGCTGCAGGCCAGGCTTTGGCTTAGGGAAATGCATTTGGGGAAGAGGAACCCATATGAACATTCAGAAGCAAAAAAGCACATGTACAGAGGCCTGGGGCTCAACTGTCTAGAGGCAGAGGTGGGAGAAGAAGTAAGAAGTAGTAACAAAATGTGACAGCAGGCACTTCTTGCTGCCTCTGGTCACCCTTAGGGGAATCCTCAGCCCTCTGGCCTTCCAGACCTATGACTCTCTAAGATGGAGCCAGCTTCAGGAGGGTGGCCTTTTACTCTGAAGGCCAAGGGGGGCTCCCCATGGATTCCTGAGGAAGGGAAAAATAGGCTGGAGGTTAGCCAGCATCTCCACATGGCCTGGTGCTTCATGCCTGCCCTCCACCTGCACTGCCTCAGTAGGCTCTCCACAGGCCCTTCCTGAAGTGGCTGGTGTGATGATCCCCTATTGAAAAGTGAGGCAAAAGGAGGGTGTAGGCCACCAGGAAGTGGGGCTTCCCACAGGGTGCTGACATGACCATGTCCCCTGGACCTGACATGACTTAGTTCCCCAGGACAAGGGTTGTGCTGAGAACATGTGATTTAAAATGTATGCAGGATTGGACAGAATTTCACATGGTCAGCCTGACTTAGCTAGGCAAGTGATGAATTTCTCACATGATTATGTGGGGTTGCTTTAGTTTAAATAAAATGTTTGTACCCACGGTGAATTGGGACTCCATTTTTGTGTCAGGATGGGAGCAATAAGCTCCATTCTAGGTAGGAGCCTTGGGAAGTCGGCACACAGGGCACCCCACCTGTAAGTGGACAGGAGAGGTAGGGAGGGCCACTCTGCCTTTTTGGGTGTTGCCCAGATCCCACCAAGATGGACAACAGGGGCCAGGGGGCATTCCAAGCTCCCCACAATCAGTAGCCACTGCCATTACCAGGGAGAACCTGCAACTATGCAATTGGTGGCCCAGGACCTGGGGGCAGGAGAAGGGGACAGAGGTTGGTGGCATGATTTTCCTGGTTTGCTTCTGTCCTCATGATCCCCCATAAACAGCTTCTTCTCTGTTGTGACAACAGTGACCATATGAGTGGGACCACAATGAGCTTTGGCAAGCCATATCCTCAGGCCCAAATGTTCATGGGCAACTCAGGCCCCCACAGAGCCTCACAAGTCTTACTAAATATGTAGCCGACCATTAGGATGATCCTTACACTACAGATAAGAAAACTTAGGTCGGCTAAGACAAAATGAAGAGGCCATGATCTGGGTTGGAAAATGCTAGAACCTTGGACTCAAACACGTGAGATCTGCAGGTGGCGCTATGGAGGCTGAGGCATGTGGAGCCCTCAGGGGCCCCTTCCTACCAAGGACCACAGGAGGGCCACCCACCAGAGCCTAAAGTGGGGTCAGCAAAGAGCACCAGGTAACAAGAAGACCATAGTAGAGGGAGGAAGGCGGGCAGTCGGCAGAGGAAGCAGAAAAAATCCCCAATCTGACCACCCACAGAGTACTGGGCAGTGCCCTTCCTGCAAGCTCAGGAGCAGAAACCACCTCCTTGGCTTGAACCTCTTCAGAGTAGAGGGAAAGGGGACTGGACTGTGCAGCTCTCGGGAGGTTATACCTGGGAGACTCCAGCCTACGATGGCCCATATTCATTGAACTCAGCATCCCAATGTGGGGGCCACTAGTCACTGAGACTATTAACACGCATGGCAATGAAGATGACATCAAATGAAATCTTCAGTTCCTCTATCAGGCAAGCCATATCTCAAGCGCTCACTGTTATGTTTGGCTAGTGGCTGCCATGCTGGACAATGCAGACACAAAACACTATCACTGTCATAGAAGCAATGCCCTGGAGCACCTTGCTAACTTCCCCAGCCTCAGTGTCTTCATCTGTAATGTGGACATAGTAACAGAACCACCCCACAGACCTGGATCACATGCCATTACATGATCAGCACCTGACCTGGGACACATAAGGCATTCAGTAATACAGAGTACTCCTAGGTAAGTTATTCTTATGTGCTACGCACACTAAGAACCTTTGTTTCTTGGGTAAGTGATTTCCATCACTCTAAATCACTTAATGATGAGAATATTCCCAGGCAGACTGCAGATCCCCAGGAGAGGCTGCTGGCCTGGCACTAGCTCTTTGTCATTGTATTCTGTATGGTTTTGTCTTCTCATCTGTAAAATGGGCACATCACCACCTGGCATGGGTCCCTCCAAGAAATATGAAATATATATATTATATATATACATACATACATACATATATACATACATACATACATACATATGTATATATATATATATATATACACACATACATATATATATATATATATATATATCAACATAGCTCAAGCTCAAGGAAAGAGACACAAAAGGGTTTGAAAAGGTACATTGGCCAGGCATGGTGGCACATGCCTTTAATCTCAGCGACTTGAGGCTGACACAGGAAGATCTCAAGCTTGAGACCAGAGACTGCCTGTGTAACTTAGCAAGACTGTCTCAAAATAAAAAAGAATTAAAAATGGCTGGGTGTGCAGCCTGGTGGCAGACTACTTGCAAAGTATGTACGAGGCCCTGGGTTCAACCTCCAAGCATTGCAAAAAAAGGAAAAAAAAAAGAAAAAGAAAAAGAAAAAGGTACAGGGCACTCTGCAAAGAGAAGAAACCACTCAGTGATGGAGCACTTGGCACTGATGGTACTCAACAGAGGCTTTTGTGATGAGGAGGCAACAGCTGGAGAAGGCTTACTTCAGTTTAGCACACTCCTCACACTCCTGAGTCTCCCGCCCCAGCCCTTGAGAGGGTTATTCAGTGGGCAGGAGGGACTTAGGACTAAGCTGGGGCTACTGGAGCTAGTGAACACAAGATCCTGCAGGCACAGCCTGTGCACCCCAAACCAGGAGCTGCACTCCCTAGTTACCCACTCTCTGGTTACTGTGGTGGTTTCCAAGCAGGAATTGAGATCTGTGGGCTCTCAAAAGCACCCCAGGAGTACGCTGGGCAGCCAGCCCTGGTTTCCATGGCACTGGGTGTGGAGGTAGGGAGGTAGTAAGGGTGGGCAGCGGCTCTACGCAGGCCTCTTTCCACAACACGCTACCCACTCCCTCTCTCCACCTGCTCCCTACACCCTCATTGCTGGACGCCCTCTTAGGCGGCCCCCTCACCTACAGACTCCAAGCCTGGGAACCCCTCCCTCGGCTCGTCTTTGCTACCACTGGTTCCACCCACTCCGGCTATTCTCTGAGCCCCCTGGCCTCCATCCAGCCACAGTGGACCAAACAGTGCCTTGTAAGGTAAGAAAATCAGCTCATTCCGTGACAACCAGCACCAAGTCTGGACCTATGTGCCAGCCCCTTGGGCCCTGGGGCCCCGGAGCCAGCCTGACTTATGGGGGCTGTTGCAGTGCCTGGCCGCAATGCCTGGTGCAACCGGCTAACGTGACGAAGGCTTTCTGGCTCCCCAGGGCGGAGCAGGCAGAGATGCTGTGGCAGGCTGTGCACCCAGGGGAGGTTCTGGAGGACAGTGGGCTTTGCAAGAGCATGGGTGGAAACCCCAAGGCACAGACAGCCTGAAGGACAGGACAGGGAGGGTCTTCACTGAAAGCTGAGCTCCTGCGCATGACATCACCCTGAATGCTAACAACTAACATTTGTCTACAGCTTTACAGTTCATAAAGCTCGTTCGCACATTCGCTTTCATCCGTGAGGATGGTATAATTATCTCTGGTTTACAAATGAGGAAACTGAAGCTCGGGGAGGTTCAGCGTGGCAAACACAGAACTCCCAGTCAAGTGCTGACAGCTGCCGTGCCCCAAGCTGCCTTCTCAACCTTAAAAGGCTCCCAAATGGCCCAGAGCCAGAACTGGGGCACCCCGTGCCCCGCCTCTCGCCAGATCTCAGCCCAAGCCAGGTATTGACTGGAGCCCTGGAGCCAGGCCTGGGCCCCCTTGGGGAACAGGGAGCTGAGTCAGAGGCCAGATCCCGAGGTGATGGAAGGGCGGAAGCATCCAGTGGAGGGACAGGCATGATTCAGCGTAGTGGGAGGGTGACAAGAAGGAGAAAGCCTCGAACGCTGCTCCTGGGAGGGACTTGGAAGCAAAAGAACACGAAGACCTGCCATTCCACAAAGCCACACGGTGCAACCAAGGGAGCTAACGCAGTATAAGGATTGAGACCAGAGCCTCCTAGGACCTCCCGCATGGTGAAGGTGCTAAGGCCTTGGGACCACACACACCGGGTCTCACCCCATCTCTTGCAGCAATGAGCACAAGAAAGGCAGAGAACAGCACATGTATGCCCCCTCTGCCTTGTCCTGCCCAGCCCTCGGAGGTCTGAGCTCTGAAGTCTCAGGGTAGATGCCCCAGAACACTGATGGGCTCTACATTTCTCTCAGTGCTGGATTCGTCTCCCCTGCCCTTGGCTTCTGAGCTAGGCCTCCAAGCTCGGTTTAGATTCCCAACAGGAGTCCCCTGAGTGTTGGGTCTGTGCCTTTTCCTTCTGTAACACCCGCTACCCATCTCCCCTCTCACTGCCCCAGGGCCCAGGGTCAGTACGTCTTTGGACCCAACCATCTGAATGAGTAGAACTAGCCAGGCCCACTGAACCAGCCCTGCGTGAACCAGAAAGAAAGTGAGCTGAAACCCAGAGAAAGTAGCCGGACGCCAAGTGAGGCCTTTCATAAAAACAGAAAACAAGGCAGGCACAGCACGGCCATCTCCTGAAGGTGCTCTCAGCCGCAGGCCCTTTAGGGCTTGGGGTTCAACAGGAACGGGGTGGCACTTGAAATCGTCAGCTCTTCCTGGGGCTGGGCCATCCTACTATATGACCTCAAAGGCTTCTGGTGCCTCTTAAGCATTTTGAGCTGACAGATTCTTTTTCTTGGAGACTCAAAGACAATTTACCTTCTCCATAGCCTCTGTTCAGGGAACTGTCGTGGGAAGATGACATTTCAAGGATGTCTAAAAACACATTTCACTGTCATGAATTGGCCACCCGGGGGTGTGCCTTGGGAATCTGGCCTCTGCCTTGAGGCCAGAACCATTTAAAATGCTTTCTCCAGAGGGGCAGACCCCTAAAGAGGGACTGTGCACACAGAAAGCCAGAGTTCTTGGGTGCAAGTGGGGAGAAAAGTGTGGGCCCAGGGCCTCAGACCTGTTGGGGAGGGTCACAGCAAGCCCCCACCCAGCCCCAGGCTCGATGGCTCCCTACCAGGTTTCACGGCCAGTGAGGCAGCACAGCTGGCCTGGCCCAGCTCGTTGGTGGCGGTGGCCATATAGCTCCCAGCATCAGCCGCCCGGGCCTCCCTGAGCAGCAGGGTGTGCCGCTCGCCCTCCGCCCGGATGAGAAGGCGGCCCTCGCTGCGCAGTGCCAGCCCATCCTTCTTCCAGGACACTGTGGGGAAGCAGTGGAAAGAAGCTTGCTATAGGCCAGGGGGCTCCCTGGGGAAGTCTCATCCCCACCTCTCCCACTACACAGAAGCCCAAACCAGTCCTCTCTCACCCCCAGGAGTTCTGACCTCACTGCAGAAGCCCAGGCGGCCCCGTCCTTGGGGTCCTGGGCATTTCCCTGAACACGGGAGAGTCAGGGCAGCCCCAGGGAGTGAAAATGCCCCCCCCCGCCTCCATCCGAGGATTCTGGGGGTACATCGGGTGCCCTCCACCTCAACCTGCCACCCACCCCGCCAGCCCCGCAGCTCACCTTGGGGTGGAGGGTTGGCGGTGACGATACACTTAAGCAGCACATCGGCCCCTGGTGCCGCCACCACGTTCTGCAGGGGGATCTCAAACACTGGGGCCTCCAGGGGCTCTTCTCCAGCAGACACATAGGAGTCATCTGAAGACTCTGCCAGACACAGGGGTGGTAGGATAAGGGGACGTGGGCCTTGCGGGGACAACTCAGGGGGAGAGGTGTTGGCAGTCCCACGTCCTAGAAAACCAAACCCACAGAGCGGGCCTTTTGAAAGGTAGGGGCAGAGGAGGCCAAGAGTCTCTGTCTTGAATGTGCTGAGAAAGGAAAAGAGGAAGTCTGAGGGAAGCTTCTTAGCCAGGACAGGGCAGCGGGACCCTACATCATCCACAATTAGTGCCGGTTTCTAGAGACAGGTGAGGTTGCACAGTGGGTGTCTTCGCTTGAATCTATTATCATGTGCAGCACAGCAAGCCCTGTGAAGGCACGCTGAGGGGAACTGGACTGCACAAGCTCCAAATGGACAGATGACAAGCTTCCTGGCAACCCAAGATCTAAGCGGTAACAGCAGGGAGGGGCACAGGGCAATTCGTGGGGAGCAGGCAAATTTGTGAGGCCACCAGATTCCAAAGAGGGAGTAGAGGGGGGGTCAGAGGAGCCTGTGAAGATCAGCTCTGACTCTGTCCGTTCAACGAACAGTAACTACTCTTGCAGCCTCCTAAGCACTGAAGAGTACCCAGAATACAAGAGGGACTAAGACGTGGGCCCTGCTTACAGAAGCTCTTGCAAACAGAGATAATAAACCTCCAGTGCTGTGGTTCGCTGTGGATATTTTCCAACTCTGGCATTCTATAAGCTAGATAAAGCCACACAGCCAAAAGGCCTGTGAGGGCTCCAGTTCTGCTGTTGTCTAGCTATACCACCTGCAGCAGCAGAGATAATCTCTCTGAGCCTCGGTAGTGTTATCTGGAAGATGGAGGGATAATGCTTAACACTGCAGAGCAAGCATGCAGACTGAAATGAAATAACATCCTTATGGGCCTAGTTAACACGACGCCTGGGACACAGCGATGAGTATACAATAATGATGGTCAATAGGGTGATGAGTGGGCACCTATTCAGCTCTAAAGATTTTGGAGTGGCAATACTTAAATGCAAAATAATTTTGATGAAGAAAAATACTGGGTGGTCAGTGCAATGATAAAGATGTTGGCACGATCTCCCATGCTCAGTGGGGAGAAGCAGCAGGGAGAAGGGAGGAGTCGAAGGTATCTTCTTCTGCCTCTCCAGGAGTGGGCCCCCAGTTGCTGCTCAGGAGGCATAGGGTTAGGGGCAGCAGCATTCTGATACTGTTCGTCCCCCACAGGAAGGTGGGAAGACAGCACAGGCTGGGATGTGTAGGGACCTCAGTCAGTTCAGCAATATAGAATGTGAGGACCAGAGAGAGAGGAGGCTGGAAGGGGAGGCTAGGTCGCACCTAAGCGGTCACAGTGGGTCAGGGGACAGTGCTGGGATAGGAAGAGCAGAATAAAGGGTTAAGTAGCCCAAAGCTTGCCTATATCAGGGTTTTGAGACCAGCTACCATCTCTTTCCCCATAGGATGGGGAGTGCTAAAGGGATTCTTAGGTTCCCACCAGTGCCTTCTCCTGTTGTTGGTCCTTCACCCAGCAGCCTACCAGGCCACTGGACCTCAGAGGACCTACAGCAGGCATCGGGAGACCGTCTTTGCTCACTCCTCTGTTCTACTCAGCCTCCATTCAAATACTCGCCTCACCTGGAACAGGTTCTAACACAAGGATCTACCTTCACAGTCCTTCACTCCAGCCCCAGCCTGTGTCAATGCACTGTCTGGAAAATTCCATGGTCGCAACAGCCCAGGGGCCCCAAGAGGAAGCCCTTGCTCCTGCCAAGTAGTTTTGCTATTGCCCAACGTGGTCTAGGTACCTTCTCAGTTTTCTCTGCGGCCTTACCGAGCTCAGGGGAGGTGGGCCGGGCCCGGCGACCTTTGCCCTGGGTCCGGGCCCCTCGGTGGTCCCAGGCTCCCCAGGGACCGTCTTCTTCTGGCCCTCTGCGCAACCTCTTCTCGGCTTCAGGCCCCGCCCTGTTCCTCTCCAAGGTTTGGGGCACAGCAGCGCCCTCCACGCCCGGCGTGGCCCAGGGCAGGAAGCGCACAGCCTGCGGTAGGGGTTCCCGCTTCCGACCTGAGGGGGCTTTCGTCTTGGCCTCTGGGGGATCAGCGGCTGCGGGCGGCACAGGACTCCTGCACTCCTGGATGGCTCTGCCCCGGGTCAGCGGGAACTGGTCCCGCCGCCTAACCTCCTGCTGCGGGCCTTCCCCTTGGTCTGTCCTGCCCCCCGGCCCGCGGCTCCGGGGCTTCCCAGGCTCGTCCCCCGACCTGCCTGCGTCACTCAGTGGGGGCGCCTGGACGGGGGTGGGGCTCACAGCCCGCGAGGTCTTGGGGGTGGAGGGCCGGGAGAAGAGCGGGGGCTCGCCAGGCTCTCGAGGGGACGGGGCGCGCTGCAGCGTGGCACGCAGGGACTCGTGCGAGCGCACCAGCTCCTCCCGCGACGCGGAGCGGCGGATGCGGCCCAGCTCCTGGGCAAAGCGCAGCTCGAGGTCGGAGGCTGGGCTGCGCTGCCGCGTGCGCTCGTCCAGCGAGGCCGCCTTCTGCTGGAACAGGCGACGCCGCTCGGCCACACTGCCCGGTGCCCGCAGCTCCTCCTGCGAAGTGCCGGGCGCGCCCCACTCTGCGCCGCCCTCCGACTTGGGCTGCTCTAGCGAGCGGGCCTTGCGCAGGGGCACCCAGGGGCGCAGGGGCGCTGGCGGCGAGTCACTCCGCTCCAGGCTGCGCCGTCGCTCCTCAAAGAACTGCAGCTTATCCAGGATGCGGGAGCCGGCGCGCACCAGCCTAGGTGAGCGGCCCAGAGCCGACAGGCGGCCCGAGGCTTCGCTCAGTGGGGTCTGGGGCCGGGACTCCGACGTGCCCGCCAGCGAGGGCCCCGATGTCTTGGACTTCTTCCCACGCTTCTCTTCGGTGGTGGAGTCCTCAGGCAGCGCGGGCTCCTGAGTACGCCGGTGGGGCGTTGTGGGAGTGACAGGGGCCTGGACGCTGGGTCCCGGCAGAGCCCGTTTACCCACCCGAGGAGACGGTGGGGGAAGCAGAGCCGACTTAGAGGGAGGCGGAAGAGCTGGGCGAGGTCGAGGGGCTTCGCTGGCAGGCTGAGGCTGAAGGTCCGGCTCTTCCCTGCGCAATCCGCTCTGAGGGATGCTGCTGCAGAACCAAGACCGAAAAAGACAGAGGATTCAGGGGGCCTTCCCTCCTAGACCCTCAGCTTGTGACAGGAATTGGGTGGTGGGGCATGCTGGGCAGGCTTGGGGTGACATGGGCCAGACTCCCCCCACCACCTCCCCAACGAGGAGGGCACAGCCAGAGCAGGTGCTG
This sequence comes from Pedetes capensis, assembly GCA_007922755.1. Classification (NCBI taxonomy): domain Eukaryota; kingdom Metazoa; phylum Chordata; class Mammalia; order Rodentia; family Pedetidae; genus Pedetes; species Pedetes capensis. The sequence goes on from VMDO01000450.1 coordinate 211,554, forward strand.
GGGAGAGGCCAGTGGTTCATGCACCAGAAAACTGGGCTAGTAGCTAGGTCGAGGTACAAACTCAGCCCCAGGGGCTTTGGACAGGCCCCTCCCCCCAGCCCCTGGAAGCTGGGAAACAGCAGGGACAGAATTGAGCATGAGGGAGAGAAAAGAATGAGGCTCATGACCCAAGATGAAGTGGTGAGGGAAGACAGGACGGCTGGATGGGGAGGGAACCTCTCAGGAACGCAGCCTCCCACTCATTCTTGCCCCTAGGTGGCCCCCACAGCCCTGCCCAGCCTTATCACTGCTCCTTTACAGGGGATCCTAGGTGAAGGGCAACTACCTCTTCCACCAGGCACCAGCCTTTAGAAGCACTGCCATGCCTGCTAACCCACCTCCATGCAGCCTTAAGCCCATGCCTACCACCACCACCGGGGTGGGATTTAGCTCAGTTGGTAGAGGGCTGTGCTGCAGTCTCTGAGGTCCCAAGTTCAATTCCCAGCACCGCAAAAATGGGAGAAGGGGCTGGCAATCCACTCCCAAGGCAATCCCAAAATGGTCAGCCATTGAAAACCCTACGAGGGTCGCTATGAGTCGGATACTGACTCGACGGCACCTAACAACAACCACCACCACCACCAGTGTTGGTAGGGCACAGCAGGTGGCAACTGGGGTCCCTGGGAATGGGGTACTCAGGGTCCCATTCCGTCTACTCAGTCTACCCCCAGTAAAGCCTCTGCCTTTGTCCTCCTCCTTGGAAACCCTCCTGAGAAGCGCACAAGTCCCCTCCAAGGGGTAAGCTCAGAAATAGCTCTGCTCAGAAATAACTACCAAGTGGGCCTGACAGGGAGTGTAGGGGATGAGGAGGTGGGAAGGAACCTATCAGCCAGAGCATCCCTCACCTAACACAGCCTTGATGCCCAAGAGCTAGGCCTCAGTTTCCCCCATCTGGACCCTTGGGGGAACACATCAAACAAAGACTGGCAAGAAAAGGAATCTGAGCTATTTTATCAGACACAGTAGAGAGCTTACAAACTTAGGAAATGGCTCACTGAATACTGTGTTCCAGACAAGCACTAAGTGCTTCAGAATGCCTTGAGCCATGTAATCCTCACAACAGTCCCTTGTGTTAGGAACTGATATCACCCCCACTTACAGATGAAGAAACTGAGGTTGCAAAGACATGCAGTGCCCTCTCAAGGTTATAGCTAAGAAATGGTTGGCACTAGTGTTGAAACCACGAGGGTTGACTCCTCAGCCCTTGTTACCTTCCAACAGTTGGGATTTCTGGGGACACAGAAGGGAGAAGGAATAGTAGAGTACCAGCCAGAGAAGTTCTAGGGGCGTCTGAGTGTAAGGATATTTTAGCCTACCTGGTCAGTCACCCACACTGCAGAACCACCTCAGCCTGAGGAGACAGGGTGGCAATTCTGACTGCCCCGAGGGATAAAAGGCTCAGCCAGGCACCTGCACAGGGACTGAGTCTACTCTCAGGGAGGGGCAGCAGAGTCTCCAAGGAATGGCCTCTGGGAAGTGAGTTAGGCCTGGGGAGAAATTGGGGACAGCAAAGGAGGCCTCTTGCTGGCAGCTTAGAGCTCCAGGCCAGACTGTAGCACAGACATCACTAAGGAAATGGGTTCCTACGAAGTTGCCATAGCAACTCCAGGCTCAGGCTGGGGCCTGGGAAAGAAAAGCAGGGAAGGAGTGCCTGGTAATGCCAACAAGGTAAGTCAAGGGAGCCCCCCAGGTCCCTGCCCTGGGCCCAGGCCTGTATCCTGCCCACCACTAGCTACTCCAACAACCCTCAAAACAACCTCCCCTACCCACGCCCCTTTCTCCTTCATAATGGTACCTCCTCTACACGCGTACCCATCACAAATCAGGCCCCCTCCCAGCTCTCCGAATGCCCCCCATTACCTCTACCATCAGCTACTCCCCTCGTCTGCTACAGCACTCCCTCCTGTATCTGCCTGGCACCAAATCTCCAAAACTGGCTCCAATGTCTCACACCAGCACCTCTGCTCCTCAGCAACCCCTATGCCCCCAGGACAACCTGAGACCCACCTTCCAGTGTTGCCCATAAGATCACATGCCCCCTGCTGCTGTCACTCCAGCCCTCCCCCTTCACCTCGGCCCCTCCCCCAGCCCCCTGACTCCCCACAGCCCACATGCTCCTGCTTCCACAGGCCCCTCGCCCCATCTGCCCCTGGCCACCTCGCTCTCTTCTCTGTCCTGGTTGCTCGCCTGCTCTCTCCTGCTCTCCCGGGAGCTGCCGCATGGAAAGGTTCCGTTCCTCCCAGAAAAAGGCCCACATGGGAACAGGAATGTGCAGAGAGATGAAAAGGCAGCAGCTGCTGAGACAGCAGGCACAGACGCCCCCCCCCCCAGGGAGGGGGGAATCCTGGGGACAACTGGAGCCTGATGGGTGAGGCAGGAGAGGGGCCCTTGACAAACTGGAGCTCTAGGAGGAGATGAGGCAGGGACAGAGGGGTCTGCGAGACTGTGAAGATGGCCCAGTGACCAGGGCAGGTGGGGACAGGAGGACATGGGTGGTGACAACATTGGGGGAGGGAACAGTGTGGGAAGAGAGTGTAGCGGGGCCAGGGGTGGAAGCAGTTGGGGGTGGAGTGCAGTGATGGATGGGGCAGGGGAGATGGCATGGAGGCTGATGGAGCAGTGACAGGCAGTGCAGGACAGCACAGTGAGACGGGACAGTGTGGGCCCAGGCGAGGCCATTACTTACACGTGGATCGAGAGCGCCCGTCCTCTGTACAGACTGAACGCGCTGCCGTACAGGTCACTGGCCACCGAAAGGCTATCCTCTGACCCCCAGCTTGCGCCCACCAGATTAGCTCGAGATGCCCGCACCAGCGGCTCCACCCCCAGGTGCCGTGGCCCGGCCCCGGTTGCCTGTGCTTGCCTTGGGCTGCCTGGAAGGCGGCAGGTGCCACCCCCACTGCCCGCTTCCTGCTCCAGGACCGTCTGCCCGCTGCCCCACCAGCTCACTTGCTCCTCCGAGGTGCCTGTCACGGAGGTCGGGGGTGTGTCCAGAGAGGTGCCCACCAGGGTGTCAGAGCCCCCTAGAGAAAGGAGCACAGTGAGACTGAGGTGCCCCTCCTGGGAACCCCACCTGCCTGCACTTGGAGCACCCAGAGAGCTCACCCGTGGGGGTGCTGAAAGCCCCGTCATCCCGAAGCTCCAGGCGCTGGGTCCCCTGCACATCGCTGATGTCATCCTCAGCCGTCTCCGAGTCTGGAGAAGAAGGGGTCTGTGTGGGCAGGGCCCTCCTCCCTCTGCCTCCAACTCTTCCCTAGTCGTCTCCTGCCTCCCCCAGAGCAGGCTCCATCTTACCGCAGCTAGGGCTTCCGGGACCCGGTCTTCTCCCCTCCTTTACTCCTGACACCCCTTTGCCCAGCCTGGGCTGCTCAGGGCCGCCCCTCTCATGCTGCTGCCCTGGCTCCACTGCTGGGCCACTCACTCTTGAATACTCACCCTTGCCTCTCTGGGGAGCTCACAACGGCCATCCCCCCACTGAAAGCCTTACCAGGGTGAGCCTCATCCCCTCCCTCTGGGTTCCTTGTCAGGAATAGCTTAAGTTCCCCGTATAGCACCCAAAATAGCAAAGCCCTAGGTTCCAAGGCTATAAAGTCTGGGATCCAGTACCCCAGGAACAAAGGGGAGTCACCTCAGAGTCGCACTGTCAGGGCACTCGACCAACCGCAGGGCCAGCCTGTCCTGTACCCCAAACCAACCAGAAGGCATCAGGGTGCAGCTGAGGCAGGGCGAGGAGAGGCCTGGGCTGGGAGGGACGGGGGGGATGAGGGCGAGGGCAGGAGCCAGCTTCCTACCGTAACTTTGCTTTCTGCAGGAGCGGAAAACTTCGCTTCCATAGGAGCAGCAGGAGAGAGATGTGGACAGACAGTTATCAGAGTGTTTGTGGGGCAGGGCATGGAGGGCAGGCAGGATATAAGGGGCATGAGGGTCCCTGGTGCCCAGAGATGCCCTGTGTGGATGAGTAAGGCAGGGAGACACCCAGGATGTGTCCAGCACTGGGAAGCCCACATGTTTGCACTGGTCATCGCAACTGTCCCCACAATTCTGATACCCTTGGCACTTACTGGTATACATACACACCTGCTTGTGCCCAGCCCAGCCAGAGACCCAGGCCTTTTTAATAACAGGGGTCAAGCCCACCCTCTATTACAGTATTTGCACTGTGCTGTGGTCCCTCCTTACATGTGAATCCCCATCTATCTGTGCCATGCTGTGGCAGCCACCTTCAAGAACCTTCCCTTTTACAGTTGAATGGACCACAAAAATACTCAGTCATTAGGTTAGGAGCATATGGGCATATTTTCAACTTTCCCGGAGTCTATCAGGTTCTGTGCCTCAGTTTCCCTCAGGGTGCCATGACAAGCAGGAGCCATGTGGTGGTTGCCAGAGTATGGCAATGAGCTCTTTCTCATTTGGTTCCAACAATGAACAACAAGGAGCCCAGGCCCGGGGTAGGGTGTGCAAATGAGCCCCCTCCAGATTGCTAGGGCCTCTCTCAACTGCAGGATATAGGGGCCCTTCTTGGGTGGGTGGGTAGAAGAGTTGGGGAGTCCCACATCTCATGGGCTATCTTCAGGGCCTTGATGCCTCATGAAGGGACATGGACCAAGAAGAGGAACGGGCATGGGCTACAGCAGCCCACAGTCCACGCACCATGGGTAAGTCGGCCAAAGGCCCGGCGGGAATGGCCGGTTTTCTGAAAGAGAAAAGCCAGAATGAGTTGTTGAGGGGAGGCTTGCATCTGAGGCCCTATACCTCTTGTCCCAACCTGCTATGTCACACAGAAACTCTCCTGGGGGTCCAGCGTGTGTGAGAGGGTTTGGAAGGACAGAGACCTGCAGTCAGCAGCTTGCCCTGGAGGGAACCTCACCACTCTGCCTTCTTCCAGGTACCCCGCTGGGCTTTGTTGGGAGCAGGGGAGGAAGCCAGAGAAGAGCAAGGCTGCTGGGTCCAAAGCTAGGACTACCTAAGGGACAGAGGCTCAGCCCGGGGCAGAGCAGCAGTCTCAGGGAGGAGACAGGGTAGTCAGGATGACAGAGGAGAAGATGGAGGGAGTGCGCGTGAATGACCGGGAGATGGAGGGCCGAGGACACAGATTCCTGCTAGGGGGAAGGACAGATACCTGGGACAAGTGTCCAGCAGGTAGGGGAAGGGTGATGAGTGGCAGAGGATACGGTCCCCAAAGGGTTAGAGCCTCACGAATGCAGGAAGGAGGCTCCGGTACGCAGAGGACGGGGCAGGGCTGGGGAAAATTTATGGAGCTCAGCGCGGATCCGTGCGCCTTGCTTTCCGGATCTCAGGAAGATGGAAGGCTCCGGAGTGGCGGGGCTGGGAAAGCTGGGCGGGGGGCCGAGGCCAGGGCTGGTCAGATGCGAAAAATAAACGAGATGGCAAAGAAGCCGGTGGGCGCTACGCGCCAAAGGCTGCAGCGAGGGCCTCCTCCGGTGGTCGCGGGGATTGGGGACTAGGGGACGGGGGAGGGGGGACTCTGCCCTTCAGTGCGGGGAATGGCCTGCGCGCTCAGGACGCAGGCCATGGCGCCCCCCAAGAACGCGCCTGACCAGCCACCCTCCGCGGGGCTGGGGTGGGGCCGGCGGCCGCTTGAGCGCCCCCTCCCCCGGGCCTAGCCGCGGTGACCCGCCCTCCCTCCGGGGCGCCCAGCCCTTCCTGCCCCCTCCCGGCGTCGCCCGCCCCCGGAGCCCTCACCTGGAAACGCTTCTTCACCCACAGCTTCTTCATGGCGGGGGAGGGGGCCGGGCCGGCGGCAGGGCGAGGAGGGGACGGGCGGGGGCGGGGCGGAGTCGGAGGCGGGGCCGGGGGCGAGCTGGGGAGCGGGCGGGAGCCTGCGCGGGTGGCGGAAGGAGCGGCGGGGCCTCGGGAGCCCGGGTTCGGGTAAGGCGAAGGCTAAGCCGGCGGCGCCCAGAGACAGCCCCTCCCCTGCCAGCCTGCGCCCCTTCCCTTTCCTGCCCCTGTGCGTCTCCTGGGGCGGCCCTCACCTGCCTCCCAGCACGCCCACCCGACAGCTCCCGATGCAGGGAGCGCGCACCCCCACCCCGCATCTGCCTCCCAGGCCCTAGGCACATGGGGAAACTGAGGCACAGAAAGGGGTGCAGTGCCCTCTAGTTCAGGTGACTCATTGGCAGCCCAACGCGGCCTCCTCGCCGTACTCTGCTTCCTCCCGCCGGGCGGCTTTGGAAGGTCAGCAGCATCTCCACTCGCTCACTCCGCGCACACGCACACGCGGCCAGGCAGTACCCAACTCACCGCAGGGCGCAGCGCCGGGCGGCGGCGCTTAGGTCATACTCAGGGCAAGCGTCCTTGGGGTGGGGGCTCCGTGCTATCATGGATCGCGACTATAAAACCCTCAGCCTCCTCAGGACAGCCAGAGAGGGCTTTCCTCTCTTTACCTTGAGTTTCTTGAAGTCCCGGGCATGGCCCTCCCCTCATACAAACACACACAAGCTAAGGTGCCCAGAGGTACTCCTAGTATTCAAAGTCAAGTCCTGTTTCCACAGCGAGCACACTCACCAAATTTTTTGGGCTCCCCTCCTCCCCTCCATCCTACCCCATTCAGCTTCAATGCACACTTTGCCTAAATAACATTCTATTCCCCTTCCCAATAATCATTGTAGCTAGGTTTTTAGCATGTGCCACGTGCCTGGCACTTTACCTATGTCTTCTCATTCACAACAACCCCATAAACTCCAAACTCTTATAAGCATTCCCATCTCCATTCAGCTGATCAGCAGCTGAGGCTCAGAGAAGTCTCATCACTTAGCCAGTGACACAGCTTCTGATACTGCATGTCAGAATTCTCATCCCAGCATGCCAGGTGGTGCCAGTCCTAGTTTCCGAGCTGTGACTACAGTACTGAGTAGCAGTAGTAATTGTTGTTGTTATTGAAGTACTGGGAAGTTGAACCCAGGGCCCTGAGCATCCTAGGCAACTGCTCTACCACTAAGCTGCACCTTCATCCCCACCTCCTCCCTTTTTTGAGACAGGGTCTTGCTAAGTTGTGCAGGCTGCCTCTGGTCTCGAACTCACTATCTTCCTGCCTCAGCCTCCTAGGTAGTTATTAGTACTTTTTGGTCTGAACTAGTCATTGTGCTAAGCACTTTGTACAAATAACTCATTTAATCTTCCCCACAAGGTGGGAGACTGAGGCACAAAGAGGTTACTTCCCCAAGGTGACACAAACCAATAAATTGAGGGAACCAGGATTCTGTAACTGGATTACTGACCACTATGCCATATAGGCTGGGATTTAGCTCAGTTGGTAGAGCGCTGCGCTGTAGTCTCTGAGGTCCCGAGTTCAATTCCCAGCACCGCAAAAAATGGGAAAAGGACCTGGCAATCCACTCCCAAGGCAATCCCGAAACAGTCAGCCATTGCAAACCCTGTGAGGGTCACTATGAGTCGGATACCAACTCGATGGCACCTAACAACAACAACAACATGCCGTATAGTATCACATGCTCATTGGTCTGTGTGTCCCCTAAACTTATTGCTTTAAAGCCTGAGCACTAAGACAAATACAGCCAGACCCAATGAGTTTTGTTCAACCTGAACCTGTACAATGTTTGGAGTAGGATTAGCATGCCCAAGTTCAGCTGCGGACCATTGCACCTCCCTCATTTTCAGTTTCTACTTGGGTCCTGAAGTTCCTTGAGTTTGTGGCCCTTTATTTTAAAGTTTAAAGCCATGCCTTGTACGTTCTGGGCACATTGCAGGTGTTCTTATTTCCCTCGGCCAGTAGCAAATGCTACATGTACAGACATACACAAGGACATGTACTGAGAGGGCACATGTGTGCGTCCATGCTGGGTCCAGTCAGAGGACTCTGGGCACCCCCAAATACACCCACTCACAGATGGGGGAGCTGTGTGGAGAGAGGGGGTAACTTGAGCCCCTGTTCCCTAAGAGAATCCGAGGGGCTGGCACATTCCGTAGCAAAAATAACCAATGGGCAGCGGGCGTGAGTGACGGGACAGCTGGGCCGAGGAGGGGCCGGCAGGATTCTGTGTTCCTGCCGTGAGCCTGTGCTGCTCATCCCTGAAGGGCTGGCCTGGGTCATGCTGTTTGGGTGGGCTTCCGCAGTTGGCCTTAGATTGCCCCATTTGTCTTCCATGGCTGGGCACACATGCTCCCCTGCCATTTCCCCAGGCCCAGACTTCTCACTTCTGTATTGCCAGCATTTCTCTTGAACCAAAGAAACTCCAAGTCCTCGTGCCATGCCTGATCTTTCATGCAGCCTCTTCTCTGAGCTGCACACCTCTCTCCCTTTCGCCTCCCTTCAACCTCCATTCAGTTTTTGCCTCTTTCCCCTTGACTACTAACTCTCCTGCTCTGTATTTCTCACATACTGTATAGTTGAGTTCTTTTCTCTGTCTGTTGCATATTGTCTGTTTCCCCTCACTAGAAAGTAATCTCCAGGAGGACATAAATTTTGGTGGCCCCACCCCACTCATGTATCCCAAGTACCTAGAATGGTAAGTAGCCCATCAGAGGCAGTGGATAACCATGGGGATGTGTGAATACATTGGAGGGGGGTGGGAAATGAGTAGGGAGGGAGGGGGACGGTGAGTCTTCCAGAACAGCGCCCTTCACCCAGGCTTCCCCCCTTTTCTGTCCTGAGCCAAATCCTTCCCTAAGAAATAACTGGAGAAGCAACTATCCCCCATTCCACACAGATCTTCCCTGGAGGATCTGCACCGACTTTGGTTTTGACTTTCGCTGACTTGGGACTGGGTGCTCTCTGTTCCTCTCTCTCTCTCCCCTGCCAGGGCTCCACTCTGCTCCTACTCTGACTCCTCCTCTGCTTGACTGGCACTGAATGGATGACAACATTCTCCATCCCCATTCCCACCTCCATACTAGTTCCCTCTGGCTTTTCATCCAGATGTTCCAAAGTCAAGATAAAAAAAAAAAAAGATAACTGCAGAATATTCCTCAGTGCCCATTCTGATGCATTCCCCTCCTTTCCCTGGCCTAAACTGGCCCTCTTCCTATCGCGAATTTCTCCCCTCCATGCCTTCAAGTCCCCAGGATGGTTCACTGCCATCTATTCACCTTTGGCCCTTCTGACGGCTGTAAGAGCCTCCCAGAGCATGGCTGCAGAGCTCCTGCTAACAGACATGAGCATCCTCTGCTTGGGCCTCCTCTCAGCTACTCCTTATCCCCTGCCCTTTAGTGCAAGGAGGCCTCCCTCTTCAGCCACACGTGCCGCATGCTTTGAAGGTAGCACTTGCTCTGGTCACTTGCTTTGCACATGACTCCTCTGCTAGTGCATGACTCCTCTGCTAGTGCATGGCTCCTCTGCCTGATGCCTTGAAAGAGAAGGATGCCTGCCTATGTTGGAGGTGGGGCCAGATGTGGATTGGGATATTGACAGGAGGAAGAGGAGCATAATGAGAAACCCTGGACTTAGTCTTCCCACATCTTCCTTTCTGTAGACAGGCAATGTGGACCCTGACCCAGAAACCCAGCTTTCAGACCCAGCCCTGCCACTGTACTAGCCATGTGACCTTGGGTAAATTTGAATCCCAGTTGTCTTATATAAATGATGGGCATAATGGTATGGTGGTGTTTGGAAGATGAAACAATTAAATGAGATAGAGTGCCTTACACATGTTAAGAATTTTACCAGTGTCATGCATTTCTTGGGGCTGGGATTTAGCTCAGTTGGTAGAGCGCTGCTCTGCAGTCTCTGAGGTCCCGAGTTCGATTCCCAGCACCACAAAAACAGGAGAAGGATATGGCAACCCCCTCCCAAGGCAATCCTGAAATAATCAGCCATTGAAAACCCTATAAGGGTCGCTATGAGCTGGACACGACTCAACGGCACCTAACAACAACAACAACCTGCATTTCTGCCATCTTTGCCTCCTTTATTTCCTATTTTTCCTCATTTCTATGCCCCCAAGTCCTACCACTATCACCCTAGGTTCCCATCCTCCAAACTGCCCCATTCTGCAGCCCACTTGTCTCCCAGAACCTTGCCAATACCCCTCCATTCTGAGCTCAAATCCCAGGCTTCAGGAATGCCAGGAGGCTTTGCATTACCCTGTCTCACCCAGCCAAAAAGCAGCCCTGGCCAGGAAACTGCCTCCTTCCCTGTGAAGCCAGCTCCTTGCTTGGCTTCCTCGAGTACCCTGAAGTCCTCCTGCTGCTCATTCCAACCAAGAAAGTTTTCTGTGAGACTGAGCCTTGTGGAGCTGCTTGCCCAGCTGCCTTGGACTGGAGCCGTCACTGACGAGGAACTGGTGGAGGTAGGCAATAGAAGGAGGGAGAAGCCAGAATCACTTGATCAACACCAACATCACCAAAGCAAAGCTCCCCCCTCTCCCAACTTGGTGGTGGGGGTGTGTCATAGTTAAGTACATGGGTTTTGTTTGTTTGTTTGCTGTGGAACAGAATGAGACTTCTACCTGTTTTGACACCTTTTATCTGTACAGCCTAGATGTGTTCCCAAATGTGACGTGCTGCAGCCCAATCCTCTTCTGTTCTAACATGAATGTCAAAGCCCACAAAACCAAACCCACAACGCTCAGGACCTTTGCCCCACTCCAAAACCCTCAAGCCTGCTGTTCACCAAGGCGGCCCAGTGTGGAGACTGCTCCCACCTCTCTCTAGTGATGTCCAGCCAGGGCTCAGCTCTGTCTACCATACCACTCAGACTATAAAGCAGTGAGGAAACAACCCTGCTGGGGGCTCTCCCACTTATCACTGTCTCCACCTGCAGGGACCAGGGAAGGTCAGCAGGCTCCCATCTTCAGAAATGCCAGGCCAGCCCACTCATGTATTGGCCAATCCCCAAACATGGACAGTGCTTACTTGCATGTTCGTTCCCCCCCCCCCGTCTGTCTCTCTCTGTCTCCCCCTCTCATCCTCTTTCCTCCCCCCAGAACTTCTTGAGTAGTAAAAAGGCCCCAGAACCAGAAGGACAGGGTACTTAGTCCTGGGATGGTCATAACTAGCTGCATGTCTTAGGCATACCTCCATCCCCTCTGGTCCACAGTGTCCTCACCTATAAAAGGAGGTGTTTGGAGCTGTAGTCTCTGTGGACCTGTCCAACATTAAACAAATATTATGACCACTACTCTCTTCCTCCACCCTTCCTTTCCCTTCCCTAATTTCTCTCTCCTCCTAGTCATATTCTCATTAGTTTATCTGCCTTGCCCGTTGATTTACGTTGTTTTCAGCAACCTTTGCCCCTGACCAGAGCTAAGTAAGAATCCCAAGGAATCCACTCCTTCAGCTCAGAACACTGCCAGAACATGCTCCATCCCCTAACCCAGGTTAGGGAAGCCTGTACCTGCCCAGCTGCTAGGCCGATCAGGAGAAGCCTGCCTTGGTCCACTCTGACCCAGGCCTGGCCACAGGGACCACAAGGAATCAGTGATGGGAGACTCTAGGAGGTTGATAGAGTAGGGTCAGGGATAGGAGATGCTGTCAGAGAGAGGATAATCCAGCTCCATTTCCTGCCTTCAAGCCTTCTTTCCCCTCCTGCTGCTGAGGTCCTCTATCCCTGAGCCTGCCCCTACCTGACACCACCCAGCAGGAGTAAGATATCACTCTTGCAAGTGCCTAGGACAATGACATTTCCACCCAGCTCTCTACCATCCCCCCAAATACAGCCTAATTCCTCAGAATTCTGTTTTTCAAGGGACAGTCAGCACAAGACCCTTTCTTTGGCCTGGAGAAGAACCATTTGGTTCAGGGGCCAAAAATATTAAAAAAGAAGCCCAAAAGCTGATCCAAGGAGAATCCCTACCTACCGCAGCAGGACATGAGCCCAGGGCCCAGGCTGCTGCCCTTCGCCTTCTGTTCCAGATCACTAGCGTGGAATTCTCCCTCCACAAGAGCAAAGGCCCAAGCCCCAGCCCAGAGCATCCCCCTTCCCTGCCCTCTGAACACCCACTCTGGAACCTCAGTAGACATGCTCTGTGGGCTTTCCATGCCAACTCCAACTGCCCCATCTGTATCTGTTTGTACCATCAGTCCAGAGCCTTCCACCGGCCACAGATGTGTTGGGAGCGGGCACATGCACACCCATACACACATTCACGGAGCATGCCTGTGGATTCTCAAGCAGCCACCTCCATTCATGCCCAGCCCTCGCTCCACCTCCTGATGCCCTGGAGCCTATTCATATTGGTCCACCCACCAGTCCCTTCTACCCTGAGTGGTGCTGACCACAGCGGCCTGCAAGGAGCTCTGGCGCCTTCCTGCCACAGTGCAGCCTGGACCAGGGGAACAGATGCCTCCTTCAAAACAGGTATATGTGGCTCCAGGGCTCTTAGTGGAGCTGAAGAGGGCAATTTCCCCCAGGAATAGTCTCTCTCCAGGACTAGCAGGGCTTCCATCACAGAATTCCCCCAAAAGACTTCTGTGGGTCTCAGGTTTGGCTCACCAACTGCTGACCCTTGACCTCTGACCTTCCAGTGGGAAGTCCTTCTACCTTGACACCCCTTCCCTGCCCTACCGGGCCAGTGCCGCTGAGAAGTCTGGGCACCTGGCAAGGCGGTGCGAGACCCTACCTGCTCCGCGTGGCCTGGACAGCCCTTCCCTACCCCTGCGCCCCCAGCCCAGCCAGGTGGGCCCCACCTCTGCATTACCTCCGACCTCCAGCACTGTGAGGACCGCCTCGCAGGAGGCCTGGCCCCGCTCGTTCTGGGCCCTGCAGCTGTACACGCCGGCGTCCTGCGCCCCGCAGCGCCGCAGCCACAGGCAGCTGGGCTCGGGGACCGGCGCGGGCAGGAGGTGCCCATCCCGGAACCAGGTGAGGCTGGGCTGGGGCGTCCCGCTCACCACCACCCGCAGCCGCACGTCGCTGCCCGCACACACCGCGGCGTTCTTCAGGGGCCGCAGGAAGACCGGCGCCCCCGCCCCCGCCGCGGGGGCCCCTCCGCCGGCCCCCACCTTGGCCCTCTTCGGGGGCACCCCGGGGCTAGGGGGTGCCCTCGTGCCCGCGTCTTCGCCTCGCGTTCCCCGGGCTTTCTGCATGGCCTCTGCGAGCTGGGCTGGGGGTGGAGGGAACGCTGAAACTGGGCGGCCACGGGGGCACCGGGGGAGGGTGCCCTGGGAGACGAGTCCTGGGGGGCCGGCGGCCTGCCTTCCTGCTGCCCGCCCGCCTTCGGCCTGTGCTACCCAGAAGGTCACCAGGGCGGCCTGCGGTTGCGCCTCGGGGGCTATTTTTAGCCCCCCCGGCTCGGGTTGCGAGGGAGCTGTGGAAGGAGGGGGCAGCAGAGCAGGGCACCTGGACTCCACTCGGCTCCTTCGCCTCTTCCTGGAGCCCCCATCGCCAGCCCCGGCTTAAATGAGTCCCTGGGGCTTGGTTCCAGGGCCCCTCCCCCACGGCGTGCCTGTCCCCCCAGCCGCCCCGGGCAGGGGGAGTCGAGTTACCCCTGGGCTTGATCCCATTTCCCTTCCTCCCTCCCTCCTCTCCGGCAGCAGAGCCCCAGCCTCTTTCCAATGGCAGAGAGGAAGAGGAAAGGTCCTGGGGAGGTGCCTGAGAGGTGCACGGAGAGGCAGGCCCAAGCGAAGGTGAGCACTCTGCCAGCTCGGCGGAGGGGACCAATGGCCTCCCTCGGGCCTCCATTACAGCTGGCTAACAGTCAGACCAGGAGTCTGGCGGACAGTTGGATTCTGGCGCCCTCACTGGTCTTGCCCTCACTTACTGGCTGGGTGATGCGAAATCTCTCACAACTTCCAAGTCCTCACCTGTACAAATGAGTCCTTGGGTAGTGGTGCACAAGGTAGCAAAGACTGGGAAGGAAGACATTGGAGGCAGAGAGACAGCGTCAGCAAAAGGAGAATGGGCTAAAAGGAGGTGATGCATTCTGAGAATCAGAAGGGTTTGGAGGGATTGAACTAGTGGTTGGAGGGGAGGGGAGGAAAAGAAGGGAAGAATCTTCAGGAGAAGGCATTCCTGTTCATGTGGCTGGGGTTTATTTAGCTCAGTTGGTACAGGGCTGCTCTGCACTTTCTGAGGACCGGAGTTCCATCGGAGCACTGCAAAAACAGAAGGACGTGGCAAACCACTCCCGAAGCGATCCTGAAACAATCAGCCATTGAAAACCCTATGAGGGTCACTATGGGTCACCATGAGTTGAGTGGACTCCACGACACCTAACAACAAGTTTAAGGTCTCCATTCTGAAGGGAGGGGCCGCTATCAAAGGTTTTTAACCCAGGAATAACTGGTCAGAACTATTAGGATTCCTTTGGTAACCACAAGGTACCAAAGGGTAGACTGAGGCTGGGAAGCCAGTCAGAGCAGTGGTCCTCAAAGGGAGGTGCCTGCTAGAAATGCAGATTCTCAGGCCCCATCCCAAGAGACCCTGGTAGAGGGGCTGAGAGGGCCCAGGAATCTGCAGACTTAACAAGTGGCCCAGGTGACTCTGATGTGTCTAAGGATTGCACTTTGGGAAACATCAAGATAGGACGTTATGGCTTTTAATAGTCCACTACAAGTTCTGTATGTTGACTGTGGCAGTGGTCACATGAACCTATGCAAGTTTTAAAATTGCTTTGAAGTCAGGTATGATGGTTCATGCCTGTAATCCCAGCACTTGGGAGGCTGAGGCAGGAGGACTAATATCAGGCTGAGGCCAGTCTGGTCTATAGAGCAAGTTTCAGGCCAGCCTGGGGATACACACAAAAACCTGTCTCAAAAAAGAAAACAAAACAAGCCGGGCGAGGTGGCGCATGCCTGTAATCCCAGCGGCTTGGGAGGTGGAGGCAGGAGGATCGCAAGTTGGAGACCAGAGACAGTCTACATAACTTAGTGAGACCCTGTCTCAAATAAACTAAAAAAATAGGCTGAGGGCGCAGCTCGGTGGTCCAGCTCTTGCAGAGCATGCAGGCATGAGGCCCTGGGTTCAACCCCCAGTACTGCAAAAAAAAAAAAAGAAAGAAAGAAAACAAAAAATTGCATTGAATTAAATGTTGATGTGCACGTACACACACACCTGGTGTAGTGTGCAGATACAACTGGGAAATCTGAAGAAGGTGGAAAGACTACCCCAATGTCACTTTCCTAGTTGTGTTATTGTACTCTAGTTACGCAAGGTGTCATAGGAGAGTCCAGGTGAGGTATGCACAGCATCTCTCTGTATTATTTTGGACAACTTCATGTGAATCTACAGTTATCTCAAAATCAAAAGTTAAAAAAGAAATCTAGGATCTGAGAATGTAGCTTTGTGGTGGAGCACTTACCTAGCATGCTTAAGGTCCTGGGCTCAGTCCTCAGGACACACACACACACACACACACACACACACACACACACACACGAGTCCATGAAAGACCCAAGCCTGACCTTGAGCCCTAAAAAATAAAGCCTGGGAAGAGCTGAGAGAGAGAGACAGAGAGAAATGAGAGAGAAAAAGAGAGCATACGCATGCGCGCACACGTGCATGTAAGCAACACAGCATAGAAGAAACAATTTAAATGCTGAATTATGTCCATAGAGATTAAGAGCCTTAAGGAATAATTTTTCTTGCGGTTTGCATACATTAAAGCTCACTCTTTGTGATGTGCAGTTCCCTGGGTTTTGACAAATGCACAGAATCATGCATGCACTGCCACAGGACCATACAGAGCCGTTCCATCACCCTAAATATTGGCTGGTGCATCCTCTTTGTAGTCAGCCACACCCCCCCCCCCCCACTGGCAACCACTGATGAGGAATTGAATTTTACAGTGTAAATTGAATCCTGAAAAGGAAAAAAAAAATGTGGGAAAAGGCATTGCAAGTAGATATAATGTGAAGAACAAAGGAATATAGAGACTGTTTTTTAAAAACTCATGGCACAAAGCCACCTAACACTGTGCCTCAACAATTACATGGAATACAGTGGGCAGTCTGTGAATGTTGGCTGGTTGCTTGGTTGGTTGAATACATGGTCCCTTGTGATCTTGAGCAAGTCAAGTCACTTAATATCTCTAAGCCTCAGATTCCTCATCTATAAAATGAGAGTAGCCCAACTTGGAGTTTATTTGTTCATTCATTCAGCAAACATTTTTGAGTTCCTGCTGTGTGCCTAGTACTGTTCCAGGGGCTAAAAATATATCAGTGAACAAAGCAGACAAGGATGCCTGCTCCCAACTTGCTGGTATTAGAGAAGAGGAACGTGCAACAAACATAAAGAAATAAAGAAGTTAGGAAGACGAGAGAAGGAGATGAGGGCAGTAAAAGCAGGTCAGGAGCACAGAGGATAAGTGTGGTGGAGGACTGCACTTTAAAATAGGGTTGGCCAGGCACAGTGGTACACGCCTGTAGTCCCAGTGACTCAGGAGGCTGAGGTAGGAGGATCTTGAGTTTGAGGCCAGAGGCAGCCTGTGCAACTAAGCAAGACCCTGTCTCAAAATAAAAAGTGAAAAGGGGGCTGGGGGGGGTGGGTGAAGGTCAGTGGTAGAGCACTTGCTTATTACGGAAGAAACCCTGGGTTCAACTCCCAGTACTTTGAAAACGAACAAATAAGTAGTGTGGTTGGAGGTGGCCTCCACAGACACATTGGAGCCAATCTTGAAAGGGTGAGGAAGCCAGTGATGCAGAGGGCTGAGGAGGACTGCTTCCGGCCGAGGTGGGATGTGCCTGGAGGGCTCTGAGAAGAGCCAGAAGGCCAGCGAGGCTGGAGGGAGTGAGGATAGAGTGCAGGGAAATGGATGAGACAGCTCGCAGGGGCCAGATGGCCTAGCATCCTGCAGGCCATGGTGCTTTTATTCTTAGAGAAATGAGAAGTCATCTCAGGATTCTGAGCAGAGGAATTACATGATCTGCCTTACGTTATTGTGATGGTATTAAATTATTATATTAAATATTAAAATGAATATTAACTATTTAAAAAGGCCTGGCACAGAGCCTGGATCATGGCTTGTCTCCTACCTTCCTATGTACCTAACAGGGGCATTAATTGACTTGCACGGGAGGGTCATGGGCCTAAGTAGGGAAGGCCCAGGCCCCTGTGGGTCACTGGCGCCCTCTCCTGGATGAGCCTACAAGAGCAGTGACAGCTGGAAGCTGCTCTGGCCAGGCCAATCACCCAGAGCAGCTGGCTGCAAGGCACTTGTCTGTCCCTTCACATGGGCCCCACAGTGCCCTGCAGCTTGGCGCCAGGCTGGGTGTGTGCTGCCAGTGTGCCCTGCCTTCTGATCACAAGTCTGTGGTGTCATGGAAAGAGATCTGGGCTCCGGAGGCCAAAGAGTCTGGGGCTCTGGTCCTCCTTGGCAGGTCACTCGGCCCCCCTGGGCCATGGGAATGTCTTCTAAGTCTTAATGAGGTGCTCTGTGCCTAGCACATGGGAAGAATCTCAGTAAATGTTCACTGAGTCAGTGAATGAAGGGGCCACCAGCCTTTCCTGGTGAATATTTAATTTAGAGAAAAGTAAATAAAATTGCCCAGTGGGGATTCATTCAAGAAGTATTTAAATATTTAATGAGTGCCTACTATGTACCAAGCACTGTTTGGGACACTAGGGATATAATAAAATGGATAAAAACTATCCTTTGGGCAGCTGACATTTTAGGTGTTGAATCAAAGGTCATTAGCTCATTTGCCTCTGTGCGCTGGGTGAACCTGTGGTGCGGAGAAAGAGGGAGAGGATGAATAGGCCTCCAGCTGCAGGGCCAGGAGGGCAGCTGGGGTGGACAGATAGGGTAGGAAAGTGCCCGCTGGGTCCTCAGTTCCTGGCACAGGGCTCTGTCTGCCTCTATAATCCTTCTCTCTGCCCACCTCTGATGGGGTTGGAGTGGGCCTGGGCCTGGCCCTTGGGTCTGGTGGGAAGGCATCAGCACGCTGTGAGCCCCCTTCTGTCTCACATTCAGACTCTTGTAGAAGACCCCAGGGCGTCTGAGGAGCAGAGAAAGGTTCTGTCATGGAGGCGATGGAGGCATGTGTGGAGGGGGTGGAGTGCATTGAAGATCTGGTTGTATGTACATGGCTAGCTGACATTCAGACCTTCTTTTATTTGTTTTGTCCATTCCCTGAGTTTCCTGGATCATTGACACCTCCTAGGGGACAGGGACAGGAAGACTGTACTCACAGAATACTACCCAGGAGGCAGAGGCTGGCTCGGGCCTCCTCTCTGAAGACAGATGGGTACAGTCACAGTGGTGGGTATTCAGAGAGGTAGGAGCTCCCAACACTGGGGACAAGCAGGAGGGCTTGGCCACTGTCCATCATGGAAGCTGGGGCGAGGCTGGGAAGGGGATTTCTATACCAGGAGCGGGGTTGCCCAGGTGTTTCCCACACAGAGAAGTCAGGCCAGATTCCAGGGCCCCAACAGGTTCAAAGGAGCTGGGCTTTAGCTCAGTTGGCAGAGAGCCACTCTGTGTGCTCTGAAGCCCTGGGTTCGATCCCCAGTATTACAAAAATGGGAAGAGGGCCTGGCAGCCCACTCCCAAAACAATCAGCCATTGAAGACCCCATGAATAGCAGAGAAGCACTGGCAATAGTGCTGGGCATGGCACAGCATCGGGTAGTGTTTCATTCTGTTGTACATAGGGTCACTATGTGTTGGACCTGACTCGGTGGCACCTAACAACAACAACAGGTTCAAGGATAAGAACCCCTTACACACCCCACCACTCCAGTGTGAAGACACTGCAAAAGCTACTTCCAGGTCCATGTTTTGTGAGTGTTGGTGTGGAGTTTCTCGTTAGGTTGATTTGGGGCATTCTGGTACCTGTAGGGTTCACCCCATTTGAGCACTGCGGGGAATAAAACGACTATCAGTAACAAGTGGCAGAAATGTGCAGCTGGGGTGGAATTTCAGCTCTTTAGGGGCAAAGGAGGCATTCTTAGAGTGAAGGGGCAACTGGTTGGCCAGGACTGCATCAAAGGAGGGGGAGAAGGAGCTACCAGAAAGGATTTTAGAGGGTTCCAGAAAAGCCAGTTTGGAATGGCAGACCAGGGACCTTAAGATGAAGACCTCATTTGGTTTGTTCACCTGTAGACTGAGTTTATCATCTTTGTGTGCTCTCTCTCATCCTCCCATTTCCTTTCAAGGACAGTCCTTTAGATGTGGGAGGGGCGACATGAAGCTGGAGCCCTACGATGGACCCATCAAGTTTCCTAAATCCTTGATCAGCCTGGAATGTGGTTTTTTGGAAGGAATGAAAAGAGAGACAGCCACTGGGTGCAGTGGCACATCCCTGTAATCCCAGTGACTCAAGAGGCAGAGGCAGGAGGATCATAAGTAGGAGGCCAGATGCAACCTGCATAGTTTAGTGAGATCTTATCTCAAGATAAAAGAATAAAAAATGGGTTGGAGATGCAGCTCAGTGGTGGAGCACTTGCAAAGCATGTGTAAGGCCCTGGGTTCAGCCCCCAAGTACCGGGAAAAAAAAAGAAAGAAAAGAAAAAGGAAAGAGAGAAAAGAGAGACAACCTTCATGCCTTCCCTAATCTTCCTTAGCTACCCAATTGCCCCCAACTCCTTAATTAAAGATTCCCCACAGAGTGGAAATGCCTCCTTTAATATACACTTTAGTTTCATATGTATATGGATCTTGTTTTATTCCATTAAAATTCTGTATATTTCTTCCTCATTGACAGATCTTAAATCATCATGGTTTCATAATACATTTTAATGTTTTATTCCATGATTTCCTTTTTTTCCCTCTTCGTATGTCCTACAATCCCATCCCATCTTCCTCAATTTTCCCAAAGTTTCCCTTTGGTATTTTAACTGAGGTTGCATTGCACTGGAATTACAGATGAATGTAAGATGAACTGACATTTTAAGGGTATGGAGCCTTCTTATTTAAGCCCAAGGTATGTCCTTCCATTTTTCTGATCTTTTGTTATTTTTCCTGAATTGGCCCTTATGCATAAAAGGGTCTTAGAAAGGGCTAGTGGAAAGAGGCTGGAAGCTTCTTTGGGGAAAGGCTTGAAAGAATTTCCTTCAGAACCAGTCCTTGGAAGAGCATAGCAGGTGCACCCCACCCCCACCTTGCTGATCTGCAGGTAGGGTAGGAGGCATAAGAAAGGGGAGTTCATCTTATAATATTGTCCAGTAATCCATACATTTGTATTGCATGACTTAATAAATCAATTTAGGAAATATTGGCTTGTTATCAATACTACATTTCGGTCAGGCCAGGAATTGGGGGCTAACAGGAAGCACTGCGGTTTTCCAATAAAAGCCCCTTGCTCAGCTCCCACCCTGCCATCTCATACCTATAGCAGGGTTGGGAGGCCTAGGGGGTGGTCTGGCTGGGCAGGAGGGTGGCATGACCCATCTCAGTGAATGAGTGATGTGACAGGGCCCTGGGGCCCCCAGGAGACTCAAAAGTCAAGAAAGCAGGGGGCGTAGTGGCTTGTGCTCATCTCTTTATTGTTTCTGTCCAGAGCCCCTGCAGCAGGAGGGGCAGGCGTGGCGAGGAGGTGCCCTCCACCAGCCTGAGCCCACTCTGCCTCTCTCCTCTCTTCTCCTTTCCAGCATCTCACCCACCCTTTCTCCTTCTGCATCTCCCACTCCCACATCCCACACCTTCTGGTTCCCTCTTGCCGCCCCTGCCTTCTAAGCCCACCCTGGGCTGGGGAGAGGAAAAGGAGGGACCATGGGGACAGTTGCAAGCCCCTCAGTGTCCACAGGGGCCAGTCCCCCTGGTCCCTGCCAGCCTTGTCGAGGAGGCTTCCATTTCTCTGTCTCACCCTGGCTGGAGGGTGGGGAGGTCCATAGGGCTCCATCCTGACCCTGGGGGTCCCTACCCCTACTCTGGAGCCATCTCAGAGGCTAGAGCCTGAGGTCACAGAGGTGGGAGGGACAGGGTCACAGCTTGGGTCGGGCTCCATCTGGCACAAGAGCCAGGCTCACCCACTTCTGACTGCCAGGACTCATGGGGTGCACAGAGGTGGCTGGGGTGCTCCCTGGGGTTGGGCAGGATGGGAACCACTGTGGGGGAGGCCAGTGAGGAGGGGTCAGAGGCTGTGAGAGGAGGAAGGTGGCTGGGTGTGGTGTCCCAGGATGCTAGGAGGCTGGCTTCAGGAGGCAGGGAAGATGGGGCCAGGACCGTGTCTGAGGGTCTCTGGCTTTAGAGCACCTCATGCTGCTGCTGTGTGGCCTCACTGACGACCTGGGCAGGAAGAGAAATCCAGTTCAGCCCGCTGCTACCAGAGAGGAGCCTCATCCACTCCAGCCCAAGATGCAGGAGCCACTTGCTCCCAGCCAGGGGCCTGAACCAGCCCACCTGGTAGAAGATACCTGGCTGATAATCCCCCCCAGACACCCCCACCACCCCCACCAGGGACAAGGGCCTGACAGACCACTCACCTCCCCATCTCGGGTCTCAATGGTCTTGATCATCACCGTCTTCTTGGTGTGGACCTCGGACCCCCTTTGCTCAGGGCTGGTTTCTATAATCGAGTCACATGTTCAGCCTGACCAAATCCAGCCCTGGCTGACTCCCACCCACCTCAAGAAAGACCTGTGTCTTATTCAAGACCTTAGTACCTGTCCTAGAGCCCAGCACCCAGCAGGTAGCTCTGCAAACCCTGGGGCCAGTTCCACAGTTGAGATGGGCTCAGGAGCCAAGAGATTGTACTTACAGGGGCTGGTGCTTGGGAGCAGGGGACCCCTGAGGCCAAGGCTTGAAATTCACATTCCCCACCCCTCCTGGCTTCCTCTCCACCCTTGGGTTCCAGGAAAGCAGCCCTGCCCAAATTTGTATCCTGAGACTCCCTGAAGACAAAGGCCCAAAGCCCAGATTCCAAGCACCCTTTGGGCGGACCTTTGAGGCCCTAGCTTTCTCTAAGACTCAGAATGAGCAGCTTGGTGTCTTGAGGAAAGTGAGACAGGAGTTCGTCGTCAATTCACTGGGTTGATTCACTGGCCCTGCTGCATTTCCTCACTGGGAAATGGTAGC
Organism: Pedetes capensis; assembly: GCA_007922755.1. Taxonomy (NCBI): domain Eukaryota; kingdom Metazoa; phylum Chordata; class Mammalia; order Rodentia; family Pedetidae; genus Pedetes; species Pedetes capensis. Next base: position 233,461 of record VMDO01000450.1, read on the forward strand.
AATGATATTTGCCCTCTCGTGGCCACAGCGCTATTGATTGGCAAAAGCATTAAATGATTTTACATGCAAGGCTCACACTCAGTGTCTGTATAAACAACTAACGGAAAGAGAGGTCTGAGTTTTAGAGAGTGGGTCAAACTTAGGTCCTTGGCATCATGAGTTTGGCATTCATGAATCTCCTTATCAAGCAACTAGCCCGTGATGAAAATTGTGACTTGGTGGAGCACAGCGTGTATTTTTTCCAGATGGAAATGAACATCGAAGATATAAAAGGTTTGATCTAGGAAAGGAGAAGCTGCCAAGGCCTCCAGCTTGCTTCCCTAATGTATCATTAGAGTGCATTTTTCTGCTCTCTGGGCTTGGAAAGCCACTCACGCTGCCTATTAGTAATGTCAGGATGGCAGAATGCCCTAAGAGCTTGGTTTTTTTCATTGTTTGGCTTCACTACGATTTGGCTCCATTTTTTTTTTCAACGTGCATCCAACATCTTGCCCTCCCGAACGGGAAGTGCTCAACAAATAGCCAGAGAGCTCTTGGCAACATGCCAACAGACCATGGGCAGGGCACACTTTCTAGCCCAGAGTGTGAGATGTTCCTGTGGCCAGGCCCCCAGGGACACCCCTGGTACTTCCCAGAGTTTGGGATTCAGAGCACAGGCTTCTTCCTGAGGCCCAGTGCTCCAGGAGACGCAAAAGACGTGGTCTACCCAGCACCATACAACACAATCCAATAAAAAGGTCTCTCTCAGAAGTGGCCTTACCTGCCTCTTCCTAAACTCTCCGCCTACCCTCAGCAGCCCCCTTTCTCTTCCAGGCCGGGCCTAGCCATGGTTCCATCCTCTCCTCCTTGCAGGTTTGGACAGTGCCCAGGCTGAACTCCTGGACCCTGTAATCCCACCTCCACACACAGCAGTGCACACTCACCTCGGAAATTGAGAGCAGAGAAGGTCTGGATAGGGAGGTTGATTCTGAAAAGGCAGAGACCAAGTCCTCAAAGGGTTAAGGACACTCCCATCTCTCCCTGAGACTACCCATCCGGGCTCCCCTGGTCCTCCTAAACATGATCCTCAATTGTCTGAGTCTCCCTAACCCCAATGCTCCCACTGCCTATACAGCACAGGGCATGAGGTCAGAAGCCAACTCTAGCTGTCCCAGGAATTGTCCCTTCTGGAAGGATCACTTGATCCAGCCTGAGCTGTGTGCATAATCCCAGGGTGACTAACCCCACTTCACCCCTCAGGTCCCCATCACTTGCTCCTGCAGGAGATATGATCAGTAGCTTCAAGTGCCATCCACTGCATGCCCACCCCAGGCCAGGCCAGTTCCAGGAGCTGACCATGTATGCCTCATGCTAGGGAAAGGCAGCTTGGCTTTAGCTACCTTAAAAGGCCATGTCGGTTCTGGCAGGTGTAGATGTCATTCCACGAAATCTGAAGTCTCTATGTGTAAGCCCAGATCTAACCATGCCTGCCACTTTTTAAAACACCAGATATTATTTTCATGACTATTGATGAGTACGATTTTTTGGGGTAATTGACCTGTCTTAAATTGAGGTTAAGTCTACATACAGTGAAATGGGCAGATCTTTAGTGTACGATTCAATGAGTGTTGATCAGTGTCTGTACCCACATAATTACCAGTCCAAATCCAGATATGGGGTGGCTCTGCTGTCCAGGAAGCGTCCCTCCTATCCCTTCTAGTTGTATATTGTCTTCTGTGACTATAGATGGTTGCTTGGAGTATACCATCTGTGCCTTTTCCTTGGAGCATGTGCCTGTGTGTGCACGCACGCACGCGTGTGTGTGCACATACTAGTCTATTTACCTCCTTTCTTGGCCTGTCCATGTACAAGGCTGTCTCTTCCTGTCTCAGTTTGTCCCTAGCTTCCCCCTCTTTCCTTCCTCATCATTCTCCACTCTGCTTTCATTTCTCCCTTGACTGGCAGTAATATTTTATTACTGATTGCTCAATATGATTTTATGCTGCTGGTTCTTAATTCTAAAGGTGGATAAGGGAATACTTATATTTCTCTTTTTATAAAAGCTGTTAATTACATTTCTCTTTACCCAGGTGGCCCTGGTTAATTCTTTGCAATGAGTAGAACAGTGGCCTCTTGTATAAAACTGTTTCCAGGTCCTTTTGAAATGATTTGGACAGAGCCAGCCCCCCCCCCCCCCCCCCCCCCCCCCCCCCCCCCCCCCCCCCGCCCCCGCCCCTTACCCCCATCCTCCCTTGGCCCTCACCGGCTCTCCTCGCCCTCCAGCAGCTTCCGGTAGGTGGCAATCTCCACATCCAGGGCCATCTTCACATTGAGCAGGTCCTGGTACTCGCGCAGGTGGCGGGCCATCTCATCCTTGAGGTGCCTGATCTCCTCCTCCAGGCGTGCGATGTTGTCCTGGTAGCCGCTGGCTTCACTGGCAAAGCGATCCTCCAACTCCCGCATCTGTCTCATTAGGGAATCGTTCTACAGAGGGTGGGGGAACCCAAGTCAAGGACAGGCTTAGAGCACATGCAGGGAGGAGGAATTAGGGACCCAGGGTAGAAAGAGACACAGCCTTGGGGGTGGGAGGCAATTCCATATGGTCTGGCCCAGGAGTGGACAAAGGGAACCCTGAACCCAAATGAAGTCTAATGCAGACACTCAGAGAATTAGACACATAAAAGGGAGCATCTATGTTCGTTCTAACTCCCACACAAAGAGATGCTCCCAGAGGCCATCTGACGCCCTAGTGCCCAATTTGGAATCCACCCATCTGGTTTAACCCCAGTTGTAAATATAAGCAGGAGGGGGCTGGACTTTTGGAGGTGGGCAGGGACTCACAGTGCCCTTAAGGGCGTCAATCTCGCACGTATAGGACTGGATCTGGTGTCGGTATTCCATCATCTCCTGCTTGGCCTGGCGCAACGCATCATTGTTCTTGTTGGCTGCCTGAGTCAGGTCGGACACCTAAGGGCAGAGAGAGGGGCTCTGAGTGGGGAGGAGTAGGAGAAAGGGAGCAGGGACTCCGACCCACTCTCCAGAAGCAGCACCTCGAAACTGAGATGGAGGGGGATCGAGGTGCCCAAGTCTCTGGGCCAGGCCACCCACCTTGGACTTGTACCACTCTTCAGCCTCAGAGATGTTCTTAGCCGCGATGGTCTCGTACTGAGCCCGGATGTCCCTGAGGGCTGCTGTGAGGTCCGGCTTGGACATGTCCATCTCCACCTGGACCTGCTGTTCCTGAAGCTGGGCCTGTAGCTCACGGATCTCCTGTAGGGTGTGGCTGGGCTTTAGTCTCCTTCCATGCCCCCCAGAGCACCCTTGCACCCCCATTCCCAGAGGCAGCCCCGCTTTCCAGCCACTTTCACTATCGCCCAAGGGCCTTGCGTACCTCTTCGTGCACTTTCTTAAGGAACGCAATTTCCTCGTTGAGAGATTCAATTCTGCGCTCCAGGTCAATGCGAGCTAGAGTGGCGGCATCTACATCCTGGCAGAGGTCAGGCAACAAGGACAGGGTCAGGGACACCCCAGGAGGGGCAGAAGGAGACCCAGGGCAATGAGAGGAGAAAACTGCCAGGGGACCAAAGAGGCCTCACCGCTCGGAAGGCAGCCAAATTGTTCTCCGATTCTTCTTTCAGCTGGATCTCCTCCTGCAGCCTGGTCAGGACAGAAGGAAGGACACAGTGGAGGGGTTGATAAGCTCACAGCGGAGACAATTGGCTGGGGCCCGATCAGGGAGCAGGCTCAGGACAGGAGAAGGCCTGGCTGCTGGGTAGAGACAACAGGGCCAGAAAAGGAGTGGCAGAGGCCCCACCCCCCAGGGAGGCGAGAGGAAGTGGCCCAATCTCTGCCCTGGAGCCACACCCTTGAAGTCTATGTCCTCACCAGACTGTGACCTCCTTTGAGTAAAGAACTGTGTCTATTTTATCCACCTCTACGTGCCCACCTCTGGTTCTGAGCCCCATGCTGGCCTGTGTAGCTGCTCAATTAACGTTTGACTTTGGTGGCAAGCGGGTGACTCTGCTCACTTGGATAAACAGAAGCAGGACCCACTCACACTCTAGATTCTGCCCTTTCTATTGGATGCCTGGCGGAGCCTACCAGCCCGGTCTCCCAGGCATCTGGAGGACCACAGGCCCTGCCCATTCTCCTTTTTACTGGAACTTAACCACTCACCTCAAGAAATGACACAGCCTCAGCTAGGCCTGGAGGCTAAGCTCCCCTCCCCTCTCTCTGCCTGCCTCAGGGCCTCTTCACAGCTGAGCTGAGAGTTACTGCTTGGATTCCCTCCCAGCCCCTTCCATCCTGCCCAATTTTCTCCTCTCCTGCCACCCTCCCTTCTCCCTCTGACTGTGTCTGTCCCCTCCAGCTCTTCCTCTACCCTCCCCAGCACCGCCACACCAACAGCTTGGGGTCCTTTTAGGGCAGCAGCCCAAGAGGACACTGGGCCTCCCAAGGTGTCCAATTTCTACTCCATCAAGGCTCTCCCCAAGGAAACTTCCTGTGTTGGGAGGGAGCCCAAGGGGGAGATATGGGTTCGATCTCCCCTTGGGGGACACTAGGGGATGACCCTGTCCAAGTGTGGGCTGGGAAGATAGTGCAGACAGCAAGGCCCTGAGCCTCGCCCGGGAAGGGGGTCTGGGGGCGCCGGGCCCTCACTTGGCCTTGAGGCGCTGGAGGTCGTCGATGAGGTTGTCGCGCTCCACGTCGACGCGCGCGCGCTGGTTGGTGAGCACCTCCACCTGGCGCCGCAGCTCGCGCAGCTCCTCCTCGTACATCTCGGCGACGCGCGTCGGCTCGCGGCCCTTGAGCCGGTTGACCTCGGCGGCGAGCGCGGCGTTCTGCTGCTCCAGGAAGCGCACCTTCTCGATGTAGTTGGCGAAGCGGTCATTGAGCTCCTGCAGCTCCACCTTCTCGTTGGTGCGCGTGGTCAGGAACTCCTGGTTCACCGCGTCGGCCAGCGAGAAGTCCAGCAGCTCGCCCGCGCCGTAGGAGGAGGAGGAGGGCACGCGGGTCGCCCCCAGCCGGCTGGCCCGCAGCGACCCCAGGCCCCCGGCCCCGCCCGACGTGCGCGACACCTGGTACACGCGGGACGTCATCGAGCTGGAGGAGCCCTTGGTGCCGAAGGCTGCGTGAGGGAACACGGGCGAGCTCAGCGGGGAGCCCAGCGAGAAGCCCGGGGCCCCGCCGAAGGTGCGGCGGTAAGAGGACACGCGCTGGCTGGACGAGTAGGCCTGGCTCATGGTGGCGGCGCGGACGAGGCTGGGCGGGCGCACGGAGGAGGCAGCGGGCGGGCAGCCGGCTGGAGAGTGGACGCGACGAGGGCAGACAGAGCCCCTAGCCGTCGGCACTATTTGTAGCCCTCCTGACATCAGCCCCCGCCGCCCCTCCCCTGACAGCTGCAGGATCCCGCTGTCCTGCCAGGAAAGGGCGGGCGCTGGCGCAGGGGCGGGGAGGCCAGCTCCCCCGCAAGGGGGCCTGCGCCCCCGGAGCCGCGCAGGCAGCGTGTGAGGGGCAGAAGACAAGCGGGCCTGCTGGCTGCTTCCCCGGGGCCTTAAGCAAGTTTGAACACCCAGGCGGGCCTCTTTCAGTCCTTGGGTGCCTGCCTTGTTCTGAAGGTGATGATAGCGAAGAGCACTTCCATTTAGCTAGAGAGTTCCATGTAGCTTGGGTCCCCGTTATCTCCAAGCAGGGACTTTGGGTCATTTGAAGGAACAAGGCCTGTACCCAAGAAAGGCCCTGAACCACCTCCTTTCTAAAGATTCTCTGCAAGTTGCAGAGGTTGCGAAGTGCTTAGGGAAAGACCCTGAGTCTACCAGGGGAGCCAGAAAGGGTCTCAGCAGGCAGCAAGGGTAGGAGGAGACAAGCTGGGCGGAGGGAGAGCAACCCTAGCCGGAGCCTGCCTGCCCACCTATGTCCATCATCGCCTGGGTTCTATCTCTGAGCCTTAGTTTCCCTCTGTACAGAATAGGTCCTCCTCCTCCCTGAGGTTTATAACCAGCCAGGTGATTTCCAGAAAGGGCCCTATGCGCTTTTGGTTTCCAATTGCTGTGTATAGTGACACCCCTGCACCAACTTCCCTTGGCTCTTGCCCCCCTGTCGGCCTCACCCCCTCTCTGATTCATCCCCCTCCTTGCTCACACCACCCACACCCACTCACACCAGGGGTTTGCATTTTGTCAGGAGCTGCACGTCAACCCAGCCATCTCCCTGGCAGCAACAGCTGCCAACTCGAAATACCAGTGCTGGTATTTATAGAGGAGAATGCATGGGCTGGGGAAGCAAGGTACAGGAGAGGCACTCTAGGGGCCCTAGAGGGGACCAGGCACCTGAGGAAGCATGGTCCTCAGATGGTGGAGGAAAACTGGAGGTAACTTCCCATCTCCACCGTGTTCCAGACCCTGAACAGAAATGAAGCCCCAGAGAGGGCTTTCCCATCCCTTCACAGCCCTGCTCAGGAAAGGCACTTGCTGACCCCTAAGAATATCCACGGGGTTAGCTCAGTTGGTAGAGCGCTGCGCTGCAGTCTCTGAGGTCCCGAGTTCAATTCCCAGCACCACAAAAATGGGAGAAAGGCCTGGCAATCCACTCCCAAGGCAATCCCGAGACAGTCAGCCATTGAAAATCCTATGAGGGTCGTTATGAGTAGGATACCGACTCGATGGCACGTAACAACAACAACAAGAAGAATATCCACACTCCTCCGTGCCCACTGGTTGTGTTTCCATACTTCCACCTGGCACTCTACAGGGCTGACCCTTTTGGAATGCAGACCTTGGAAATGGAGCACTGGTTAGGAGCTTGTAGCTGGTTCTATTCCAGCCTGGTCATCACCAGCAGGAGGAGTTACTAGAAGGCACATCCTTCATCTCCCTGAATCTCAGGCTCCTCAGCCATAAAGTGGGCTCGTCAGCCTTGCTGACCCCTATAGGGGTTTGAAGAAGCCCAGGCAAAACTAATACAGATAACGACAATAATAGCAATACCTTACATGCAACTGACCACCTGCTGAGCACATCACAACTGTGATCCCCAGGTCTCCAACAACCCCATGAGCTAGGGGCTGGCATCATTCCCATTTGTAGTTCAACAAGCTGAGGCACTCTGAGTCCAGAGCCTGTGCTTTGGCCCCAGGCTGGGTGTGAATGTGCCAGGTGATCTGTAAAGGACTTTGTTACTGCCATTTTTTCAAAGGACTTCACATTAAATATCTAATTTTTATCCAAGGGACAGGCTTAGGAGATGGATGGGGAGTTCCAGATATTCTCATCCATGTCTCAAGTCAGTGCAGGCTGTTGTGTTCTGGTTATTTTCGTGTCTCAGCTCCCAATCTAGACTGTATGGTCCTGGACAATTTTGGAGGCTGTGTGGATTCTTAACACATCCCAGGCAGCAGCATCAGTTGTCGTCATTCAGTGTCACCTAGAAGCTTTCTCACCCATGTCTTTATTTTGATGACAAACACTGTACTCCCTCAACCCACAAAGAGTAGCTATATGACTCTGACCTCAGCCAGTCTTATTATTACATCTCTTGACTGCGCTGATTGGTTCAAGGGATGGGCCTGGGACTGAGCAGGGCCAATCAGAGACCTTCCCTGGAATTTATAGATTAAACAGGGATTGCAGTGAAACTGGAGCTGTGGTGGTCCTGTTTCCTGCCCCCTGGGGGAGTAGAGGAAGATGTCAACGGGTAAGAAGCAGAGAAACCTGGAGAGGAGGGGCAGGTCTGGGCAGCAGTCCTCAATTCCAGCCCCTGAGGCCCTGCTTCCTATAGCATTTCTCGCCATTTTGTGAGCTTTTCTCTTGTCTGTCTCAGTTTTGGGCCAATAAACTCCCTTTTTTCACTTAAAGCCCTTGGTATTGCCTTTAGTCACAGCCCAAAAAACCTGATTAATCCACTGCAGGAGGAAGCACACCCATTTGTATGTTGCCACTGAGGACTTCATTTCTGGGGTCCTCACTGTGAGTGAACTCCGCATAAAGAAATAGTTTTTGGACCAGCCTGGGGCCTCAGTTCTTTAGAGAAATGAGGTAGAAAACAAATAAACTATACGATCTATTCCCTAATCAAAATCAACAACTACCAGACCTGGCTCTGAACCAGCTGGGCCTGTTTCCAAAATTCAGTTCCACTCCTGAGGATTTGCTACCATGGAGGGCAGCAAAACAACACCCTGGGGCTTGGACAACAGGTGAAAGAGGAGCCCTCTGAAATGTGCCCTGCATGGTGCAGTCCTGCTGGAGTAGGAGTCCAGCCTCCCGAGGGAGCCACTGAGAATTGGCTGTGCTAAAAATAATCATAGTTTATCTGGATGGGTACCATAGATGGTACAGAAGGCAAAGTATATGAAAGGGTATAAAGTGAAAGTAAGCGTCCTCCCCATTTTTAACACCTGTACCCCTCCTCAGAGATAGCCAGTTTTAGGTGGTTGTTATTATTGTCTCCTTTCAGAGATACTTTGAGCATTAACAAGCACATTGGTGTATATGGAACCCTCTTTTTTTTTCCTTTTCTCCTTTTTTCTTTTTTCTTTTTTCTTTTTCTTTTTGAGACAGGATCTCACTATGTGACCCACCCAGGTTGGCCTCGAACTCATGATCCTCCTGCCTCAGCCTTCTGAGTACATGGATTCTAGGCATGTGCCACCTACTCTTAGTTTCTCTCTCTCTCTCTCCCTCTCTCTCTCTCTCTCTCTCTCTCTCTCTCTCTCTCTCTCTCCATACTATTCTGAGTAAAGCATTTTTCAGTGAACATATATTTTAGATATTGTCCCATTTTAGTACCTTGACAGCTGAGTCATTTTTATTATGATAAAATATATATAACATAAAATTGACCATTTTAGCCACTTTTAAATGTACAGTTCAGCAGCATTAAGCTCCTTCTCATTGTTGTGCAATTATTCTCACCAGCCAGCTCTAAATTTTTTTCATCTTCTCAAACTGAAACTCTACGACCATTAAAAATAACTCCCCACTCCTCCTTCCTCCTCATCCCTGATACCCATTGTCAAAAAGTAAACGGAGGCACAAGTTTTTTGAAGAGATTATTTACTCCCCATCCCTCCCTCCTGCTCACCCCTGATTAACATTGTCAAAAAGTAAACTGAGGCACAAAACATTTTTAAAGAGTTTGTTTGGTCAAATAGTGATTTATGAATTGGGCAGCTCCAAATAAGGAGTAGTTCAGGAGCTCCATGGAAGGAATGCAAGAGGGAGGCATTTATTGGACAGGCACAAAGGGAAAGCAAATAAAATATTTGATTGGTTACAGTTAGACAGTCGCCTTATGGGAGCTCTCTAATTGGAAAACCCCTCATTATATAAAGTTTGTTGGTTGCTTCTGATTGGTTGAGCTTAGGTTCTGTTTTCTTTTAATACACATATTTACTAGATTCAGCTTCAGTTGACTTTCGCTTTATAGTGGGGCATGGTGGATGCCTGTAAACCCAGCACTCAGGAGGCTGAGGCAGGAGGATTGCCACCAGTTCGAGGTCACCTTGGGTTCCATAGTGAGTTCCAAGCCAGCCAGGACTGCATAGCAAGACCCTGTCTCTAAAAACAAAAACAAAAACAAAGTTTCACTTGTGTTTCAAAGCAAGCAAGGATTGGGTTACTTATGGGGCCTAACCGGTTTTGTCTGCTCAGTGATTCTTGTTTTTTTTTTTTTTTTTTTTTTTTGTGGTACTGGGGATTGAACCCAGGGCCTTGCGCTTGCATGCTCTGCAAGTCTTGGACCACTGAGCTGCACCCCCAGCCCATTTTTTCACTTTTTGAGACAGGGTCTTGCTAAATGATGCAGACTGCGTCTGGTCTCGAACTTGCAATCCTCCTGCCTCCACCTCTCAAGCCGCTGAGATTACAGGCGTGTGCCACTGTGCCCGGCAAGCTCCTCAGTGATTCTTAAAGCCATTTTAATTTAACACCATAGTTCTACTTTCTGTCTATGAATTTGATTGTTCTAGGTGCATCATGTATAATAGAATCATATAGTATTTGTCGTCTTGTGGCTGGCTTATTTTACTTAACATAATATCTTCTAAGTTCATCCATGTTATAGTATGTGTCACAATTCCCTTCTTTTTAAAGGCTGAATGATATTCCATTGTATGTAATGCCACACTGTCTATCCATTCATCTGTTGATGGATATATGGGTTGTTTCCATTTTTACTCATTGTGAATAATCCTGATATAAACTTTGGTGCACAAATGCCTATTCCAAGCTCTGTTTTCAATTCTTTACTGTATATACCCAGAAATGGAATTACTGTATCATATGGTAAACCTATGTTTAATTTTTGAGAAAATGCCATACTGTTTTCCACAGTGGTTGCACCATTTTACATTTTTTAAAAAATTGCATACAGTATTATGAGATTCATCATGAGATTTTCATAGAATTGCAACCTGTATTTTGCACTTGTTCTCTCCCTTTTTATTCTCATAGTTTGCTCATCCTCCTCCTAGTTTTCCATCTCGCTCTCCATCCCAGTAGTCACCTCCCACCTTGTATTTTCCAGTCTGCATTTTACATTTCTGCCCACAATGTACAAGCATCCCAATTTCTTCATGTGTCTCCCAACACTTATTATTTTCTGGTTTTGTCTGTTTATTTTGTTTTGTTTTTTTTTTTTTTTTGGTACTGGGGCATTGAACCTAGGGCCTCACATATGCTTTGCAAGTGCTCTACCACTGCTCTTCACATGAATCTCAGCCCATTGTTTAGCTTTTTATTTTGAGACGGTATCGCTAAGTTACACAGGCTACCTCTGGCCTGGAACTTCTGATCTTCCTGCCTCTGCCTCCCCGGTCACTGGGATTACAGGCATGTGCCACTGTGCACTGGCATTTGTTTGTTTTATATCTATCCTAATGAGTATGAACTGGTACTTCATTGTAGTTTAATTTGCATTTCTCTAATGGTCAGTGATGTTGAGCATCCTTTCATGTGCACATCTTCTTCTTTCTTTCTTTCTTTCTTTCCTTTTTGTTGTTTGTTTGTTTGTTTTTGCGGTACTTGAGGGCTAAACGTAGGGCCATACACATGCTTTGCAAGTGCTCTACCACCGAGCTGCACCCCCAGTCCATTTTTAAAATGTTTTATCATAAGCCAAGGTGTCACTAAGTTATGCAGGCTGCTTGTGGCCTCAAACCTGCGATCCTCCTGCCTCTGCCTCCCAAGGCATTGGGATTACAGGCGTGACATGTCACACCTGGGTCCTATTGATCATCTTTACATCTTCTTTGGATAAATATCTATTGGAATCCTTTGCCTAATTTCTAATTGGCTTGTTCTTTTTATTGCTTTTGAGTTGTAATATCTCTTTATATATTCTAAGATATTAATCCTTTATCACATATAGGATTGCAAATATTTTCTCCCTTCTGTGGGTTGTCGTTTCACTCTCTTGACAGCATCCTTTGATGCACAGAAGTTTTTGATTTTGATGAAGTCCAGTTTATCCATGTTTTTCTTTTATTACCTGTGCTTTTGGTGTTCTATCCAAGAAATCATTGCCCAATCTAGGACCATGAAGTTTTTCCACTGTGTTCTATTCTAAGAATTTTATAGTTTTAGCTTTTAAGTATTTGAACAATTTTGAGTTAACTTCTATGTAGGGTATAAAGTAAGGATCCAACCTTGTTTTTTGCATGTGGATGTCAAATTTTCCTACCACCATTTGTTGAAACATGTCTTTCCTTATTGAATGGTCTTGGCACCCTGACTGAAAATCGTTTAACCAGATATGTGAGGGTTCATTTGTGGGTTCGATTGATCTGTATATCTATTTTATTCTGATACCATATTGTTTTGGAACCTTTTTGTACCTTGTTTGGTACCTTTTTAGCAAGTTTTGAAATCAGGTAGTATGAGTCTTCCAACTGTGTTCTTCTTTTTTCAAGACTTTTCTTGTAATTTGAAGTCCTTAAGATTTCTTATGATTTTTAGGATAGATCTATTACGCTAAAAAATGTTGATGGGATTTTGATAGGGATTATACTGAATTTATAGATCACTTGCCTGCAGCCGTAGCACTGTGGCATCCGATCCCATCAGATCTCAGAAGCTAAGCAGGGCCAGGCCTCGTTAGTATTTGGATGGGAGACCTTCTGTGAACACCAGATACTGTAGACTTGGGAGAAGGACCTGGCAACCTGCTCCCAAAAATCAATCCGCCATTGAAAACCCTATGAATAGCAGAGAAGCACTGGCAAAGTGTTTTGCCTGTTGTGCATAGGGTTGCTATGAGTTAGACACCGACTCAATGGCACCTAACAATAACAACATAGAAATAAAATTTATTGTCAGTACTCCTTGTACATGGGGAAATATTGACATCTTAACAATGTTAAGTCTGTTATTCCATGAACATGGGATGTCTTTACATTTATTTGGGTTTTTACTTCAGCAGTGTTTTAGTTTTCAGTGTACAAGTCGTATGCCTCTTTGGTTATATTTATTGCTAAGTATTTTATTTTTTTTGATGTTATAATGAAATTGTTATCACTTACCATTAACTGAGAGGATATGCACTTTTTTTCATTCTGTTGATGAGAGGCATTACACTAATTGATTTTCATATGTTAAACTTCCTTGCATTATAAGAATAAATTCTACTTGTTCATGATATATAATTCTCTTAATTTGCTGCTGAATTTGGTTTGCTTATGTTTTGTTGAGAATTTTTACATCAGTATTCATGAAAGATACAAGTTGGTTCTTCTCTTACAGCGTCTTTGGTTTTGGTATCAGGGTAACGTGGATCTCATAGAATGACTTTGCAAATATTCCCTCCTCCTCTAATTTTTGGAAGAGTTTGAGGATTGGTGTTAGTTCCTATTTAAACGTTTAGTAGAATTCACCAGTGAAGCCATCTGGTCCTGCAGTTTTCTTTGTTGGGAGGTTTTGAGTCATTCTTGATATCTTCATTTGTATTTCACTGTATGGATTTGCATAAATTATTTGGCCAATTCCCTATCGATGCACATTTATGCTGTTTTCAGTATTTTGCTATTATAAACAATGCTGCTGTGAACATTTTCAGGACAGAATTTTGAAGATATAAATTTTAGTAAAATATTTTTAATATAATAGTCTCATTATTTTATGGTCATGAACCTTCCTTTAGCTAATTGATATTAGAGAATGAAGGTCCACCTAGACAGGCCTTTTCATTCAGTATCTGTCAGAAATAGGAGAAACCTTATAAATTTATATATGTGGTACAGTGCCTTGTACGAGGAGTACTGACAATAAATTTTATTGAATCAATTAAGGAAGGAAAACATTCTTGCTCTTTGAAATCTTCTCAGACTACTCAAACCTCATCAAGTCTTAGAAGTTCAAGGTTGGACCTCACAGGTCATATGGTTGACCAGGCCCATGCTCTCTCTTCTAATTTAAGCCTTAAATCATCCCCACTGTGATTCTAGCAAGCATTTGTCCAGCTTGAACCCTTCCACAGCCTGGAAACTCACTGTGTCTAGGCAGACCATTACCTTCCATGAATGGCCACTGTACCTGACATATCTCCACTGTGGGGCAGGTGGCAGTTCTTCTGGTAGAAAATGTTGCCTTATATTTGAAGCCAGATGACGTGTCTCTGCTATGCCACTTATTCTAACCTGGGAGGCAGACAGAGCAAGAATTCCCCTTTCATAGGTCTGCACTAAAAATATTAGGGGACAGTGCTCGTGCCTTTTAGAACTTCACCTGTTACACTATTCCCAGCTTCTCTCCTTTCTCTGAAGGAGAAAAAGACCCAAACTCATCCTGTCCTCCAAGGCCTTACAGAGCTGGCCCTGCCCACCTGGCCAACCTCAGCTGATTCACCTCTTATTCAGGGCCACCTCACTTCTGCCTCTTTTCTGCGAGTGATGCACCAAGCTCTTTCCAGTCTCCAGACCTTTGCCTTTGCTGTTCCTCTAAGCAAATGGAGGGCTAACGGATGCCCAGACAGATCTCTAAACTTCACATAGGGCTCCCTTTAAGGCAAGGACTCCCCCAACTTCCATGGATGGCACAAATGGAGGACATGCAGCTGGCATGAGTGGATAGGTGGGGTGGAAACACTGGTCTGGCCAACATAGGAGAGTTGGATTAGGAAAAAAACTGAAAGAAGTCAAAAGAGAGAGAACTAGATTGCTGTACTGTCTGGGAAATGGACAAGAATTTCACCCACCCCAGGATTCCGGGTGTGAGACAATGTTAATCCCTTCCCATGGCATGTCCTCTCTCCACAGACTGACATTCAACCTATCTTAATTCGTTTTCTGTTGCTATAATAAAATACCTGAAGCTGGGTACTTTATAAAGAAAAAGATTTATTTAGCTCATAGATCAAGAGATTCAAAAGCACGGCACTAATATCTGCTGGGCTCTGGTGAGGTTCTCATGGTAGATGACATCACAACAGTGGCAGCATGTGCAGGAGAAATCACATGGTGAGACAGAAAGCCAGACAGTGAAGATCAGTCTCACTCTTTTACAATTCACTCTTGCGGTAACCAACTGGGTTCCAGGAGAACTACATGAGTCCTTTCACAAGGCAGCACCCCCAATGACCTAACTTTCTCCCTCTAGGCCCCACCTCTTAAAGGTTCTACCACTTCTTCACATCACCACATGGACCCAAGCTTCCAGCACATGAGCTTTGGGTGACAAACCACATCCAAACCACCTCACTACCTCCAAGGTCATGCTTTGCTCCTTCCTCCAGGGCCTACTCTCTGTTTTCGTGCCATAGACCTCATGCTTCAGTCTCAAGCTAGGTTGGGCCAGGGGGAGACACTATACAAGAGAGCCTGGGACAGTATGGCAAGGTGAATTCTGGGGGCCTAGGCTTTTGTCATCAGCTTTAGCACATAGTTTGGGGGATGGTTGGAGGCACAAGCATAAGGGTAGGATCTGGGGTGGTCAACTGGAGGCCCCCAGGTGCTCATCCTGGGGTTCAGCAAGTAGCCATCTGTCCAACCCAGGCAAGTAAGTCCCACTGCCCCTCTGGCCCTGGCCTGACCTCTGTGAAAGGAAGGCCAGGCCATAACTGAGGTCCCCTCTGCTCTGACATCCTGGGCCCTAGGGAGGGTCACCCCCTGACACCTGCCTGCACGGAGCCCCCTCGCCGGCAGCCCCCATCCACCTTCCCCTCAGCAGTAGCAGCTGCTCAACCTGCACAGGCTGCTGCTGCTCCCCAGTGACTGTAAAAGGGAAGGAATGTCCGCAGGCAATTGTTTTATCCTGATATCACTCTGGGGGGAGGCTGCAGAGTTGGGGAGCCTGGCTGGAAGGCGGCGTCAAGATTCTCCCTGAAATTCATCTGTCTCCTGTGCTGCTGCACTGCCCCACTTCTGGTGGGGCTTACCCAGCGAACCCCACCCCTTGCCACCCTCTGCTGCCCCCTTGTCTAATCAACTTCGGACCTGCACACTGTATCTTCTGGCTCCCAAATATCTCCACTTCCTGCCCCCAGGCCCTGTCCTGGGCCCCTCCTTCCCTGGCACCCCCACCCTATTTCTCACAAATCCCTCCTCCACCCCTCCTCACTCTCCAGCCCCGACGCCACCCCCAACTCCTTTTACAGACATGCACAGCAGCGGGTTTTCTGCCAAAGTAGGAGAAGTCTCCCGCAGACCTCACCTCCTTCCCCGCCCCCAACTTCTACCAAATAGGACATCTCTGCCACTGAAGGAGGTCAGGGGGAGGAGGACAGCAAGCCTCAAGGATGATGGGGGGGGGGAGAGTGCTTTGAGGACTCTCAGGTCCGTGGACATTTCAAGTGTTATTAGCAGTGGAAGATATGGGGAAGGGAGGATGGGAGGCAAATGGAGGGGAGCAGAGGGGCTTCCATAGCATTAAAGAAGAGGCTGGGGAGGCTTGGTGCAGCACTGGGGCCCCTAGCTGGGAACTAAGGATTAAGGGAGAACAGACAAGCTGTGTGACCATGGATTGGTCACCACCCCTCTCTGGATCTCAGATGCTCCTTGCTTAAAGTGAAATATCCTCAGACATCTCTCTGTGCTCTGACCCTGAGGCGAGGAGTGAGAGCAGCCTTTTTCTTGTTAGTTTGTTTTCTAGTACTCATTGAATCCCAAGGCCTCACACTAGGCAAGGCCTCTACCACTGCTCTGCACGCCCAGCCCCTTTCTGCTATTTTTTTTTTTTATCTTGAGACAAGGTCTTGCTAAGTTGCCCAGGCTGCCTCTGGCCTCCAATTGGCGATCCTCTTGCCTCAACCTCCCGAGTCGCTGGGATTGCTGGCATGTACCAGGCAACACTTAACAGAGCGGCCAATTTTTTATTCCAGTGTTGGAACTTCCTTGGGCAGCCTAGTCCACGGCCTCTGTGGTCCCCCAGACTCTCCATAAAGCAGGATCTGCATCATGGGTACAACCCCCAAAACAGACCCGGTCCTGCTGCATGTTGGTGGGCCGCACCGCAGCAGGCTGAAGAAACAGAACTGACGCCCTGGTCAGGCACGGACTTCTCCCCACGCAGGCCCTCCTCTCTGCCTTCTCCCTGGCCTTCACCCCTTGCTGTCCCAGCCACTCATCCTTCCAACACAACAAACGCAGCCCCCATACCCTTCCAGGCCGATCTCAGAGTCCCAGTGTCCCGAACACACCTCTGTTCTCCCCACAGCCCCAGCCGTCAGTCCACAGGGATGGCCCTGAACTCCTCCGCTCATCCCTCCCTCTCCAAGTCCCACCAGCCCAGAGCCTAGCCCAAAGGGTCAGAGGAGCCCCTTCGGCACCCCAGCTGCCACTCCCAAGAAGGAATGTGGGATGCTCTTTGACCATCGGCTTTGAGGTTGGGGGGGGTGGGAAGCAGGGAGAGTGGAGGCAACAGCAGACCCGGCTCCCACAGCCCCGCACTCCCCCCAGCTCCGAGGACTCCACTGGAGGCCACCCTCTCTTTCTGCTTTAAACCAGGTGCGGACCAGTGGCTTTGAGCCTTCTCGGGAATTCTCCGAGGAGCTGAGGCCATCACTCAGCTCTCTCCTCTGCCTGATTCATCCTCATTCCTTTCATCTTTCCTCATAGGCCTTTTTGGTTTGGGCCCCTCCAGTTTGGTCATATCCCTGCTGTCTTGGGCCCTTTCCAGGTTTGCTACATCCCTCCGAGGCTGTGGAGTACTTAAAACAGGACCTGAACAGACTAGCAATGACCTCACGGGGCCACTATGCACGGCTGCTATTTATAGCCTCATAGGCTCATCCTCCTCTTCCTCCAACCAGCTGAGTCACGTCAGCCTGGGGTCCACTCAGACCCCTGAGTCTTCTCTGACACTCCAGACCACAGCCCACCACAGCACCCTGGACTGTGCTTTTGCTGGCAGGTGGGATAACTTACTCTCCAGACCACCCAAACCGAATGTGAGTCCTGGGTTCCAGAGGACACGCCTTCTGGGGTCCTCAGCACTATGTGTTCTTATAGCTCCAGCCCTTCATCCCCCTGTCTTCTCCCACCTGCTGACTCGTCAGCCAATGGCCTAAATCTCATTTGACTGGGCAGAGGAGTGGGTGAGGGGAGGAATGAGAGGAGAGCTGGTGGGCCCTGCCTGTGTTCAAATCCTGGGTCGACCCGTATTGGGTTAGTGTCTTTACCTCTCTGAACCTCAGGTGCCTCGTCTGTAAAATAATGAGAGCACACAGTGTTGAGAAAAGCAAGTGGCTGCAGAGCACTCAGTATAGTACAGCACCTGGCACAGTAAGGGGCAGCTGTCACTAAGGTTTTACCCCTTTTGACTAATAAGGAAACTGGTTTAGGGAGGCCCAGGGTCTTGTTTGAGTCCTTGTTTAAGGTCAGTATGTTGTCAGGCCAAGATTCATAGCCAGAACTATGTGATTCCAAAGTCCTTGCTCTTACAAAGGGCTATGCTGCCTCTGATAATACCATAGCTACCATGTATTGAGCACCCACTGTATACTAGGCCCCATATTAGGGATAGCTGCCCTGCAAAATCACTATCTCTAACCCCATAACACTCATGAAGCAACTACTATTATCCCCACTTTACAGTGTGGATACTAGGCTCAGAGAGGTAAAGCAAGTTCCCTAAAGTTGCACAGCAAGTGAAAAAGCAAAGCCTAGATTTGACCCTAGTTGGTGGTCCACAAAGGCCTGCTTTCTTCTCTGTGTGGGCTCTAAAGCCTTAGTGCACATTAACTCAGCGGGCTCAGCCTGAGTTCTTCCCTTTTAGCTCTGCCCTATCAGAGGATTTCCACTGAAAAAGCCCCCTTTTAGTATCAGGTCCCTTCCAACATTCTGCTGGCTCCTTTTCCCGACCCCACTGCCCTCCAGTGAGGGGGACAGGCATGGGGGAGGGCTTTGGCGAGTCAAGCCCTACCGGAGATGAGTCTGGCTTTCATTCTGCAGAAAGGGGGAGGCCTGAAAGATTCCCATCTGGGAAAGGAAGAAGCCAGTGGGTCCACCCTGCCCTGGACCGCCATAAGCGGGCCCCACACTGGGGCTCTGCATCCCACTCCTACCCCAGCGCACTGGCCCCAGACTGCCCCCAACCGGCCTCATCCACACATTGGCCCTGGAGGGGCTGCCGGGAGCTTGGCGCTGGAGGCCAGGCTTGTCCTGAGGCCTGGAGGTTGGAAAGAGACTCTGGGGACCACTGCCAGCTGCTGGGGATTCCCACTAGCTCAGTCCCTGAGTGCCAGAGCCCCAAGAGATGGCCCAGGTGCGCTCCCTTCCCATGAAAGATCCCAAGGGGTACGGGTCACTGAACACAGAGCTGTAGGTTTTTCTCCCGCCCACGACAGTCAGAACCTCTACCCACGCTGTCCGGACTCCCTCCTGACGCCCCATCCCCATCCTGCCACAAAGACACGGGCAGGCCCTCCCGCTCCCCTCCCGGGCTCCCCAGAGGTCCTGGGTACCAGAATAGACCGCTGACCGCCTGCCCTTGGGGCCGGGAGGGGCCCCAGCCGCTGCTGCCACTCAGGCTAGGGGAGGGGTTGGCGGGGAGGGCACTGCAGGCGCCAGGCTGCGTGTGTGTCGTGCAGAGCTCCCATCAACACCCCGCAAGCTGCGGCGCTCCCCACTTCCCAGCCAGGACAAGGCGTGGGACTCCAGGCACCCTAGGCACAGGCTGAGTCTGCGCCCCCAGCTTCTCATGCCTTCCTGGGCTCCGCCCAACCTCTCCTGTTCTCTGGGTCTCTGCCCCCACCCGACCCGCAGTTCCAGCTAAGTGAAGATGCCCCTGCGCAGTGACCCCCACATTCCAATCTTACTGGGGTCAGGAGGGCTTTCCGGCCTGGCGTGGGATCCCCGCCCCCACCCCCTCGGGTCCCAGGCGGCTCCTCTGCGCCTCCCAGCTGCTGGCCCTTCGAAGTCCCTTCTTGGCCTCCTCCCCCAGCCCCGGGGCCCGATTTAGCTCCTTTAATCTTCCCTGAAATCCAATCTGGCCGTTTCCTGAGCACACGCTGCACTTCCCAAAGGCCTGTCCCCGGAGAGGGGCAGGCCAGGGCGGCCTCAGCTCTTCCCTGGATCAAAGTAGGAGCGTGTACACACACACACACACACACACACACACACACACACACACACACACACACACGCAGTGACCCTCCCGCTCTCCCCTCTTCCTCCCACCCCTAGGAGGCCTCTAGGAGCTCTAGTGGTGCTGACCCCTAACGAGGCCAGGCCTGACTCCCGCGCCTCTGAGCGCCCTGCTCCCCCTCTGCCTGCCTGGAGCGCCCTCGAGGCACAGTGCATTTCCCCCGTGGGACTCTCCCCTCAAGGCCAACTCCAGCCTGACCTCTTCGTTCTTCCCCTTTTCAGAGCCCACCCTGGAACCAGCCACCTAGATCTCTCATTCCAACTCCTTTTGCTGTGTGACCATAGGCAAGTTGCTTACCTCTCTGTGTCTGCCCATCCTACTTAGTAAACAGAGGTCATGCCAATGCAATCCTTAGAGAGGAGCTATGAAGAATAGCAGAGTAACTTTATCTAAAGTGCTTAGGGCAGTGCTGGGTACAAACTAAGTGCAATTTAATTGTTAAATGAAAAGCGCCATTTCCTGCCTTGGATTACTAAGACTTTATTTCCTCCAAGTTAAGATAACGGGGTAAATTGTGAGACATTTCATTTATTTAATAACGTCATTTCCGGGGGCAGGGGAGAAACATTGCAATATGAAATGCACAAATTGTCTGTAAGTCAGCCATCTTCCTGTTCCAGAATGCATAAATTGTTCAGTAACAATAATGCCTGTGTCGCATCTCCCTGCCGCTGTTCAGAGAGAACCCTTTTCAGCTTCGTGTGCATTCATTATTTGGAGTCAGTGCGTAAGGGTTTGGGATGAAGTCCTTACTCCCAAATTTTATTTAGCCAAGTGACTTTAGGTAAGTACTTTGACTTCTCTGAGCTTCGGTGTTTTTTATTTTTATTTTTATTTTTTATTGGAAATTTTTAATGTACAACTTAATGTGTTTCATTCTGACATGTATTTCATTGTGACATTTCCATATATGCATTTCATTGTACATTGCTCACATAACTTCCCCATTACCCTCTGGTGCCCCTCCTCCCCATCTCCCACCCGACAACCAATGGCCTCCTTTCTACTTGTGTGTCTTTTTGCGGGAATATTTATCTATAAAAAGCTTTGGTGTTTCTTAAGTAGCCAAATAACTCACAATTGTAGTGAATATTAATCAAGATCTATCTATCTAGATATAGATATAGATACACATACATATTTTTACATAGCACTGTATTGGATAGTCACACAACACAAGAGCTATCATTATTGTGATAATTTTGAAATGTTTTGTGAATTGAATCACACCTTTCCAAAGATATGGGAGGTGGAGAGCTGGTATTTCATGCTCCAAGTGCCCCCCAGTGGCCTCTTGGGGAAGCTGCAGGCTACCTGATCACTTTAGGGAGGCTTTCCTTAGCTCATGCTGGAAGTAATTCAGCCTCCCCCACCTCTATACCGGGCTGATTCAACCCACCTGGAATTCTTCACATTATCCTTCCTTTTGCAGAGGCCTGAAGGGGCTTCTGAAAGGTACGCAGTAGGATGAGAGGATAGGGGGCAAAGTTTCAGCCCCAGAAGGCTACAGCCTAGATCTGTACTGTCTCTTAAAGCTTGTGGGCCCAGGGCCCCACAGCAGAAGGTAGAAGGGTGGAGAGCTGTGAGCTGAGTGTCAGGTCTTCTCTGATGCAGACACTATGGGATCTGGCCTGTGACAGACCTGTCTTGCTGCCACTTCCAAAAATCTAGCACAGGACAAGTTTAGGCCATTCCACAAATCTGCTTCTGTGTTTAATAAATTTGTTATCTGTTCACTCCTTCCTTCCCTCTTCCTTCCTTCCTTCTTCCCTTCCGTCCTTCCTCTTTCCCTCCCTCCTTCCTTCCTCCTTCCTTCCCTCCATCCTTTACCCATTTGTCGATATTTATTGAACACTGGCTGCGTACCAAGCGTCAAGTCCTAGGTGCTGGGGTTAAAAAGATCAATTTAACACAGACACAAGCGCAGCCACCAGGAGTTGTTCACAATGTCCCAGACACCACATGCGGAGCTAATCCTTGTATTCGAGTGTTTACAGCTTCTCTCCGCAGCTTGGGAGGAGGGGAAGAGGCAGAAAAGCAAATGTCATTGTATCCCAGCTGCCTGATTTCCCTGACAAAATGTATCCCGAGTCTGGCAGGGCTGAGGACGGGCCTCCTCCTCCCAGGCCATACTACTCCCCCAAGGGACCTGCCCCCTCTCAAACACTGGCTGGACTTTTAGCTCCAGTGTCACTGGAGTCCCTGATCTCTCCTTCCCCACCACTGCCGGTACCCAGGCCCAGAGCTGGACGATGGGTAGGAGCAAGGGTGTGGTTTGTTTGTTTTCTGAGACAGGGTCTCTTTATGTAGCCCAGGCTGGCCTGGAACTCACTAGGTAGCCCAGGCTGGCCTCAGACTCGAAATCTTCCTGCCTCAGCCTCCTGACTGCTGGGATCACAGCTGTGTGCCACAATGTCCAACTTGAAGTATTTCTAACCCACCCTTACAACAGAAGGCCTGGCAGAGGATTTCATTTACTGCAACTTAGCATCCAAACACCACTCGATGGCCATCTCTGGCCAACTCGCCATTGTCCAGGACTAAAATGAAGGACACCTTACTCTAGAGTCACCACATGGAAGGCAGGCCTGTGCCTCTGCAAGATGGAAGGAGGAGAAGCAGAGCTGTGTGTGGTACTGCGTATGCCCTGATCCTGGGACCCTGTGGCCCCCTGGAAAGATTGTCCTCTCTCCTTTCCTTCCTGATCAATTTCTCCCATGTACTCCACCTACATTCTTCAGGGGCCAGTTGCCCCTAACTAATTATCCCATTTCCTCAGAATTCTTCCCAGTTGCAGTAGCATAAGCTATATGTTCCCCACTTGGACTTCTGAACTCCTAGACCAATGCTGTCCGATAAAAATAGAATGGGAGACACAGACAGCATTTGGAATGTTCTAGAAGCCATATTTTAAAAATGTACAAGAAACAGGGGAAATTAATTTTAATAGCACATTACATTTAACTCAATCTATACAGAATATTATCATTTCCACATGTAATCAACATTTTGAAATGGAGGTCTTTGAACATTTTGTTTAAAATCTGATGTGTGCATTGTTTAGTTCCAGTCGCCCCTCTCTGTGTGGGAGGTGCTTGAGTGGGTAGCTATGGTTCAAGTGCTCACTAGCCACATATGGCTGCTGTATTGCACAGCACAGTTCTAGAGCCTTCCTTCATTGCTTGGCATAGACAGGTTTGCATGTGCAGTTTATCTTCTCATCCCCCCATGTCCTGTCTTCTTAGGGAGATTAGAAGCCCTCCTGGGGCAGAGTCTTCATTTTATTCATCTGTTTATCTCCCATGACACCTAAAACCTGTGCCTCACCCTGAGGAGGCCTTCAAAGCATGTTTGTTGATGGGAGCGAGCACTGGAGATTGATTTTTGTGGTTCAGTTATGGCTGTAAATGGTGTTTTATGGATTGCTTCTATAGAAGCGCCCTGCTGCAATATTAGCAGAAACAAGCCGCCGAGGTTGTCAGCAGAGGCGGAGGCCTCGAGGCAGATGGGGCTCCCTGAATCAGGCGGGGGAAATCCTGCCAGACAAGATACCATTTCTCTGACTTAAGAACCTGTCACGGCCACAGTGTGATCTCCCATGCAACCTCATCTCCATTAGACCTCGGATCCAGGCTTGTCAGGGTGCATTACACAAAGGATGTGTCTCCAGCTTCCCACCACGAGCCTGAGAGCTCCTCCGAGCCACAAAGGAGTTATTCAGGTCGACAAGAGCCTGGCCCACAGCAGATGCCCAGCGCATGCTTGTCAGATGAGTGAATGGATGCCAGGAGCCAGGGAACCTCTCATTCATGTATTCACGCACCAGACATCCTTACTGAGAACTAACTATGCGGGCTGTGCTAGGCTTTGGATCCAGCAGCGAGCAAGGCAGGCGTGCAATCACTAAGCTCACCTTCTGATGGGAGAAATGGACCATAAGCAGGTCAATGCATGCAGATAAAATAATGAGTGCATTGGCCGGCAGGAAGGAAAGAAAGGGACTGAACAGAGGGTAAAATAAGGGTTCTTCAGGTAGAGAAGATCTCTGTCTGCCACTCCTGGAATAAGGCACTCCCCTCCCTCAGTCAACAGTCATGGTTCAGACATCAGCCACAACAGAGTAGCCTGAGGCTGTCTGTGTTATGAGGATGTCACTGTTCCACACTGCACTGATGATATCATAATGGGCTCAGGAGAGGGAATGAGGACGCTGCAGGTTGGCGCAGAGGAACACTTGTGTCCACTCTGCTGTGGGTAGACCAGGCTCCATCTTCAGGAAGAGGTGGGCAGGTCACCATGGCACTCAGCCTCTTCACCACATCGGTTCCCATGTACTGGCTCGGTGGCCCCCATGAGGTAACCAGGCTCGTCTCTTGCTCTGTGTTCAGTCTTGATGTAGACACAGCTACCTTTCCCCACATGCCGGCCTTCTGTGAGTGTGCACTTAGACATTACAGGGAGGATAAAAAAAATGCTCAGGGTCCCCGCCCTGGATCTGCCAACAAATTAGATCTGGAGCAAGCGGCCTAACAAAAGGATAATTGTCATAGTCCTGGCTAACTTCGAAGGAGTCCTGTGCTAAATGTTGATGCAATCTTTCCCAACTTCTCTCAATGTGGCCCAACAAATAGCAATAACATTGAAGGCAGTCCGCCCCCTGCCCCCCATCAGCACAAATGTTTTTGAGAACATAGATTAGGGTTTTTTGTTTTGTTTTGTGGTTTTTTTTTTTGTTTTTTTTTTTTTTTGTGGTCTATGACAGCAAAAGGGGCTGGGATTTAGCTCAGTTGGTACAGCATCGCTTTCTGGTCTCTGAAGTCTCCAGTTTGATTCTGCAAAAATGGGATATTGCAAAAATGGGAGAAGGACGTGGCAATCCACTCCCGAGGCAATCCCGAACAGCCATTGAAAACCCTATGAGGGTCGACTATGAGGGAGACACTACTCGACAGCACCTAACAACAACAACAACAGAATGTTATCTGCAGCTGTAGCCCTGTGGCATCGATCCCATCAGATCTAGGAAGCTAAGTAGGGTTGGGCCTGGTTAATACTTGGATGGGAGACTGCCTGGAACAACAGGTACTGCAGGCTTGGGAGATGGACCTGGCAACCCACTCCCAAAAATCAACCCACCATTGAAAACCCTATGAACAGCAGAGAAGCACTGACAATAGTGTTTTGCCTGTTGTAAGCAGGGTCGCTTTGAGTCGGATACTGACTGGATGGCCCCTAACAACAACAACAACAACAAGACAGCAAAATTACTTGCAGCACATGTTAAAAATGCAGATCTCTGGGCCTCAGCCCAAATCTCCCAGATAAGAATTTTGCATTGTGGGGCTCACAAATGTGCGTTTTAAGAAGCCCTCCAGGGAATAGGTACTCTTAACCCTGGCCCAGAGTTTAAAGA
Source organism: Pedetes capensis (assembly GCA_007922755.1). NCBI lineage: Eukaryota > Metazoa > Chordata > Mammalia > Rodentia > Pedetidae > Pedetes > Pedetes capensis. Next base: position 258,427 of record VMDO01000450.1, read on the forward strand.
CTTACAACGGTTTCCAAGCTTGGCTAAGCAGGATGGGTTGGGTTCTCTGTTTGAGTCAGGTGTTGTCCTTTGATATTTTTATTACTGATGAAAAGCCATGATTCATAGCCTACTAGTGGCCTGCTGTCAGCCTGGAAGGAGTCAGAGGCCACTAAGAACAGAATCGCCTGTCTTTTCGATCCATCTATAAAATGCTTACCTGAGCAGACACTGTTTAAAGGCCATTAAAATACCAGACACAGAATAAGCCAGTCCCTGGAACTTTATAGGCGTATTTACTCAAACCCGAGTGCTTGCAAAGAGTAAATACAAGGGAAGCAAAATGAGCAAGCACCCCTAGAAATAAGAACTGAAAGTAAACAGCCCTGTTCACTAAAATAAACAGGACAAATCCAGTGAGGATTAAATGACCTCTAGCCAGACAGGCTCCAAGCCAGAAATGCCCCATCTTGGCTCCCAGAGGGAGGAGAGGTGAGGGCTTGTCCCTGCCACCTGGAGGGAGCTCTCCAGGAGCCTTGTTCCTTGGAGGTCAGGGTCAGCCTGAAGGGCAGACATTAGCCTTGGGTAGTGGGAGTGTTCCCAGACCTCCATAGAAGCCTGCCCCAGAGCCTGAAAATCCCTAAGATTAAAGATTAAGTATGTCCTTAAAGGCCATTAAAGGCTATTATTCACAATTTTCTCAATAATTTAGTGAACATTTATTTAGCACCTGCTATATGCAGATCTGCTGGGATTTAGCTCAGTTGGTAGAGCGCTGCCCTGCAGTGTCTGAGGTTCCAGGTTCAATTCCCAGCACCACAAAATGGGAGAAGGACATGGCAATCCACTCCCAAGGCAATTCCGAAACAGTCAGCCATTGAAAACCCTATGAGGGTCTCTATGAGTCGGACTATGCCAGCCACTAAATATACCAAGGTAAGACACAGACAGACAGACAGACAGACACACACACACACACACACACACACACACACACACACAGAGTAAGATATATCCCTGTCCTCACTAACATTTTTCACTCACTATTTTACAAATTTCCTGGTAAGCACCCTACATCCATTATCTCATTTAATCCTTATAGCATTTTGAGGTTATTACTGTTATCTTTCCTCATTTTTCAGATGAGGAAACTAAGGCTCAAAGCCTGGGGTATGATGGCAACTGTTTAGCCACTAGCTTCTCAGAAGAGAAAGACTCCTGATTTGTAGCATTTGCCAATCCCAGGAGTGTAAACACTCCCAGGCCCGCTTCAAGATCCCTGCCTGATGTTACTGAATGCGGAGCTGGAATGAGACAGAGTAGGCGGGCTCCAGCACACCATGGCAAACACAGCCCACAGCTAACAAGCTGGGAAGACAGGATTGACCCACGTGTGTCTGAGCCCGAGCCTGTGTCCATAATACTTTGTTATATGGTCAGTAACTGACATTCGAGAGAGATGCCATATTGCTTGAAACCTCTGTGAAGTGCCAGTTTTACAACGCTCCATAAAACCACAAGGAATGTAACCAGCACTTTCCTATACCTCTTTGTTTGCATGACAAATGGGAGCGGTTGGTTTTTTTATGAGGTCCATTCCAAAAACCTTTTTATTTAAAATAATTAAATAGTCAAAGGAAGTTGCAAAAATAGTACACAGAGGTTTTGTATGCCTTTCCCTGTATTCCCCGCAGTGGTTACAATTTATATAACCATAGTAGAATACCCAACCAGGGAAATGGCATCAATAGAATGTGTTTGCATATACTTACTTCTAAGTCATTTTTTTTCTAGGATTAGCCAGGTTTAGCAAACAAAAATACAGAACACTCAGTTAACTTTTTTAGTGTAATATGTCCCGTGCAATATTTGGGATATACTTATACTAAAAAAAATAAAAACTATTCCTTGTTTATTTTTTTATTTTATTTTTTGCAGTACTGAGCTTTATCCCCAGTCCTTTTTAAATTTTTATTTTGAGATAGGGTCTTACTATAAAGCCCAGGCTGCTCTTGAACTTGCGATCCTCCCGCCTCAGCCATCCAAGTTGCTAGGATTATAGATGTGTACCACCACATCCAGCTGTTTATCTTAAATTTAAATTTACCTGGGCATCCTGTCCTGTATTTTATCTTGTTGCTGCTGCTGCTGCTGCTGCTGTTGTTGTTGTTTTCATTGTTGTTGTTAGGTGCCATCCAGTCTGACTCTCTAGCGACCATAATGTAATGATGTGTAGTTATAACCACCTCTATAACCAAGATATAGAACTGTCCATCACTATAAAGATGTTCCTTGTGCTATCCTTTATACTCAGCCCTCCCCATCCTCTGTAATTATTAATCTGTCTCTATATCTATAATTTGTCATTTTCTTCATTCAACGTAATGCTCATGAGATCCATCCAAGTTGTGTTTATCCATAGTTTGTTCCTCTTTATTGTTGAGTAGTATTCCACAAGGGCCCCTTTTCACGAAGAACAATTATTTTTAAAAATCTCATTTATCCAGTCAATATGTATTATATATTACTATGTACCAGACACTGAGGATCGCACCAGTGAAGTGGAAATTATTGCCCGTCATTGGCCTGAAGTTATTCTAAGTAGACAAATACTGAGACTTCTTCCTATGGAACCTAAGGTGGAAGATGACACTGGTCCAGGAGGGCAGGACAGAGGACTAGAGTACTGCCCTCTGGAGACAGGAGGAAAGTCTTGATAGAAGGGAAGGAAGGGAGGAAGTATTGATGGATTGGATATTGAGCATGGGAATGAGAGGCCGCACAGGTGACACAGACGGTTTGAGCCTGAAACTAGAAAAACAGAATGGTCGTTTACTGAGATGAGAAGACTGTAAATGGAGCAGTCTGGGGGAGCAAGGAGTTCAGATTTACACATATGAAATTGGAGATTCCTGTAGATGCACAGGTGGAGATTTTGAATAAACAATTGGATATATGAGATTTTAGTTCAGAAGAGATGTCTGCACTTGAGATCTATAAGTTCGCGAACCGTCAGGGTGTAGACACTATTTACAGCCATGAAATTGAAAGAGATCAGGAACGGAGTGAGAGTGGAGATTTCCAAGCTCTCAGCCCTGAGGCCTCCATTTAAAACTGTGGAGAAGAGGAAGAGCCAGGAAAGGCAATAGAAAGGAGTGGTCACTGAGTACATACGCGACTTAGAAGTCAAGAGGAGAGAATGTCCTGGAGAGGCAGCAGGTTACTGTCAAATATGGCCTGTCAGTCAAGTACAATGAGGACTGAAAATTGACCACTGGCTTCAGTATTGAAGATGTTGTTTTTGACCTTGACAAGAGAAGCATTGGTGGAATGATTAAAGTAAGTATGTCATTCCAGAAGGTTTTCAAGAGAATGGGAGAAGAAGAAATTGAGACAGTAAGTCTAGATAACTATTTTTCAAAAAGATTTACTCACAGAACAACAGAAAAATAAGTTCATTGCTGAAGGAAAATTGAGAAGTAAGAGAAGCTTTCTTAATTTTTAATTTTTATGGTATTGGGGGGGGTTAAACCTAGGGCCTTGGTGCACCACTAAGCTATGTTCTTCTTCTTTAAAATTTTTATTTTGAGACAAGGTCTTGCCAAATTGCCCAAGCTAGCTTCGAACTTGTGACCCTCCTTATTTCTGCCTCCCAAGTAGCTGAGAATACTCAGCTGAAAAGATTGTTATTATTATTATTTATTATTATTGACAGTACTGGAGATTGAACCCAGGGCCTTGCACATGCTATGCAAGTGCTCTACCTCAATGAACCCCTAGCTCTCTTTTTATTTATTTATTTATTTATATTTTGAGCCAGGTTTGCACAAAGTTGCACAGGCTGCCTCTGGCCTTGAATTCTCAATCCTTCTGCCTCAGCCTCCAAGTCACTGGGATTACCAGTGTGTACCACAGTGTTTGGCTCAGGATTATTTCTTAATGAGAGAAATTAAAAAGTGTGTGTATGACAATCAGCATGAGCCATTAGAACTGTGGAAATTGAAAATGCAGGAGAAGGGGGAGAATTGCTGAGACGGCTCTTAAGTAAGAACAAGGGGCGGAATTTTGTGCACAAGTGTGTTGGAGATACGTTTGATGTTGATAATAAATAAAGATACAGTAGAATTAAATATTTTAACTTTTACCTTGGCAAGGCAAATTTTCTCTTTGCAAAGAGGGTGCAAGCTGCAAGTCTAGCCAACCAGCAAGCACATAGGCAGGATGTCCATCGGGTCTTTTATCCCCTAATACAATAACCATGACTGGGTCTCCCCCAGTTGGTTAGGGTTTTGACCTTACAATCTTGGCTAAATCCAGTTGGCTAATTGAAAAGCAAAGATGTCACATTGAAGATGAAGGTGCTTCTGACTCATGCCATGGTATTTTCAGTGGCATCATATGGTTGTGAAAGCTGGACATTGAACAAGAGAGACAGAAAAAGAATTGATGCTTTTGAATTGTGGTGCTGGAGACGTCTATTGAATATACCATGGACTGCCAAAAGAACCAACAAATCTGTCCTAGGAGAAGTGCAACCAGAGTGCTCCTTGGAAGCAAGAATGTCCAAACTGCGTCTTACATATTTCAGACATGTAGTCAGGAGAGAACAATCCCTGGAGAAGGGCATCATGTTTGGAAGAGTGGCAGGTCAACGCAAAAGAGGAAAACCCTCCACCAGATGGACTGACACAGTGTCTGCAACAATGGGCTTAAACATAAATAAGATCGTTTGCCTGGCACAGAATCGGGAAGTGTTTCAATCTGCTGTACATAGGGTCGCTATGAGTCGGACTCGACTCGGCAGCACCTAACAACAACAACAACAATAGTGAGAAGGAGAAGAGAGGGGTTTTAGGTTTCCTAGAGGAAAAGGAAGTTAGAACAAAGAAACTTTACCAGTCCAGGCATGTCTGACCATGTGGAGGGATGATAAAGAGGCTTGAGGGAGCACAGAGAGCCCCTAGGATATGAAAAATGGGAAGGATGAAAAGCAGGATAGTAATTTGTATAAAATAGTTTATAAGAAAAGATTACTTATATTCTCACAAGTGGAGGAGGTGTCTTTAATAGAAGCACAGATGGTTCATCCAAAGAAACAGGAGCAGGGCTTTCTTTTGAAGACTTGTGTTTTTCCAGTAAAATGGGAACCTCAGTCATCAACTGAGAATGAGGATGGGGAGGACACTGGACGAAACTGGTCCATGGAAGAGCAGAAGAGTGAACAGCCTGGGAGATGCAGTAAGAACTCTGGGCAGGACAAGAAACCCCCTGTATGTTGTTGTTGTTAAGTGCTGTCGAGTTGTGTCCGACTCATAGCGACCCTCATAGGGTTTTCAATAGCAGATTGTTTCGGGATTGTCTTGGGAGTGGGTTGCCACGTCCTGCTCCCATTTTTGCGGTGCTGGGAATCGAACTCGGGACCTCAGAGACTTCAGAGCAGCGTTCTACCAACTGAGCTGAATCCCAGGCCCCCTTTATGTTAGTGGTTGTGAATTTCAAGTGAGACTAGTCCGCATGGCTGTGCATTTCTCCAGCCACATAGGTGCAGACGTGGAGCAGGTGGAGAGTCATCAGTGTTGGGTTTCCTCTTGTTGTAGTTGTTGTTGTTTGAGATAGAATCTCCTTATTTAGCCCAAGCTTTCCTGGAACTTGCAAATCTCCTGCTTCGGCCTCCCGAGTGTTGGGATTACAGGCATGTGTCACCACACCCCGCAGTGTTGGGATTTTGCCAGGCAAGTGAGCAAATGCTCATAGGGCAAAGGCCTTGTAGGTGTATGCAGGGAGTGATCATATAATGGAGCATGTGATTTATGCTGGGTGGGAGGGACAGGAAGACCGGAGGAGCAAGGAGCAGGTGGGATCAATAGTTTGTAGTTCTGGTGTAGGTGAAGGTTGACTGGAGGCAGGTCTTATCTTTCTGAAGGTCTCTCTACCTCATATCCATGTTTTTCTTTTTACAAATATAAATATCAAAAGAAACATTCCTCTGGGGATGGTGGTGCATGCCTGTAATCCCAGCACTTGGGAGGCAGAGGCAGGAGGATCTCAAGTTGGAGGCCAGCCTCGGCAGTGTAGCAAGACCCTGTCTCAAAAAGAAAAATAAATTCCACCCACTTCTCTCCCTGCGTGTACATATAATTTCCATATCAGAGGTTAATACAGATTTATGTGTGCATTTTTATGTTGTATTATTTCCCAGTAGACTTTTAGGTTAAATGCTAACCAACAAATGCTTACTAACTCCAACAGACATAAAAGTTATAGCCACAGAAAGTACTTAAAGATCACCTTTCCACCTGTTACTTTTAAATTTTACCCATTTAGTTTTTAAACATCTTTAAGACACGTACATATTGCTGGGCGTGGTGGCGCACGTCTGTAATCCCAGCAGTTTGGGAGGCGGAGCCAGGAGGATTGCAAGTTCGAGACCAGAGGAAGTCTATGTAACTTAGTGAGACCCTGTCTCAGGAAGTAAGGAAAAAAATAAAAGGGCTGGGGGTGCAGCTCAGTGGTCCAGCACTTGCAAAGCATGCAGGCGTGAGGCCCCGGGATCAACCCCCAGTACCACACACACACAAAGAAAAAGACACGTACATAGAAAACAATCCAAAGGGTAGAAAAGAATTTATAGGGTAAAAGGCAGTGCTTCTTCCACCTCAGTCACTCAGCCATCTTTTCCATTCAGTTAGGATTTTATGACTCTTGGCATATTTTAAATATGTAAGAATGTGTGTGTGTATTTACACACACAAATGGCAACATTATTTTTCTCAGTACTATACAGTACTTTGTAAATTTTTTCTATTGCTACCACAGAGGTGCTTAAAAAGTACTTTTTAACACAAGTAGTTTAAAACTTGCCTCCTAGAACATAATTGGTTTGACATGATGATCTCTGCCTGAATTACTTACCTCAAGGTATCCTGGGATTTGTAGTCCTCAATCAATTGAATCCTGTATGGAAAATATACCTTGAGCAGAAGTCTTGTGTTTGAAATGGAAGTATCCCTCCAGCAACACTGTGAGAAGACAAATTGTACTGTGTTGTACAAGTTCCTACCATTATATCCAGGAGCAAATTATTTATTCATTGAAATAAGCAATGTATCTACTACTAGGGAGGTATCTAGAGCTGCCTTGGCATTAGGAAATTAAGATCATCTGAGTCAACCCCTCATTGCACCCATTTTAGCAGACCGAGGCAGGATACACATATATACATATACCACACTCTTTCTTCAACAGATTTGACTTGGTGTTTTGAGTCCCAAATCACCCTTAATAACTATGTGACAAATTACCACTTAGGAAGCTTCTCTAATAAGCCATGGACTAGAAAGGACATGTATATACTATCAACTCACACTAATGTAGATAACTGGCTGCTATGCCAACTCATGGGCATTTTTTTAAATTTTATTTTTTTGTTTTAATTTTTATTTTTTTGCAGTACTGGGGGTTGAACCCAGGGCCTCGTGCTTGCATGCTTTGCAAGTGCTGTACCACTGAGCTGCACCGCCAGCCCATTTTGTTTTGCTTTTTGAGACAGGGTCTCAATAAATTACACAGACTGCCTCTGGTCTTGAACTTTTGATGCTCCTGCCTCTGCCTCCCCAGCCGCTGGGATTACAAGCGTGCGCCACCGCGCCTGGCTGGCATTTTCATTTTAACATTTGTTAAACCAAAACCATAAATGAATAATGGTAGCATCGTAAACACCGATAAAGGCTAATGGGGAAGATTCTCTTGGAAGGCTAAGGGCAAGAATGATTCTTAGCTCAATCCCCAGCACCACAGTGGGGGGGGGGGATGATTCTTAGAAAGTTTTTGGGTCCCACAATCATTCTCTGACCTCCACTCCTACCCTACATCCATTCACTTATCCATAGGCAATAATTCATTCACCTCCCAAACCTATTTGCATGCATTTACATGTATATTTATATAAAACTTAGAAATTTAGTTTATAATATGTATTTTACCTAAATGCACTTGCCTTGTGAACATTTTTTGGAAACTCCTTTTTCTTTTTATTCAACAATACATTTGGAACTTTTTTCTATGCTAATACATAAAAATTGACCTCACATTTTTAAATTCTTTTTAATTTTTTTAATTAATTAATTTTTTTTTTACTGCTAGAGGTTCTCTAAACCCTGTGTCTCAACCTTTAACATGTATTCAAATCATCTAAGCTGCGTATATGGTGGTTCATGCCTATAATCCCAGCAATTGGGAGGCTGAGGAAGGAGTATATGAGGCCACCCTGGGCTACATAGCAAGATCCTGTCTCAAAAAAGAAAAAAATTGTCTAGGGATCTAATTAACACGCGGATTCTCATTCAGTTTTGTTGTTAAGTGCTGTCGAGTCAGGTTTGACTCATAGCAACCCTATATACAACAGAATGAAACACTACCTGGCACTGTGCCATGCAAGCAATCTTTTTCATGTTTAAGCCCATTGTTGCAGCCACTGTGTTAACACACCTAATTGAGGGTCTTACTTTTTTTTATTGACCTGCTACTGTCCCAAACATGATGTCCTTTTCCAGGGATTGGTCCCTCCTGACAACATGTTCAAAATAAGGAAGATGCAGTCTAGCCATCTTTGTTTCCAAAGAGCACTCTGGTTGCACTTCTGAGATAGATATATTGGTTCAGTAGTTCTAGAGTAAACCCTAAAAGTTCTGCATTTTTAAAAAGCTTCCAGGCACCTGGACCAGGTGCCAGTGACTCACTCCTGTAATCCCAGTGATTAAGGAGGGGGAGGCAGGCGGAGGCAAGACCCTGCCTCAAAATGAAAACTAATACAGAGGTTAGGAGTACAGCTCAGTGGTAGAGCACTTGCCTAGCATGTGCAAGGCCCTGGGCTCAACACCCCCAGTACTGAAAAATCAAATAAAATAATAAAATAAAATATGCCCAGGTGTTTTTGATGTTGTTGGTAAATGTAATGCAGGATGATGGGATCTTATGGCATGGAAATAGTAGAAATGAGACCAAGCCATACATTCTGGACAAGACAGGCAAGGCTTCTTCACTGGGGCTTCAGCCTGAGCTGTCCAACTTCCGCTCAAGCTGAAGGATATAGCAGTGGTTGAGAGGAAGATCCAGCTGCCTCTTGCTGAATGAAAGAGAGCAGCAAGCTTTTATTGATTTTCCGAGGTGGGTTAAACTTTAGTAATTGTCCATCAGTCATGGGCATGATTTCAAAAGATGTTTTCCTTCTTGTATGCAAACATTCTGGCCTTGAGGTTTGCAGGCTAACAAATGGTCGATTTAACCCAGGAACTGCTGAGTTCCTCATCATCTTGTAAGAATATCTTGGCTTCGTGGTTTTGCCTGGGCCTTATGATAAGGCTGATGGATTTTAGGTGCTTGAGCTGCCAAGAAAGCATAAAGGCCAGGGAGAAGAAACACATCCTAGATCCAGTGGGCAATAGGCCAAGTTAACCCTGTATTATGGTCCAGGACAAAATATTTTAAAATGATCAGTATGTCTACATGCAGCACTGGGTAGAATGTAACCCAAGGGTTAAGACACCAAAGGGGAAGGATGCAATATAAAAATAGAGATGCCAAGCCTTTACTTCATTTTAGTCACTTATCAGATAGCTTCAGGCTAAAGTCAAAAGTCCATGTCTTCAACGAGTTCTGGCCTTCAAGTTCTTGCAAAATAACCTAGGCAGCTGTTATCATAACCTCTCTGTCAGAGGTGTTATAGCAAAGCTAGCAGGAAATTGATAGTGTATTGCTTGGCTGCATGACCTCCAAAATTAGTGGGTTTTAAGTTAACTAAGAGAAAGTGAAACTAAAAGGGTTATTTAGGTTTTAGCGGTTTATTACAAGGGGGCTATAATCTTGCTCTGGCCTGGGGTTTAGCTCAGTTGGTAGAGTGGTGCTCTGTGCTCTCTGAGGTGCTGGGTTCCATCCCCGGCATTGCAAAAATGGGAGAAGGACATGGCAGCCCACTCCTGCAACAATCCCCAAACAATCAGCCATCAAAAACCCCATGAATAGCAGAGAAGCACTGATATAGTGCCGGGCATGGCACAATGTCAGGGAGTGTTTTGTCCTGTTGTATGTAGGGTTGCAATGAGTTGAACCTAACTTGAGAGTACCTCAACACAACAATGACAATCTTGCTCTGATACGATCCCTAACATCTGAGTTTATTCTAGGGGTTTACCAAGAACATTTTATGAAGGAAGGGTTTCCCTTGATAAAAATTACCCTTGTTTTTGTTTGTCATTTATATGGCCATCTCGAATCCCACTAATTTTAGCTTGGTCTATTGATAAGGGGCTCTTAGTCTGAAACATCTGGCCTTGTGGCCTAATCTGGTGTTTTATGACAAAGTTATTAAAAGCATGCCCTTCCTTCCTTTCTTCTTTCCTTCCTTCCTTCCTTCCTATTTTCCTTCCTTCCTTCCCTTCTTTTCTAGTCTTTCTTCCTTTTTGCAATACTAGTGCATAAAACTCAGGGTTCTGCACATGCTAGGCAAGTGCTCCACCACTGGGCCATACCGGCAGCCCCCTTTTCTATTTTTACTTTGAGACAAGCTATCCCTAAATTGCACAGCCTGCCTCTGGCCTTGAACTCTCAATCCTCCTGCCTCAGCCTCCCCAGCTGCTGGGATTATAGGCCTGTGCCAGGACTAAATGCATGCTTTTAATGGGTAGCAAGTTAAGGGCCCAGAGTTTATATTCCTTTTGTTCCCCTTGTGCTGGTCTCTATCTTTCTCAAACAGATCACAGTTTTAGTAGCAAAGATGTGGAGTGTGGGTGGAGTACTGAGCTACAGCCAACTTGGACCAGCTCATAAGAACTGACTGTCAGATTCCCAAGAATTTGGAGAAACTGTTGTTAAACACAGCAATCATTAAAACATTAAATTATATAGATTTGAAATTAAATAAATAATATTGCAGGCAAAGATAATAAAAATTTAAAACTCATAACTTTCCTGATTGTTTTACTGCATTTTTAAATCTCTGATCTTAAGGTTATTTATGTCCATTGTATCTCTATGGCAGGAACACATGCAATGGCATGTTTCTGCACATCTCTTTCCAACTCTCTGTTCAGTGATCTCATGATGGCAGCTTGAAATCTGCCGTGGAGAATATTTACACTATAGAAAATTGGGTACAATGGCATACATTATCCCAAGCCTCTTCCAAAACTTGATACTACCAACAGTTTTCTCTTTTTTATAATCTTATGAATCAAAATGGCATCTCATATTTAACTTGCATTTCCCTGACTGAAATGAGATTTGGTCTGTCATATGTTCATGTCTAGGAATTTGATAGTATTTCTTGCTCTTGTAATATGACCTTCTTACCTTTCTATTTTCTGGTTGATTATTATATAGGAACACCAATGTTTTTGTTTGTTTATTTGTTTTTTGAGACACAGTCTCATTGTGAAGCCCAGGCTGGCCTGGAACGTGCTATGTAGACCAAGCTTGACCTTGAACTCTTATCAGTCTTCCTGCCTCAGCCTCCCAAGTGCTGGAATCACAAGCATGCTCTACCACATCTGGCCTAAAACAGTGGTTTTTAAAATCAGGCCACCCCTTCCACTAGTAACTTGACAGCTTATTTTCTTGGGAAGTCTAGGTAATCACATAATCTTCTCATAATGATCAATTATATTTTTCCATAGGTCATTGTTTATATTGTTTTGTGGAGCTGGCTCTGACTACAGGGCCACGTGACTCCCAGTACTAACAGCTTATCGGTGCCTTATCTTCCTTTCTTTCTGTCTTTTCTTTTCTTTTCTTTTTTCAGTACTTGATGTTTGAACCCAGAGCCTTGCACATATTTTGCAAGTGCTCTACCACTGAACCCAGGGCCTCACACATATTTTGCAAGTGCTCTACCATTGGACTGCAATCCCAGCCCATTTTTAAGTTTTTATTTTGAGTCAGTGTATTGCTAAATTACTCAGGCTGCCTCTGGCCTCAAGCTAGTGATCCTCTTGTCTCCACCTTCCAACTCACTGGGACTACATGCATGCACCATTATGACTAGCCTTACCTTGTATTTGAATAAGGGTACTTCTGCATTTCCCCACTAATGTTTGCTACAGATTTCTGGTAGATGTCCTTTATCCTTGCTCTTTCAGGTTTCTTAGGGGATTTAAAAAAAATCAAGAATGCAGGTTAAATTTATCAAATGTTTATATTCACTAAGTTATGCATTTAGGTGATATTTGAATTTCTCACATGAGCATGTACTCTTTTGTGATCAGAACATGGAAGATTCCTCTTTGTTTCCTTCCTTTATGTAAGTACTCCCTTGGAGTCTGCAGAGGTTTGGTTCCACAACTCTCAGTGGATATCTTAGTCTGAGTATGCTCAATTCTCTTATATAAATTGGTATAGTATTTGTATACAACCTATAGCCACGCACGCACATGCACACACACACACACACACACACACACACACACACACCCTGGGGTGGCAAAAAATGTATGCACATTTTAAGAGATGTTATATGTGTATTACTTTTCGAAGTTGAATTGAATCATGATAGTAGCCACTTTGAGCACCTCTTATAATTGCAGAAATCAAGCATGATCTGTATTCATCTCTTGTTATCTATATATTGAATATTATAATTTTAATAGAATGTGTATACATTTTTGGGCACCCTCGGTGTATATGTGTATGTGTGTGTGTGTGTGTGTGTGTGTGTGTATACACTCACATATATATTGTTATATATGTTGTTGGGTGCTATGGAGTCTGTGTCTGACTCATAGTGACCCTATGAACAAGTGAAACACTATTGTCAGTGCTTCTCTGCTATTCATAGGGTTTTCGATGGCTGATTGTTTTTTGGGAGTGGATTGCCAGTCCTTCTCCCAAGCCGACAGCACCTGGCATTCCCAGGTGGTCTCCCATCCTAGTATTAACCAGGCCTGACCCTGCTTAGCTTCCGAGATCTAACGGGATGGGATGCCACAGGGGTACGGCTGCAGGCTGTATTCAGTTAGTTCATGTATAAGATGGGGACAGTGAAAGCACAACATCGATAGAACATTTCCACTGTACCCCTCCGACTGGGTGAGTTGGCCTGGGTGAGTTCTCCCCTCCCCCACCCATTAGCTGCGAGGAGGCTGGGAGGGGGCGGGCCATTCACTGCTGCCCTAACACCTCCAGGGCGCCAGAGGGCGCTGTAGCGGTGGTGGGCTGCGCTTCGGAGTGCTGCCGGAGACGCAGATGAGGGGCGGGGCGGACGATGCACCGGGGGCGGGGCAGGCAGAGAGACCTGGTGAGGGGCGGACCCGGCGGCACAGCAGGGGCGCGGCGCTCGGTGGGCGGGGCGAGCGGCACAGCATATAGTGTGGCAGAGGCGGAGCGGGGGCGCGGCCTGGCGAGGGGCGGAACGGACGGCGCGGCGAGGGCGCGGCCTGGCAGGGGCGGGGCGGGCGGAGGCCCCGCCTGGTGAGCCCGCCGGGCTGTGCGGACATGCTGGTAGGTGGCTGCTGCTGGCCGGCTTGACCTGCGATCCCAGGGGCGGCCCGATGCCCACTCGGGTCTGAGTTTAGCGCCGCACTGAGGTGGTGGCACGCTTGATCCAAACCGAAACCGAAACCTCGCCGCGGATGCGCTGACCTTGGGGTTGGAAGGGGTGCCCGACGCCTGACGGCGTGGGGGGAGAGGTAAGGTGTGCCTTTGGTTCCGCGATGCAGTCGCGTGCCTGCTACAGGCCGGCGGAGAGTCGGTGGCCGGTTTGGGGAGTTCAGAGCTTGGGTACAGATTAGGATTTCCTGGCTAGGCGGGGACCGAGGATGGGGCTTAGGTGGACGCGCTAAAACTCAAATTAGGGAGTGGGCAGTCGGGAACGTGCGGGATGTGGGGTACAGCTGGGCCCTGGTCCTTCGGCTGGATGACTGAAGCTTTCGTCCGACCCGAAATCCGGATCTGCCAGTGGGAAAAGGAGCGAAAGCAGAGGTCTGAGCCTTGGAGCAGTGGCTTCTGGGGATGGGTTTGGGCTTCTTCGGAGCTCGATTAGAGGTGACTGTCCCAGACCTCGTAGGAGCCTGAGCGTCGCCCTTCTGTAGGTGGCCATGAACGGCAGGGCCCGCAAAGAGGCCGTACAGGCCGCGGCCCGAGAGCTCCTCAAGTTCGTGAACCGGAGTCCCTCTCCTTTCCATGGTAAGTGACCAGCGCAAGGGAAGGGGAAGGTGGGGTGTCTCCTGCCGGTTTCTATTGCAATGAGAGGATCCTTTTCCTAAAGCCGTGGCCGAATGCCGCAGCCGCCTCCTCCAGGCTGGCTTCCGTGAACTCAAGGAGACAGAGAGCTGGGATATCAAGCCGGAGAGCAAGGTACTAGGGATGGGTTGACAGTGGAGGGACAGATCGCTAGACTGGGTCTCAAAGTCCTGCTAGCTGGCTAAGCAATTCACAGCCCTGTCTTTCACTCCCCTCCCCCAGTACTTCCTGACCAGGAACTCCTCTACCATCATTGCTTTTGCTGTGGGGGGCCAGTATGTTCCTGGCAATGGCTTCAGCCTCATTGGGGCCCACACGGACAGTCCCTGCCTCCGGGTAAGGAGCTAGGGCTCTTCTGGAGTGCGGGAAGGTGTCAGGGGCAGTGTGGGGCAATGAGAGCAATGAGGAATGAATTGGGGGGCTTTATCCCATAGAACAGGGGAGAAGGTAGACTTGCCCCTTCTCCACACTTTGGCCCTCCGTCTTGCACTGATCTTTGCTTTGTGCAACTTAGTGTGTGAGTGGTCTGAGCTCCATCTCCAGAGCTTATCATTCAGCCTTCTCTGACTTCCTCCCCATCTTCACGCTCAGGTGAAGCGCCGGTCTCGCCGCAGCCAGGTGGGCTACCAGCAGGTCGGTGTAGAGACCTATGGTGGTGGGATCTGGAGCACCTGGTTTGACCGGGACCTGACCTTGGCTGGACGGGTCATTATCAAGGTGAGAACCAGGGTTGGGACTGGGTATATTGCTACATTGTAGCAGCAGAGAGTCCCCTGGGGAAGCGGGGATGTGGTTAGTCCCGTTGCACTGAGATGTTTAACCAACTGGAGCTGGAGATACCCTGAGTTGACCTAGGGTGCTCGATCCCAGTGCCCCGCCTCAGGTCGGCTGGAGCAGCGCCTGGTGCATGTGGACCGACCCATTCTGCGCATCCCACACCTGGCCATCCATCTGCAGCGAAATATCAACGAGAACTTTGGGCCCAACACAGAGATGCACCTGTGAGACTAGGACAGGGGCTGTGGTGGCTGGGAGGGATGATGGCATATGGCATTGGGTGACAGAAGGGGCCCCGGGGGACCTCGCAGACTGCTGCCTAAAGGCCATGGTCAAGTTCCACTCTGGGGACCGAGTTACTGTCCACAGGTCCTCAGAGATCTGCCATTTGGGGAGGGGGCTGGGAATTGGAAGGCAGGGGCTGTTCCCCACCAGAAGATACCTGAGCTTCCAGGTGCCTCACCCCGCTGTGCCGTCCAGCTCTCCCCACGCCCTCCTCTCATGTTTCCCCACAGAGTCCCCATTCTCGCCACAGCAATCCAGGAGGAGTTGGAGAAGGGGACTCCTGAGCCAGGGCCTCTCAATGCTGCTGTAAGAGGGCCCCC
The DNA here is from genome assembly GCA_007922755.1 of Pedetes capensis. Lineage (NCBI taxonomy): Eukaryota > Metazoa > Chordata > Mammalia > Rodentia > Pedetidae > Pedetes > Pedetes capensis. The sequence continues at coordinate 274,017 of VMDO01000450.1, forward strand.
GCTCCCCGGAGGGTGGCAGAGCGGGAACAGACTGGTCCCCTAAGAAAGCGCAGAGAGAGGCGGAGTTTCTCTTCTCAGCATCCTTTGCTCTGCAGGATGAGCGGCACCACTCAGTCCTTATGTCCCTGCTCTGTGCCCATCTGGGGCTGAGTCCCGAGGACATCGTGGAGATGGAGCTGTGTTTGGCAGACACCCAGCCTGCGGTGAGGAACAGCTGCAGGAGTTTGGTGGCGGGAGCCTCCAGGGTCCCAGCCAGCCCTAGGAAGTCCCTGAAGCAGTTATTCCTCCAGCAGCCCCTCCGTTACTCTTCTCCCTGTGCTTCCCAGTAGACACCTCCCTCTCCACTTTCAGTGGTTCCCAAGTAGGCAAGTTTCCCCTCAAGCCCGCCCACCGGGACTGTCTGTGAGGTGGGGTCTAGGAATCTGCCCTTTTCATAGATTCCCCAGGAATTTCTGCTGCAGGTGGGCCCTGTCTGCTTTGACCCACACTGGCTCTGAACCTCCGAGGGCAAGAGGCCTGGATGGAGCCTCCTGCTCTCTGCTTCCCGGTGGCTGACAGTAGGAGATTGCTGAGTCTTTGGATCCTCCCTTCTGCTTGACTATGTATTAAGTATCTGTTTGATGACTGAGTTCTTCTTTTTACTGGCCTTTTTTGATGACCATTCAGCTCTCACTTTTCCTGTCCCACTCGAAGAAGTCAGGAGCTATAGGCCTCCCTTCCCCAGCAGCCCCACCCAACCTCCATCCTCTGCTGAGTCTGCACAGCAAGAAGAGTGCCCTAAGCCAAGGGTCAGGGAGTAGTTTCACAAGAATCCTGGGAGGCCAGCTCACGTCAGGCCCTTGGGCACAGGGAGAGTCAGGGCGTGCACTGTGATCAGGCTGTGTGCTGTCTGTCTAGGTCCTCGGTGGAGCCTATGACGAGTTCATCTTTGCCCCTCGGCTGGACAATCTGCACAGCTGCTTCTGTGCCCTGCAGGTGAGGCCCCAGGACACCCAAACAGCACACACCCAGGACACCTGGAGAGTCTCAAGCCCCAGCAGGTGGTGAGAGAGCGCCTGGCTCTGCCCTCAGGCTGCTGGTGCTGGGGGGACCACAGGAAGGGGCCCAGATGTTGCAGCCTTGGCCTCCCTACCCTTGGCGTCTGTTCTCGCATTGGCTCGAGGCCAGGTGCTGAGATGAGGGGAAGCTGAGAAATGCTAAGGGTGCCACAGGACCTTGTCCTAAGCCTGCTTTTGCTGCTTTTCCTGAAGCTGACAAGCTCACAGCAAAGCCCTTGCTGTTGTGCAGCACAGTATCTTCCACTCCCCTCCAGCTTCCCTCCTGCCCTGCCCTGGCCTAAGCACACATAGCCTTTTCTCTGGTCTTTGGGATCTTGTTGGCAGTCCCTCTTCTTTCCAGTCTCTATCATGTTTCTCACCTGTCCACCTTAGTCAGGTTCCTTTCTTTCAACCCTCATGCCTTTGGTTCTCCTTGGTCTATTTTCATCCTTTTCTTTCCCTGCCTGTCCTGTGGCTGGTGACAGGTTTCGGGCAGTGAGATCAGAGCCAACCCTGGGGCCTGCACCTACTGAGCCAGCCTGCCAGAATCATGGTCACCTCTTCAGACTCCAGCTTATTAACTGAGGCCAGTTAGTTTACGTGATCTGCTCCGTCCCTTGACTTTCCAGGATTCTCAGCTCCCCCTCGCCACATTCCACATCATCCTCCTGCCTGTGCATGGGAAGGTGTGGGAACAGAGCACCCACAGGATGGTTTCTACCATCTGGGTTGTAAAGGTCCCCGCCATGCCCTCTGCCAGGCAGTGCCCTAAGAGAGGAGGCCATTGAAAGTTCAGCCCCCCTTGCTCAGCTGTGAGGATGGAAGTGGGCAGGCAGCGTGCCCATCAGCGCCTCAATGGCAGCGCCTCGATCGAGGTGCTGATGGGCTAAGTTGTAGAAGGAGAGCAGACGTGATGCACTCCTTTCCTTCCCCATCCAGGCCTTGATTGATTCCTGCTCAGCCCCTGCCTCCCTGGCCATGGAGCCCCATGTGCGCATGATCACACTCTATGACAACGAAGAGGTGCGTGGAGTGCTCTGGGGAGAGGCCGCTCTCAGGAGCCAACCTGTGCCAACCTGTGCCAGGCACCCACAGGGAGCCAGGGCCATTCTGGAGGCCCCAAAGATGGGAGATGGGGAGGGCTGGCAGTGCTTCCTCAACACTTGGTGTCCGCTTCTAGCTCAGCGTTATCTCTGCTTCTAGTGTGGCCCAGTGTCCCATGTCTCTCTGTGTGCCTTGATGAGCTCTTTTTTCAAGGACATGGAATCAGCCCCCTTTATCCTTGCAGGCCCTGGCCTCAACACAGAGTAGATTCCCATGTTGCATGGTGTGTGGCTGCAGTCTGAGGTGCTGTAGTAGAGCCCAACAGGTAGATAGTATGGAATAACCCAGGACAGAGTTAGCAGTTCAGGGTCTCTATCACTAATGCTTGGCTGTTGCAGCTCTGGCCATCTCGTCCACACCCAGTTAGCAGGAGGTGGGGAGGAGGCGGAGAGGGATTGGATACCCATGCCTTCAAGAGTATGATCTAGAAGTGGAACTCAGCACCACCTTATGTGCACAGAACTTAGCATGGCGAGGCTAGCTGCAAGGGAGGCTGGGAATATTGTCTCTAGCTGAGTAGTTAGGTGCTTGGCACCAACTTGGATGTCCTGTTTTTAAAGATGAACAGTTAGTCTGTATCATATGCATGGGCTGGGATTTAGCTCAGTTGGTAGAGCACTGCTCTGCAGTCTCTGAGGTCCTGAGTTCGAGTCCCAGCATCACAGAAACAGGAGAAGGACATGGCAGTCTATTCCTGAGTCAATCCTGAAAAAACAATCAACCACTGAAAATCCTTTAAGGGTCACTATGAGTCAGATATGGGAGAAGGATGTGGCAACCCACTCCCAAGGCAATCCCGAAACAATCTGCCATTGAAAACCCTGTGAGGGTCACTATGAGTCGGACACGACTTGACAGCACCTAACAACAACATGAGTCAGATATGACTCAACAGCACCTAACACCAGCATCATCATCATATACATAAAATAAAATTGGCCAGGATGTTGGGGCACCTCTGTGGAGCCCTAGGTATGAGATGAGGGATAAAGGAAAAGGCCAGTGAGGGAAACCCACTATTTCTACCCTAGAAATGACTGGGAAATAGTCTGTCCCCAGCCTACTGTCAGGTGTTCAGTAATGAGCCAGGGTTGCAGAAGCCACTAAGGACACCCCTCAGTTCTACCCACTGACTCAGGAGGGTCCTGGGCCAATTTGGACATGGGGCCTCACTTGCTGGCCTCCCAGCTCAGGCCTCTGTGTCCAGACCCCCAGAGACAGATCTCTGCCATGTCTAGGTGGGGTCGGAGAGTGCCCAGGGAGCACAGTCTCTGCTGACAGAGCTGGTGCTGCGGCGGATCTCGGCCTCCTCCCAGCACTTGACAGCCTTCGAGGAAGCCATACCCAAGTCCTACATGATCAGCGCAGACATGGCCCACGCTGTGCACCCCAACTACCTGTGAGTCTCCTGCGCCAAGCACAGTCCTCATGTAGCCAGAGACCCAAGCGTAACCCACCTTCAAGCCTGGGTCTGGCCCTGGCTCTTGCCTCTTCCCTCCCGCACTCTCATTCTCAGGGAGGTCCAGAGGGTCCTCCTTTTGACTGCTCCGAGGCCTGACTTGGTTAGAATCAGGTGATGCCTAAGCCACACGTGTTGACTGGGCTTTATCTGCACACACACTACTTCCCTGTGTTGCTAGAGGCAGGCTCGGGCACTTGTGTAGAATGACTCTGAGGACCTCCTGGCCTGGGCAGGAAAGAGTGCTGGGATGCCTTAGTGCTGACTGCCTCAGGAGCGGTGGTGGGGGCTGACAGAACCGTCCTCTAGGGCCTCTGCTCCCATGTGCCATCCTGGCCTTTATCCCCCCCTCACAGGGACAAGCATGAGGAGAACCACAGGCCCTTATTCCACAAGGTGAGATGCCTGCTTCCTGTCCTGGGGCATCCAGGCTGGCTGACTCTGGGCCCTATCCCATTCCCTCTCGGCCTGACCCCGCCTTTCCTCCCCCTTGACTCTCCCAGGGCCCTGTGATCAAGGTGAACAGCAAGCAACGCTACGCCTCAAATGCGGTGTCAGAGGCTCTGATCCGAGAGGTGGCCAGCAATGTTGGGGTACCCTTGCAGGTGAGAGAGCACCCTGTCTGGGGAGGTGTGACACAGGGATCAGGGGCGGGGCACAAACTGATGAGCCCCAATGAGTGGGCAGCCCAGTAAATGACTTGTGGTCATTTGTGGGGGAGTCACAGTAGGTGAGAAGATCAGGAGTGTTAGATACAGAGCTGGAGTCAATGCTAGTTCTGCCATGGTGCTAGCTATGTGACCTTGGCCTGGGCTCCTAAGCTGAGTCTCAGTTTCCACATCTGTAAAGTGGCGGTGATAATGATGCCTACTTTCCTGGATTTCTATGAAGATTAAAGATATGTGTACTCCTGGCACATGATAGCCCAGTCTTGCCTTTTTCCTCTTAGTACCCCTACTTTCCCTGTGTCTAAATGTCCTTACTTCCCCCCATAAAGAGTATTCAGGGCCGGGGAGCCTGGAACCCAATAATTCATTTTCCCTCTTGCCTTGGAGTTGCCTGCCTAGTCTTTGTGTGTGTGTGTGTGCGTGTGTGTGTGTGCGTGTGTGTGTGTGCGCGCGCACGCGCGCGCACATACATAACATTCTTACATTTGTCTGTCTATGTCAGGGAATGGGCCCAGGGTGGTCCAGGGACAAACAGTAAACAAGTGCTAGTGAAGTCAGGACTTTACCTAGGGCTGTGTCTGCTGCAGTGTCCCTTGCAGTGCACCTTGTCCCATATAGAGCTGCGTGGTTCCCCTCTCAGGAATGCCTCGTGGAGGAGGTGATATCTAATTACTAAGAGGCAGCTATGGAGGAGCTGGGAGAAGAGCATCCTAGTCAGAGGGAACAAGCAGAAAAGCCCTAAAGAGGGCAGGAATGAGTTTAGTCTAATAGAGAGAGAGAAAGCCAGCGTGAGAGCTGGAGAAGAGCAGGAGAAGCCCACCTAGCCAGTCGTGCAGGGCTTCCGAGGCCATAGAACGGCTTTTGTATTTTATTCTATATTATTGCAAAGACATTGGTTGATTTTTTTCTAGTAGCTTTCAACAGAAGCAGTACATTTGTACTTTAGAAGTACAAATAGAAATGAGAAAATAAAATTGCACAGGTATATATTTTTTCCAGGTTCTTTTCTGTGCATATACTTAACACACATTTTAAAATGAAATCATATTGGATATATTTTTTCTTACCTCTTCATTCAGTCATGTCTACCTTTCCATCTCCGTACATTTTTGTTTCAGTAAGTTTCTCATCAAATGCATAGATCACTCTCAGTTTTCCCCAGCTACCCCTAAAATATTCTTCAGAGTCATTTGACCCACCTTAGTCCTCAATTTTATACCAAGTGTTATTATCTGGCTGATATGTCACTTACATGTATTCTAATCTAGTACAGTTCTCTGCCCCAACCCTCTTTTTTTAAACATTGGCTTGTTGAAGAAACCAGGCTACTTGATGATCACATATTTCACTTTCTTGATTTGTGTGACTGCTTCTTCATGGTGCCATTTAGTTTATGCCTCTAGCCCCTGTGTTTCTTCTAAAGGCTGGACAGATTCATCCTGTAAACTAGAATTTATTCTGAAGACTTAACGGTTTCAAGTTAAACATTTTGGTTAGAAGACAACATGGCTGGTGTTCCCTTTATATTGCATCGCGCAAATATCTCAGTGGTCTACCCTAAGCAATGCTAAGATTGGCCACCGGGCTGAGGGCACCCTCCACCTCTCCCTTCATGTGGTGATTTTTGCCTACTGGCTGGAAAGAGACTGTATTAGGAGTTAGTTCCCCAATAGACACCTAATGGTTTTAACACTACTTGATAAGCTTTGTCTAAATCAACAATTGCATAAGAACTTACTGAAAAATCCCTCCCCCCAATTCTTTCATCCTTTCCATTTTTCTGTGAAGTGCTCCCCCTCTTCAATTAGGGCTGTTTGGTTATCATAAAACATACTTCCTCCAGGAAAGACAGGCTCAATGCTCATTCTTTCCCTCTAATAATCACTTTTCAAGGTGAGGTGTCATCCTAAACGTCACCATCATACATGGTGACAAATATTGATTTCTTTCCTTTTCTTGACTATCAAAATCATGAATTATTGATTTGACTTGACCCAGTCCATTGTAATTATTATATTTGATGCTCAAATTGTCATAACTTTGACCAGTGGGAGTCCCTTCAGTGCAACTCCTGTGCCCTTGTGAGATAACTTGTGAAAGTTTTCTTGCTTTTTGGTACAAGAAATTGAAGGCTTATTTTGTGCATTTCTTTCCCATGATTTAGTACCTTTTGGTGAACAATGGTATTAGAGACTGGGGCCTGTCACCAAGAGACCTCATTATTATGGGAGGAGACAGTGCTTTAAGACCATTTCCATGAACTTAACCAGGGGGAAAAATATATGTTTGAAAAATTATGAGTTAATATTATAATTTTTATCCAAAAAAGTAGTTGTTAGTTTGATTTTATAATTCTGTTTTCTCTTACACTGGAAATCTTGATATATAGTATCATATTATGATTTCTTACTTAGTTGTTGTTGTTGTTGTTAGGTGCCATCGAGTCGGTATCCGACTCATAGCGACCCTCTGTTCAACAGGGGAAACACTATTATCAGTGCTTCTCTGCTGTTCATAGGGTTTTCAATGACAGATTGATTTTTGGGAGGGATTTGCCAGGTCCTTCTCCCAAGCCTACAGCTTCTGGTGTTCCCAGGCAGTCTCCCATCCAGGTACTAACCAGGCCCGACCCTGCTTAGCTTCCGAGATCTGACGGGATCGGATGCCACAGGGCTACCGCTGCAGGCTTCTTACTTAGGTTTTTACCATAATAATAAGAGTTCCAAAATGCAAATAGCAGTGTCTTTTAAAACACTGAAGTTACTGAGTGATTTTTCTCTGTGTGTATGTGAGGAATAAGCGAGAAGGTGACAAAAATGATAAGTTTTTATTAAATGGCCCTGCCTGCTATATGGAGGGCGGGTTATTTGTGGGAGATAAGATGATGATAGCTGAACCTCGTGCGGTGGCAGTGCAAGTACAGAGAATGAGACCAGTTCAGGATATGTTGTCCTTTGGGGTCTGCCATGCACACTTGGCTTTGTGATTTTGCACTGGTTGTTTTCATATGATGAAGAGTAGAATCAGTCCCTCTCCCAGTCCTTGTAGCACTGCAGTTTTAAGATGGCTTCCTCCTTGGCCTTTGTGAACACACAGCACATGTGGCTCATAAGCTCTCCTCTTCTTTCCAGGATCTCATGGTCCGGAATGACTCTCCCTGTGGTTCCACCATTGGACCTATCCTGGCTTCTCGGCTGGGGCTGCGGGTGCTAGACTTAGGCAGCCCTCAGCTGGCCATGCACTCCATCCGGGAGACAGCCTGCACCACAGGAGTTCTCCAGACTCTCACCCTCTTCAAGGTAACTCTGACCCTGCCTCCTCCCCATCACTAAGTAGCTGGCCTGGGTGCTGGGGGCCGGTTTCCGAGGTGCTGCCATGTGGGAAAACAAGGGTCCTGTGTTAGACCCATGAGGGCCTCTCACAAAATAACTGAGATAAGCAGTTTATAAAGAGGAAAGGTTCATTTTGACTTATAGTTTTAGAGGTTTTGGTCCCTGGTCAGTTGACGTATTGCTTTTGGGCCTGTGGCAAGGCAGTACATCATGGTGGGAACATGTGACAGAGGAAACTGTTCATCCTATGGTGGCAAGGAAGCAAAAGAGACAAGAAGGGACCAGGACCCCAACATCCCCTTGAAGGACATGCCCCATACCCAATGACCTAACTTCCTCCTACCAGGCGCCACCTCTTAATGGTTTGACCACCTCCCAAAAATATGCAGGCTGGTGACCGAGGCTTTTACACATGGTCCTTTGAGGATCACTTATCTAAACCATAGTGGTCCTTATTCTGTGGAAGTCTCAGGAGCCCTGACCAGCCCACGAAGGAAAACAGGGGCTGGAGAGGGAATGAGAGATGAGAAGACAGGACAGTCATCAAGCACAGAAGCTGCTGTACTTCTCTGGCTGGGGCTGATATTGGAGGTACAAGATGGGTGTCCCCATTGGGTCCCTCACTAAATCCCAATCCCATGTTGCCTCCCACTTTAGGGCTTCTTTGAGCTGTTCCCCTCTCTGAGCCGTAATCTCTTAGTGGATTGAACCCTCTTGACAAGACTTCTCGTCCTCTTCTTTGCATTTGGACCTCCGAAGTTGAGCTGAAGCTGAATCATTAAAGTGAATTTTTGATTCAAACTCAGCTGTACGTATTTGGAGATTGAAGAGTGGGGTTGGGCCCAGCTTGAACCTCTGGAACCAGAGCAGAGGAAGAGGTTAGGATACAGGTAGAAGACAAATTCCTAGAACTAAAATTAAGGAATCCAAGGTGTGCCTACTTAAAATGTTGATAAGTATTGTCATTGTGTCTGTAGGAGCTTGAAATCTTGGAAGAAGTCAGCCCCAACACCTATCCTAGGTCACCTGAACCGGAAGCTCCTGTTTACAGGGAGTTTCACATTTCTCAGAGCACTTTCATTCTTAGCTATTTGGATTCTCACAGATGTCAGAGGTCAGGATTTGGCTGCAGCATATTCAGCCTGTTAAGGATTACTGAGAAAGCTGAGCGTGGTGGTGCACACTATAATCCCAGTGACTTGGGAGGTGGACACTTGAAGATTGCAGTTCAAAGCCAGAGGCAGCCTGTGTAACTTAGTGAGATCCTGACTCAAAAATTAAAAAATGGACCAGAGCTGCAGCCCAGTGGTAGAGCAGTTGCAAAGTATGTACAAGGCCCTGGGTTCAACCCCTTAGTACCACAAAAATAAATAAATAAATAAAGGATAACCGAGAAGTTAGGTGGACTTGTACATCACACAGGCTGACGGACATCTCCATGGTAACCTTTTCCATCTCTCCAGCCACCTCCAAGGACAACTAAACCCCAACCATTAGCCTGGTTGTATTCATTTGTACCTAGTTTGATTAGATTGGTAACCCCTGTGAGGCAGGCACGCAGATTTCCCAGCAGGAACTTCTTCCTTCATCCAGTAAACATTTGTGGAGCCATGGGCCCAGACCTGCCTTCAGATACCTTATAGTCTAGAATGGGAACGAACTTTTGTAGAAATAGCAAGACTGTTGATTACTTCATTCATTCAACTGGCACTTAGGGAGCACCTACCATTGACCAGGCACAGTCTTAGGAACTGGAAACAATGGTAATGACGTAGGAATCCCTCCTCTCAAGTCTGAATGAAGATGTGATTTGCCACTTTACTCTGAAGACCTTTTAATGACCTACTATGTCATAAATAGGGCTGGGGTTTAGCTCAGTTGGTAGAGTGCTACTCTGCATGCTCTGAGGCCCTGGGTTTGATCCCCAGCACCATAAAAATGGAGAAGGATGTGGCAGCCCACTCCCGAAACAATCAGCCATTGAAAACCCTATGGGTAGCAGAGAAGCATTGACATAGTGCCAGGCATGGTACAGTGTTGGAAAGTATTTTGTTCTGTTGTACATAGGGTCACTATGAGTCAGATCCAAATCAATGACACATAACAATAAACAACAATGTCATGGACAAAGTCTGAGTTCTTCAGCTGACTCATAGGACCTTCCCTTGTCACTTTTGCAGTCTCATTCGGTGCTTTCCCACATACTGTTCACTCTCTAAATCCCAGTGGTTCCATCCCGCTTCTGGATCCCATTCATATCCAGTGGGGCCACAGTCCCCACCTGTCTCTAAGCACTTCCTACCACCACTGCCAGAGTTCCATTCATCCAGACAAGTCACTCATTTTAATGGGCTTCAGTTTTCTCTAAAGGAGAATAGAGGTAAAGCGGGAAGTCAAGGTGTTATGGGAAGCATTTAAAAATTATAAAAGAACATCTTTTTGGTTGATTGTTCTTATTTTTTGAGACAGAGTCTTGCTTTGTATCCCAGGCTGATCTGGTACTCACTATATAGCCTAGGCTAACCTCAAACTCAGAATCATCCTGCCTCAGCCTCCAGAGAGCTGGGATTATAGGTATGTTTTTTCATATAAATTTATAAATTAGACACAGAAATCATAATAAAATTAATGAAATAGAACAATTATAACACTATAATAAAAGGTGAATATGTCCTCTCAGAATATCTTACTGTACTGTACTCATTCTGCTTGCGAAACAATACAGTGCCTATGTGAAAATGAAATGAGGTGAATAATGTGGGCATTGTGATGTCATAGTGTTAGATTACTATATAAGGGTTACTTGAACCCAAGCACTGCAATACTGTAACAGTTAACTTGATAATCAAGGTGGCTACTAAGTGACTGGGTTTTAGCTCAGTTGGTAGAACGCTGCACTGCAGTCTCTGAGGTCCCGAGTTCAATTCCCAGCACCACAAAAATGGGAGAAGAGCCTGGCAGTCCACTCCCAAGGCAATCCCAGAACAGTCAGCCATTGAAAACCCTATGATGGTACCTAACAACAACAACAACTAAGTGACTAATGGGCAGGTAGCATATACAGCATAGATAGGCTGGACAAGGGATGATTTATACCCTGAACAGGACAGTGGGATAGCATAAGATCTCATCACACTACTCAGAACAGCATGCCATTTAAAAATTCTGAATTATTTATGGAATTTTCCATTTCATGTTTTTAGACTGCAGTTGACTTCAGGTAACTGAGCCACAGAAAGCAAAACTGCAGACAAGGAGGGACTCTAGCCCAAATTTGCATCACCTGGGTGGCTCAGAAAATTTCACGAATTGAATTTGAATTAGGATGATCCAGATTACCAGGTCTTCCAAGTGCCTGACCATAGCAAACAATGAACTTACAGAAAAACAAAGAGAAGCAGCGTAAAGCAACCAAAAGCCTGGGGTAAGGGAAGAGGAATTTTAAAAGAGCAATAGTTAGACTGATAGCTAATTTCCCCACAGTAGAAGGAAGCCAGAGATGGCCAAACAATAACTATTATCTGAAAGGTAATTATGTAGAATTGCATACCCAATGGATTTATCCTTAATGGATGAAGATGAAACAAAACACTTTCATTTAAACAAGAACTCAGAACATTTACAACCAGCAGATACTTTCTAAAGGGCAAAAGGCAAATGATCTCGTGGAAAGGCAAAGATGCAAGAAGGGATGAGATGTTGGTCAATAAGTTGGTAAATTTAAGTCAATATTCAATGTATAAAATAATAAAACAATGCTTATAGGGTTTACAGTATATATAATTAAATTCTATGACCACAATATCATAAAACTAAGGAAAAGAAAGCAGGTTAAAATGTACTAAGATTTTTACAATTCCAAAGTGAAGAAGTCAGTTCATATTGTACTTATTAAGGGTAGACATCACAATTTCTAGGAAAATCCCTAAAAGAATTTACAAAGAGTATAGCTTCTGCTATGGGTTAAATTGTGCCTTCCACCAGTACCTACGAGTGTGAACCTTATTTGGAAACTAGGTATTTGCAGATGATTCAAGTTAAAACGGGGTCATTAGAGTGGGTTCTAATCTAGTATCACTATGTTCTTATAAAAAGGGGATATTTAAACAAAAAATGGAAGAAACAGTTGGGAGAGAAAAGGGAAAATTTAGACACAGTGATGGACACTCACAGAGGGAAGATGTGCAGACACATGGAGAACACCATGGGGTGAGCCAGTCACGGTGGCCCACGCCTGTAATCCTAGTGGCTCGGGAGGTGGAGGCAGGAGGATCACAAGTTCGAGACCAGAGGCAGTTTGCATAACTTAACGAGACCCTGTCTCAAAAAGTTAAAAAATGTGCTGGGGGTGCAGCTCAGTGGTCCAGCACTTGCAGAGCATGCAGGCGCAAGGCCTTGGGTTCAACCCCCAGTACCATGGGAAAAAAAAAAAAAGAGAGAGAGAGAACACCATGGGAAAGCAGGATTGAAGTGATGCAGCTACAAGCCAAGCAATGCCAGCGATTGCTGGTAAACCACTAGAGGTTAGAAAGACTCGAGAAAGGATATCCTCATCGATGCAAAGAGCACATGGCCATGCTGATGCCTTGATTTTGCACTTCTAGCCTCCAGAACTGTGAAATAATACATTTCTATTGCTTTAAGCCACTAATTTGTGGTACTTTGTTACAGTAGCCTACAAAAGTAATACCACTTCCAAGTTAATTGAGTGGAAAATGGAATAATAATAAATAATCAGTCCATTCTGAAACTTGAGATGGTTCAGCAAAACTATGTATGTATATGTGTGTGTGCTGTATAAACAGTAAAATTTATTTACTCAGGTTGAAAAAAGGATTGGCCCCAGGTGGAGAGACTGGGGATTCATTATTCTTTCAAATTTTTGTATGTTTGCATGTTTTTATACTAAAAATGTGAAGATAAATTTAGAAAATTCCATCTAAAAGAAGGAAAGAAGTGAGAAAAGAGTAGGTGAAGCAATAGAAAGTACTTATGATAGTAGACTGCAACTCGAACATAACTCTTTTTTTTTGGACTGTTAATAAATTTGTTATTAGCATGGTATGTTACAAAGGATTATTTTCCAAAGATTTAGTCAATAACACTATAAAAATAAAAAACCTTCCCATTCCTGCAAGTTTATTTGTGCTTGTCCAAGTCTGGTAAAAATGTCACTGCCTGTCTGAAGGACTAAGTATTCAACTCAGCACTCTGTGCCATGCTTCAATCCTTGGTGTAACAAGGTCATAAACTCTTGGGATCTTCCCCTGTTTATTTGAAATACCTGAATTAAATTTTTTACTGTGTAGGTTACTATAGTCACACAAGATATAGAATGAAGGAGAACCAGCATCTGTGACATTTTGTAGATGTTGAATGGATGTGCTGATTTCAAATGCTGATGAGTAACTGGCAGAGCTACATATGAAAGCAGAGAGGTATTTGTGCCATCCATTTGCCAGACATTTAGGCACAGTTGGTCTGTATATTGGCAGAGATGAGGGCAGTGAGAAGGAAGTATTATGAAGATGAAGCCGCCATGAACAGGTGTGGTTTCCTTTCTTCTGAAATTGCCCAGCAAGAATTTGAAGATGGCAACCCACTCCAGAAACAATCTGGAAACAATCACTTATGAGGGTCACTATGAGTCGGATAGAACTGGATGGCACCTACCAACAACAAGATGCAAAAATTCACCTGCACTGCCTCGAAGGAAGACCTTTTCCCCTTTTAGAGCATAATACAAATGATATGCACAACTCCCCAAACCATCTTCTTTGGTTTGCCTCTGTGCAGTAGGCTAGTGAGCACTAGTGTAATCACATGAACTCCTTCCTGTTTTTAACAAGATTGCTGTTCTGGTGCCCCAATCTGCAACATCCAAGGGCTTTCTCCAGAAGGTCACAGAGAGCCCACTGCCCCTGTCTTCATTCACTTGTGTAACATAGGCCACCTGGGCTGTTTCCACAGCCTCGGTCAACACCTACATCACACTCATTATCAACAACTAACTTCTCATTGCACGTGCATTTTTTCAGTTAAGCGTTCAGATACATTTCCTGTAGGAGGACAGGGCTCGCATTGAACTGGATCATCACCTGTTTTCCACAGTTCTGAGCCGCGTTCTTGAAGCTTTATGCTAATACTGTCTTGATATTTGTAGACTTATTAAGTCCCAGGTGGCAATAGTGCTCTATGATGTCACCCTAAATGAGAATTATCCAGACAGGCTGAGTCTGCCATTCCTCTATCAGAGTACCAGATGTCGATAATATAGTGATATATCCTGGACAAGCACAAGAAAAAGTTTCAGATGAGACAACAAGTGAAGACACTTGAAATGTCAAACATAAATTGCCACGGTCCAGCTGGGTGAAGGGGAGAGTCGAGGATGAAGGAGACGAAGAGGCCAAGACTGATGGTCTTGAGCAAAACTTTATTCTCTATACTCATGCTTATATAGTAACTCAAGGAGATACTAAAAATAGCTCACAAAGGTAACTGCAGTACAATGGACTTTGTAACAGTCATAAAGTTTACAATCATCTTAGTTAGCTCCCAGTAACAGATTAATCCTAAAGAGACAATCAAGGAACAAAGTTCAGATCTATACTCATGTTAATATAATAACTCAAGAAGATACAAAGGACAGCTCACAAAGGTAACTGCAGTACAATGGACTTTGTAACAGTCATAAGGTTTACAATCAGCTTAGTTAGCCCCCAGCAACAGATTAATCCTAAAGGACAATGAGGGAACAAAGTTCAGATCTAAGGAACCAAAAGGACTGCATGTCCCTTGGTCACAGAGCCTCTGATGTGCTGTTTCCTCATTCCACAGGTAGCAGAGCTTCCTGCTATGATCACATTTGTCACGTAGCCAATCTCTCAGGCACGTATACATTTATGCAGGCATTGCCTTTTAACTCATGTCGGGCATATGGCTCCCGACAATAAATGGCACTGTGCAGTTGTCCTGACGCATGCATGCATACTGATACTGCAGCTGCACTGCTGCTTCTGCTAATTCCACGCTGCTGTGATCTTCATGACTTGAGCCAACTGCCAATCCTACCAAATCATTACATCTGTGAGCCCTGGGAGAAGCTGCACCGTGTTGTTCTAGAAATACATCTGGCTGTCTTATCCATTCATTGGTTTTTCTCTGTTTCATTAAAATGCCTAGTGTGGTGGGTATTGATTTTCTGCAGCAGGTCTCTTACATAGACTGCTTTCCAGAGCTCGTGATGTGTTTTTATCTGCTTCAACCTTAGTCTGAGGTGTGAAGAATTTAGGTGATTGAACAGGTCTCCCAGGAAAAGAGCAATGATCAATGATTGAGAGGCGTGACTGAGATCATGTTCTTCCTGTATCAAACCAGTACCTGAAGGGACTTGTCGACAAGGACACGAACTGACATTGTTTCAAGTTCAGCTATTATCTTCATGTTATCCATATGGTCATATATACCGTGGACAGGTACTCGAAGGGAGGCTACCTCTTCACTGCAAGAGCTTGAGCCTTCTGATATTACTGACATTATTATTGAATGGGGCACTCAGATGGAGACATTCTTCAACAACACTGTTCTGTGCACCAAGAAACAAAAACCCTGGTTCCGGTTCTGTATGTGTCATTTTGTGCTTGAACTGCTTCTTTAACAAGTTGTCCCATTGTACCGGCTAAATCCAGACTTTCACGAAGCCTTGCTGTTGAAATGATTAATACACTTTCATGACACTCTTTGTCTAATAAATAAGTTAATTAATTGTCTAATAAATTTGGATGCTTTTACTAAGCCTGGGAAACTTCTTCCTGTTTCTTGCGATTGATGAAAGTGATTGAAGTCCCATGTGCCGCCTTTTGTTTAGGAACTTACAAGCCATCACCATAAATCATCATCTTGCAAAGCTATCAGTCTTGAAACCCAGCTCTGTCTACTCTGTTCTTACCCTGGTGCAGCTTGGGAGTTGACACAATTCCTATTTGGCAGTGCCTTCGACAGGGTCCCTTGATTGCTTCTCAAAAGGATTCCTTCTTCACATCATTGTCAGAATTATCTATCATCACTTTATCCACAGTGAGCATGGGGCTAGAGTCTCCGGCTACCCACCCTCAGTGAGTGCACATAGGTCTGGCCAGGGTGAGGACACAAAACACAGGGGAAACCCCAAATAACTCTTTTAGACATTAAGAGTAAATGGACTAAGCCAGGCATGGTGGTGCATGCCTGTAATCCCAGCGATTTGGGAGGCAGAGGCAGGGGAATCGCAAGTTCAAGACCAGAGGAAGTCAGCTTAATTTAGCGAAACTCTATCTCAAAAAAGTAAAGAAATGGGCTGGGGCTGCAGCTCAGTGGTAAAGCATTTGCAAAGAATGTAAGTGCGAGGCCCTGGGTTCAACCCCCAGTACCACTAAACAAACAAACAAATAAATGGACTAAGCCAGGCATAGTGGTAGTTCCAGCATTTGGGATGCTAAGGCAGGAGGATCATGAGTTCTAGGTCAGCCTGAGGCTACTTTGCAAGATCCTGTCTCAAAAAAACAAAATAAACTGGATGTGGTGGCGCAGGCCTGTAGTCCTAGCTACTGAAAAGGATGAGGCAGGAGGATTGCAAGTTTGAGGCCTGCCTGAGCTATATAACAAGTTCAACTTAGTGAGACCCTGTGTTAAAACAAAACAAAACTAAAACTAAAACAGGTTGGGGATGTAGCTCAGTGGTAGAGTGCTTATCTAGCATATACCAAGCCCTGAGTTCAGTCCCCAGTACTGAAAATAAAAAGACAGGAAGACTAATTGTTTCTCATTAAAGCTGCTATTTTAAAAAAGAATTAAAAAACAAAACAAAATAAAAAAGGATAAACTAAATAGTTTAGTTTAAAATATTTTCATGCTGGCCACAGTGGCACATGCCTATAATTCCAGAGATTCAGGAGACTGAAGCAGGAAGATTTCAAGTTCAAGGCCAAAGGCAGCTTAGGCAATTTAATGAGACCCTGTCTCAGGATAAAAAATAAAAAGGGGGCTTGGGAGTATAGCCCAGTGGTAGAGCACTTGCCTAGCATGTATAAGGCCCTGGATTCAACCCTCAGTATTAAAAAAAAAAAAATTGTCAGACTGAATATTTTAACAATTATAACTGTTTATAAGAGACACACCTAAAACAAAAAGGTTGGCAAAATATCACTAAAGATTCATTTGATGTTCTTGAATGTTACAAATTTCATACGTGGAAATTTATAGACTTTTAATCTAGCTTTTGGGCTGGAGTTTAGCTCAGTTGGTAGGATGTCACTGCACACTGTCTGAGGACCCATGTTTAATCCCCAGCGCCACACAAACAGGAGAACGATGTGGCAATCCACTCCCGAGGCAATCCTGAAAAAATCAGCCATTGAAAAGCCTGTGAGGTTCGCTATGAGTCAGACATGACTGGACAGCACATAACACCAATAACAATCTAGCTTTTTAAATCAACAAAATACTTTTGAAATTTATCCATACTATTGCATGTGCACCACCACATGTCTGTCAGCTTGTCATGCTGTGGTGGCTTGAGTGTTGCTGTGATGTTAAAAGCTGTGCCACTGGTATGTGATACCAGCAGGGCCACCGTGGTGGACAGGTTTCAGCTGAGCTTCCAGACTAAGACAAACTAGGGAGAAGGATCTGGTGGCCCACTCTTGAAACAATTAGCCATTGAAAACCCTATGAATAGCAGAAGAGTACTGTCAAATATAGTGCCGGAAAATGAGCTCCCCAGACTGAAAGACATTCAAGAAACAACTGGGGAAGAGTTGACTCCTCAAAGTAGAGTCAACCTTAATGACAGATTTGGAGTAAAGCCCCTGAGGCCTTTGTTTGCTGATGTGGCACAACTCAAAATGAGAAGAAACATAGTGGCTGCAACACGGAGCTCAAAAATAAAAAGATCATTTTCATGGCACAGAGTTGGGTAGTGTTTCATTCTGTTGTACATAGAGTTGCTATGAGTCAGATCTGACTTGATGGCACTCAACAACAACATTGCATGTGTAAGTAATTTTTTTCTCTTTTTATTAATGAATAATATTCCCTCATATAACTACCACAATTTGTTTATCCATTCTCCTACTGATGGGCATTTGGGTTACTTGCAGTGCTTGACTATGAACATTCTTATACAAGTATATTTATGGACAAATTCTTAATACTCTTGGATGTATATCTAGAATTAAAATTGCTGGATCACAGGGTAAATGCATGCTTGGGGGGTTTTGTTTGTTTGTTTATTTATTTATTTATTTATTTATTTTTTGCAGTACTGGGGGGTTGAACCCAGGCCCTTGGAAGGGCTAGACAAATGTTCAACCACTGAGCCATACCCCCAATCCCTTTTTTGTTTGTTTGTTTTCTATTTTTAAAAGAGAGTCTCTCTAAGTTGCACAGGCTGCCTCTGGCCTGGAACTAGTGATCCTCCTGCCTCAGCGTCCAGAGTTGCTGGGATTACTGGTGTGCACCACAGCACCTGGCAAATGCACGGTTACCTTTTGAAGAAACTCTTAAACTATTTTACAAAGTGAGTATAACATTTTCCATGCCCACCAGAAATAAATGAGTATTTCACTTGCTCTGTACCCCCACTAACATTTGGTATTGTCAGTCTTTTTTTAATTTTTAGTCATTCTGTTGTGCTCATAGTGGTAATTCATTGAAGGTTTTGTTTTTGTTTTGTTGAGACAGCGTCTCACTATGTTGCCCAAGCTGGCCACAAATTTGAGGTCCTCTTCCCTCAGCCTCTTGAGTGCTGGATTACAGGTGAGTGCCACCATGCCCAGATATCCATTGTGATTTTCACTGGCTTTAAAATTAAGTTAGAAATTTTTTTTAGTGGTGTCAAGGATAGAACCCACATAGGATGTATGTGCTCTACCACTGAGCCACATTCTCCAACCCAACTGGCATTTTCTTGATAAATAATGTTGAGCCATTTAGATGCTCTTTTTTTATGAAGTTGCTATTCAAATATGTGATCCATTTTTATTGGATTGTTTATCCCATTCTTCCTGGTTTATATATTAAATACACACCCCCAAACGCACATGCACACTCACAAAGGATTTATATTCTGACTGTATGCATATGTACTTATAAGTTCAGAATACAAGTCCTATGTTAAACATATGCATTACTAATATTGTTTCCCAGGGTGTGGCTAGTAAGGCTATTGATCTTTAAAATATATTTTATTTTATTGAGATATAATTTGTGCGCAATAACCTATACGATAATCCCAGCATTTGGGAGGCTAATGCAGGAGGATCATGAGTTTAAAGCCAACCTAGGCTACATAGCAAGGCCTCATCTCAAAAAATATGTTTTATGACAATTTAAAGTGTAAAGTTCTATGAATTTTGACAGATATATGTACCTGGGAAATCACTACCAAATCAAGCTATAAATTTTTTTCCTTACCAACAAAAGTTTCCTTGTACCCCTTTGTAATCAATCAGTCTCTCTCTCTTCCCCTGACCCCCAAGCAACCACTAATTTATCTTCTGTCACTATTGGTTGGTATTTTCTAGAATTTTACAAACATGAAATCACATAATATGTGCTTTTTGTTATTGCTTCTTCTTAGATCTATTCATATGAGAAGTATGTTCATTACTATTGAGCCCCCCTTACATTGCCAGAATAATATTTGTTGTGTCGTATTATTTTTATTGAGTCATTATGTTTGATAATATTTTATCTAATTTATTTAGGAGTTTTGCCTCTATATTCATAAATAAGAGTAATTTGCAGTTTTGCGCTTTAAGTTTGGACATCAAGATTATCCGTACTTTATTAAAATAGTTTAGAAACTTTCCTTTTTAATGTTCTGGAAAATTTAAATAACATTGAGATTATCTGACTTTAAACTGGGCATGGTGGTGCAGGCTGCAATCTCAGCACTCAGGAGGCTGAGGCAGGAAGATGGACCCTAGTTTGAGGCCAGCCTATGCTACATAGTGAGTTCCAGGGCAGGTTGTGATACACAGTGAGACTCTGTTTCAAAAGAAGAAGAAGAAGGAGAAGGAGAAGGAGAAGGAGAAGGAGAAGGAAAGGAAGAGGAAGAAGGAGAAGAAGAAGAAGAGGAGGAGGAAGAAGAAGAGAGAGAATGAATGAATGAATTTGACAATCTACAGAGTCTGTCTGACAAACCATATTAATGTGATGCTGTTTCATGGAGGTCCTTTCATAACTTTCTCTATTTCTTGTAAGGAAACTGTGGTACTTAAACTTTCTACCTTCAAGAGGATCAATTTGCTGAGTGTGGATTACCCCTATAATTACACCTGTAATCCTAACAACTCAGAGGCTGAGGCATAAGGATAGCAAGTTCGAGGCCAGAGATAGCCTGAATAATTTAGTGAGACCCTGTCTCAATGTAAAAAATGAAAAAATGGGCTGGAGGTGCAGCCCAGTGGTAGAATGCCCTGGGTTCAATCCCTCAGTATCGCAAAAATAAATATGTAAATACATACCTAAAAATAAAAAGGGGCTGTGGGTGTAGCCCAGTGGTGTGAGACCCTGGGTTCAGCCCCATCCCCCGTATGTAAATTAAAAGAGGAGCACTTTTTATAAATTTCATGTTATTTCTCACTTTGTCTAAGCATTCACATTTATTTGCACAATTCTCTAAAGTAGTCCCTTATTAGAGTTTTTTCTTCTGTTTAATAATTTCCCCTTGTTATTTCCTTCCCTCCCACCCTGCCTCCATCTCTCTTTCTCTTTCCCTTCTCTTTTGCTTCTCTTCTGCCTCCTCCTCCTCTTGTTTCTTTCCCTCTTTTTCTTTCTTTCATTCTCTTTGTTCTTTTTTTTTTTTCCCACAATACTGGGGAGCTGAACCCAGGCCCTCACACCATTTACCCACTGGCTCCACCACTGAGCCCCACACTAGCCCCGGTTTAAGTTTTTATTTTGACACAAGATCTCGTTAAGTTGCTCAGCCTCAACAAGATCTCGTTAAGTTGCTTCTGGCCTCAAACTTACGATCCTAGTGCCTCAGCCTCCCAAGTTGTTGGAATTACAAGCAGGGTGCCATGTTGTGCCTGGCTCCTCCTCTTTTTCGATTCTTTTTCCTCCTTTTCCTCCTCATCCTGCTTTGTCTTATACTTGATAATTCCCCTTTTTAAAAATTTATTTTTCAGTGCTAGCTGGGCCTGGTGGTGCACGCCTGTAATCCCAGCGGCTGGGGAGGCAGAGGCAGGAGGATCGCAAGTTTGAGACCAGAGGCAGTCTGCATAATTTGGCGAGACCCTCTCAAAAAAGTAAAAAAATGGACTGGGCATGCAGCTCAGTGGTCCAGCACTTGCAAAGCATGTAAGCACGAGACCCTGGGTTCAACCCCCAGTACTACAAAAAAAATTTTTTTCAGTGCTAAGTGTGGTGGTGACAAATATTGGCATGCTGTAGTATCACAGTTCCTAGCCTCTCAGTGAGTAGTGGCTGTCCCTTTGCAGGCCAGGGTTGATAGTAGGACGTTGCTAGGGTTTTGTGCTCACTGGTGTGAATAGTCATAGTATACAGGCTTGTATTCTCTGGATGTTGTTGTTAGGTGCCATCGAGTAGGTATCTGACCCATAGCGACCATCATAGGGTTTTCAATGGCTGACTGTTTCGGGATTGTCTTGGGAGTGGATTGCCAGGCCCTTCTCCCATTTTTGGGATGCTGGGAATTGAACTCGGGACCTCAGAGACTGCAGCGCAGCACTCTACCAACTGAGCTGGTGTGAATAGTAATAATAGGACTTCAGCATAGCACAGGCTAGGTGGCAGCACTTTATCATCAAAGTTTGTAGTATTTTCCTTCTCCTAACTATGCTGTAAGCATGGGTTATGGCTATTTTTTCCCTTCTTTCTGCATTTATTGACCTAAGTGACTTTTGTAGGATATATAGACAGTTTTGGACTTAGGCATCTGCTATTACCCCTATGGAGCCTGCCAATGTTATTTGAAATAGCAAAATGTTGACAGTGTTTGTAGAAGACACCGCCGGTAGCCTACCATATCCCTCGTATTTATCACTTCAGTATACAAGGCACCACTTACAAGTGCCAATATCTTCGCTTCTTTGCTTGAGGGCTTTCTTCTGCTGCCTGACAACAGCTTTCACTGACGTGGGCAGTTGGAAGTGTTAGGAATGCACGCTCCCCACCCCAGAACAGCTCCATCTGGTGGCTGGAAAGTCTTCTGTCTGAACTCCCTAGCTCCATCACATCTTGTTGTTTTTGTTGTTGTTAGGTGCCGTTGAGTCGGTATCTGACTCATAGCGACCCTCTGTACAACAGGGGAAACACTACTGTCAGTGCTTCTCTGCTGTTCATAGGGTTTTCAATGGCAGATTGATTTTTGGGAGGGGGTTGCCAGGTCCTTCTCCCAAGCCTACAGCTTCTGGTGTTCCCAGGCAGTCTCCCATCCAGGTACTGACCAGGCCTGACCCTGCTTAGCTTCGGAGATGGATGCCACAGGGCTACAGCTGCAGGCCCCATCACATCTTGGGTGAGACAAATCTGAGTGTGTGGCTCATGCTGACTCTCTGAGTCTCTCCCACAGGACTAACCTCCTGAATTCAGCCCGTACTGGCTGCTTTCCCATCCTTGTCCCTTCCTCTCTCCTCCGCCAGAATTTACCTTCACTTTCACCTTCACCCCCAAATAAACTCCTTGCGTTCAGATCTTTGTTTCAGGGTCTGCTTCTGGTGAAATCCACACTAAATTAGAATTCCTTTGAGACTGAGACTTAGACAAGGATGACAAATATTTTATCACTATTTAACATTATACTGTTGGTCCTTGGTATAAACAAAGCAAGAAAAGATGGGTTGGAAAGGAAGGAGTAAAATTTCCTTTTGATGTTATATGTTATGTAGAAAATCGCAAAGATATATTATTCAAATTAGTAAGAGAGTTTATCAAGACAACCGACAGAAAAATCAATATTGCAAAAATCAATTTCATTTTTATGCACCAGCAATTAACAGTCAGAAAATAAAATTTTAAAAAGCCTTACTTGTACCAAGCAGAAAGGTCAAGTACTTGGGAATAAATATAATCCAGGGTACAGTGTTGCACACCTGTAATCCCAGCAATTCATGAGATGGAGTCAGGAGGATCACAAGTTTGAGGCTGGAGGAAGCCTGCATAACTTAGCAGGACCCTGTCTGCAAGATAAAAAAATTTTTAAATGAGTGGGTGGAGGTGGTGCACACCTGTAATCCCAGTGACTTGGGAGGCAGAGGCAGGAGGATTGCAAGTTCGAAACCTGAGGCAGTCTGAGTAATTTGGCAAGACCTTGTCTCAAAAAGTAAAAAAATGGGCTGAGGGTGCAGCTTGGTGGTCCAGCACTTGCAAAGCATGCAATCGCGAGGTCCTGGGTTCAACCCCCAGTACCGCAAAAAAAAAAAAAAAAAAAAAAAAAAAAATTAAAATGGAGCTGGGGATTCAGCTCAGTGCAAAATATGCATGAGGCCCTGCATTCAGCCTCCCAGTACTGCAAATTCATTCATTCATTCATTCATTCATTCAAGATCCCTACAGAAAAAAATTAGGTCAAAATAATTTGGAAAATATGTAAAAGTCATTGTAAAAATATCAATTATCCTTCAAACTGATACACATTTAATGCAATCCTGCTCCTTGCTTTCCTTCTTCTTTGGTGGGAGTTCAAAAGCTGATTCATATACCCATGAATACAACAGCACTGCCAGTTAACAAAGCTTATGACAAAGCTATAGTAATTGAGACAGTACATCATTGGTTCAAGGACAGCTTGACCAGTAAACAGAAAGAGACACATGAATATCTGATCCTCAATGTATGCCAACAGTGGCAATTCAGATGGTCTTAATAAATTGGCTATGAAAATGAGATAGACATAGGAAAAAACAAAATTGGAGCCCTGCCTCCTATAATACAGAAAATCAATTGCAAGTGGACCTCAGATTTAAATATAAATGGCAAAACAATAAAGCTTTTAGAAATATTAGAGGAGGTATCTTTATGACCTTGGTTAGGGCAAGATTTAAAGAGGATACAATAAACACTGAGCAAAGAAGAAAATATTGGCAGATTTGACCTCATTAAAAATTTAAAACATTGTGAAGAGAATTAGAAGACAAGTTACAAAGTGAAACAAGATATTTGCAACACATATAACTGACATAAGGCTCATATTTAAAGTATATGGACCTAGAAATCAATAAAAAAAGAGACGTCTAAATGAACAATGGGCAAAATACTTGAATAGACTCTTCACAGTAAAGGAAATCCAAATGGCCATTATAAATACATGAAGATGTGCTCAATTTCATTAGCCATCAGGGACATAGGAGGTCAGTCATGTGGAATGGACCATGGTTGATCACTTTGACCTATAAAATGGCCAATTCATATGACTGAATGCAAATTACAATATAAATTAAATGCATGACAGTACAAAAAAAAATAAAACCATGATAAGACACCATTGCATATCCATCACAATTGTTGTGGTTGTTGTTAGGTGCCATGGAGTCCTATCGGACTCATAAAGACCCTTATAGAGTTTTCAATGGCTGATTGTTTTGGGATTACCTTGGAAGTGGATTGCCACGTCCTTCTCTCATTTTTGCAGTGCTGGGAATCAAACTGGGAACCTCAGAGACTGCAGAGCAGTGCTCTACCAACTGAGATAAATCCCAGCCAAGCCCCATCACAACAGCTTTAAAAAAAAGGGGGGGTTGTTGTTGTTGTTGTTGTTGTTTCATTTTTGTTTTTGTTTTTGAGACAAGATCTCGCTTTGTAGCCCAGGCTGGCCTAGAACTCACTTCGTAGCCCAGGCTGTCCTTGAACCCACAGCAACCCCCCTGCTTCTGCTTCCTGAGTGCTGAGATTACAGGCATGCACCACTACACCTGGCTTTAGCAAGACAGCATTTTGCTAAATTACACAGACTGTCTCTGGCCTCAAACTTGCGATCCTCCTGCTTCAGCCTCACAAGTTTCTGGGACTACAGATGTGTGTTACTATGCCTGGCTGTGGGTGAGTCTTTAAAATACAATGCTGAACTAAAGAAACCAATGAATAATAACACATACTGCTGTGAGTTGGACGAGACTCAACAGTACCTAACAAGAAGTATGTAGTAGGTTGAATGGTGTCCCCCTGAAACCCTAGCATGTGTCTTACTTTGGAAATAGAGTTTTTGCAGATGTAATTAGTGAAGGGTCTTGAGATAAAATCCAGTAACTGATGTATTTATAAAAGAGAAGAAAGAGTGATTTAAACACCCAGAGGCAAAGAAGGGCATGTGGTGATGGAGACAGAGATTGGAGTGATGCTACCATCAGCCAGGGAAAGCCAGGAGTCACCAGATGAGGAAGAGGCAAACAAGGATCCTCCTTAAACCCTTTGGAGGGAACCAGCCCTGTGGACACAATGATTACTGCACTTCTGGCTTTCAGAGCTGTGAGTATATAAATGTCAATGGTTTTAAGTCACTAATCTTGTGGTAATTTGTTGTAGCAGTCCTAGGAAATGGATGTGCTGTACAATTACGCTTTACACTATATACTACTCTTTAGAAGGGTGTACTTATTGATATATCAAAAGAAGATAAGGAAGGGTGTTGTGACCTCAAAGTCAGGATAGTGATTAACTCTGGGAGGATGGAGGGGAGAGGGAAAGATGTAATTTGGAAGAGACAGGTGGCATTCGGGATATTGGCAGCGTTCTGTTGGTGCCAGAGCATTTTTCTTCTTCCTATCTTAGGCTCACAGGCTGGGATTTAGCTCAGTTGGTAGAGCACTGCTCTGTAGTCTCTGAGGTCCCTGGCTCGATTCCCAGCACCCAAAAAATGAGAGAAGGACATGGAAATCCACTCTCAAGGCAATCCTGAAAAACAGTCAGCCATTGAAAATCCTATGAGGGTCACTGTGGGTCAGACATGACTTGATGGCACCTAACAACAACAATCGTAGGCTCATTAGCTGGAACCCCTGTAACAAAAGACAAGTTAGCAAAGGAAATCATATAAATTTTACTGTAAGTTTTCTGTGACATGAGAGCCTTCCTAAGGAAATGGAAACCTGAAGAACCCGGTAAACCCAAGTGTTTCAATAGTAGGTTTGATGAAAAACAGTGAGGGGGGAAGAAGGGCATAAGCTAAAGGTAATAAACTGGGGAAAACTTAGCAAGTCCTATTCATATTCTTCTCCATGTCCCCATGTCTTCAAAGAGAAGGAAGCTGCTTGCCTCCTTCTCACATAAGGGTTTTAATCGCTTGGTCAGAGGAGAAAGGGGAACCCTCAAAGACCATCCTGCATATCCTGTTTCTCAAACCCCTTCACTTTAGAATACTCAATATGCCAAAGGGCCAGGTTGTAGGGTAGCATGTCCTGAACCAGTCACTGGATAGTATGACATGAATGCTCATTCTCCAATAATCTGTTGATCTGTGTCTTTATGTTTCATCCCCTTTTGTTCATCTGCATTACTTTTCAAAATCATTGGTAAAATTGTTTTTTAAATTTGATTTTTACTTATTCATTATTTATTCATTTTTTCATTCATTCTTTCCTTTATTTCTTTCCTCTCTCTCTCTCTCTCTCTCTCTCTCTCTCTCTCTCTCTCTCTCTCTCTCTCCCTGTCTCTCTCTCTCCCTTTGAGTACTAAAGGAGGTTGAACCCAGGACCTCATGCATGTTAGGCAAGTGATTCATCACTGAGCTGAACCCACAGCACCTTTTTCAGTTTTTATTTTGACACAGGGTCTCGCAAATTGCACAGACTGCCTTTGGCCTCAAATTTGCAATTCTGTCTCAGTCGCTGGGATTAAAAGTATATGCCACTGCATGTTTCATTTTTATTTACTTATTTATGTTTATTTTTTATTTTTGCGGTAATGGGGGTTGAACCCAGGGCCTCGCGCTTGCATGCTTTGCAAGTGCTGGACCACTGAGCTGCACCTGTAGCCCATATTTTTACTTTCTGAGACAGGGTCTTGCTAAATTACGCAGACTGCCTCTGGCTGCAAACTTGCAATCCTCCTGCCACTGCTTCCTGAGTCCCTGGGATTACAGGCATGCGCTATAGTACCCAGCTTCATCTTTATTTTTTGAGACAGGATCTCTCTACATAGACCACACTGCCCTGGAACTCGCAATCCTCCTGCCTCAGCCTCCTGAGTTCTGGGATTACAGGTGTGTGCCACCATACCTGGCAGAAATGATTTTTTAAAAAGAGTATAGAGGCCAGGCACTGTGGCCCATGCCTGTAACCCCAGCAACTCAGGAGGTTGAGGCAGGAGGATCATGAATTCGGGGCCAGAGGCAGCCTGCACAATTTAGCAGATGCTGCCTCAAAATAAAAATGAAAAAAGGGCTGGGGGTCCAGCTCAGTGGTAGAGAGCTTGCCTAGCGTGCATGAGATCCTAGATTCCACCACTCTATTGTATGGAAAAGGGGGGCAGGCAGAAAGCCCTCTAAACAGGAAAATTTGCATCAGAAACATTCTAAATTGAAAAAGATAGAGGGCTCCTGAGATGATTGGATTATTCAGAGTAAAGAAATGCCCCTTTTCCAGCCGGGTAACCCCCAGGCTTAGAATTTGCCCCAAGCAGGGATGAGACAAAGTCAATAATAGTCTTCCTCTGGCCAGTCTCCCCTTGCTTTCCCAAGGCCTGCCCCCAGGGGGCGCTGCTCGCCATTGAGTTCTCAACGTCCAGGCAACAGAGCTGGCCTTTCCTCTGTTCCCTTATTGCATCCCTGAAGAAAGGTTGAAATGTTCAAATAAAAATGAACAACGAAAAGCTTTAACAACAGAGAGCCAAATACCTAAGGCCACGGATCCACATACCCTGCCTTCAAAAGGAGGCAAGAGTGGAACAGATGTTCAGTTACTAGCTACTCCAAGTACCGCGGTAGATGAAGCCCAATAACAGCCAGAACATGATGGATAAAACAAAGGCAGTGGCACTGGGTCTGGAAAAAATATGGGCCAATGTTGTTAGGTGCCATCAAGTCAGGTCCGACTCATAGTGACCCTGTGTACAATAGAGTAAAATACTCCCCAACTCTGCAGGCCCACGATCATTTTTATGTTTAAGCCCATTGTTGCAGCCACTGTGTCAGTCCATCTAGTTGGGGGTCTTTCCTTTTTTCATTGACCCACCACTCTCCCAAACATGATGCCCTTCTCCAGGGATTGGTCCCTCCTGGCAACATATCCAGATGTAGTCTATCCATCCTTGCTTCCAAGGAGCACTCTGGTTGTACTTCTTCCAGGATGGATCTGTCGACTCTTTTGGCAGTCCATGGTATATTCAATATTTGCCTCCAACACCATAATTCAAAAGCATCAATGCTTCTCTTGTCTGCCTTGTTCTACGTCCAGCTTTCACAAGCCTATGATGCTACTGAAAATACTATGACATGAGTCAGACACACCTTCATCTTCAGTGTGACATCTTTACTTTTCAGCTCTTTAAAGAGGTCTTTTACAACAGCTTTTAGGAGAAAATTTTTGCAGGGAGAAACCATAACAGTTTGTAGGAAGTGCCAATGACAGAAAAGGAGAGTCAATAATGGTAATAGCTAATAACTATCTAACGTTGGCCGCGTGCTCTCCCTGTGCCAGTCCAGTCATATTTCCAGGTATGGAATTGATTGAGCCTTCTAAGAACACCATGTTTTAGATGCTATGATCAGCCCAGATGAGGGACCTGGGGCACTGAGAAGCTAAAAAGCTGCCTGCAGATGTGGATTTGACACCAGCACACCAATGTAGCCAATAAAAGGACTCTGTTTCTCAATACCCAGGTGCCATTGCCAGTATGCAGTTTTGGATTTTATCACACCCCTTCCCCATCTTTAATCTTTGGTGGTAGGAAGAGGGACCTGTGTGTGTGTGTGTTCAGGGGGGGTTGGGCTGAAATTCTAGAGACAGGTCCTCTGTTTTCAGGAATCAGCCCACCCTTAAAAGCAGTACTCTGACAGAACGATCTGGAAGAGCCAGGGTTAGGGGACGTGCTAACTAACACCAGCTGCCCTCGCGACCAGCTATCACTCAGGGTGAAGACCGTGCAGAGTCCTCACGCTTGGGCCTGGCCACCTCTCCACAGCTGAGGTCCTAGATCTAGCACTAGCACCTGGGAAGACCGGGCAGCTGTGGACTGGGACCCAAGGAAGTGCATCTGGTTCTTTGTTCCCAGCTGCTAGCAGCCATCCGGGGAATGGGATGCCATTAGTCCCCAGGGTGAGGATGAAAGCTGGAGGAAGGACCGTGAGTGATCCAGAGAGGATGGGTTGCCAATGGTGGGGGCTCAATGCTCAGAAGCTCTGCAAAAGGTATGTAGTGGGGAGAAAAAGCTAGTGGGCATCTTGGAGGCAGGGGTTTCATATCAGCAGATGGGGGTGGGAACTAAGAGAAAGGCCCCAAGTGAAGAGTAGGGTTTTCAGTCAGGCATGGTGGCACATGCCTGTAATCCTAGCACTGGGGAGGTTGGGCAGGAAGATGGCAAGTTCAAGGTCAGCCTGGGCTACATAGTGAGACCGCTCCCTCAGAGGGAAGGGAAAAAGAAAGCGGGAGAAGGAGCAGAATATTATTATTAGGAGTTTAACTGGAGGGGTCCAGGGGGAGCTCGGAGAGCGCCAAGGGACCTAGAGCCAGACTCTGAAGCCTTGGGAGAAACAAGCCACGCTGAAAGGCCAGGGGGCAGGCAGAAGGAGCGGAGACCAGGGTAGGCAGGAGGAACCAATCCCTGGAGAAGGACATCATGTTTGGGAGAGTGGCAGGTTAAAGGAAAAAAGGAAAACCCTCCATTAGATGGATTGACACAGTGGCTGCAACAATGGGCTTAGACATAAATAAGATCTTGTGCCTGGCACAGAATCAGGGAGTGTTTCAATCTGCTGTACATAGGGTCGCTATGAATCAGACCCTACTCCACAGCACCTAACAACAACAACAATCTCGGGACAAGCCCTGCCTGCGGCCAGGGCGTCCTCTTTAGCCTGGAGAGCAGGCTGGGCTGCATCTCCTGGAGAGCCCAGGGCGCCTCACAGTGCCAGGCAGGAGTTCCAGCCTTCTCCGCACCTCCCACCGCCCTGCGTCCCACGACCTCTTTCTGGAGCTGGGTCATCAACGCGCGGGATTTCGCGCAGGGGGCTGTGACGCCTGTGCAAACGCCTTGGTCCTTCCACCCACCACCCCTCACCCCTGCCCCTCCTGCAGGCATTCCGAAGACGCCTCCAGACCAAACCCGCAGGAACCCTGCCCAGGGCCTCAGTTCTGGTGACAGCAGGGGCGGAGCCCAAGGTCGCTCCTTTGACCTACCAGTACCCGGTGCTGCCAGAGACTTGGTTCCCCTGCCTAAGCCTTGTACCCCACAGGTAGGGGGCTGAGGCTTGAGCTCTCATTTCTCTTTCTCTCTGGTTTTTAATTGTCTTCATTTTTTATAATTACTTTCTACTCATGTCAAGAGACACTGATGTTCCATTTACTTAAATAAAAAATATAAATCAGCTTAAGGAGTCAGCCAATAATAGCACAGTGGTACAAGGATAAGCCAAAAGTGGAGTCACTAGGCAAGTGTTCTACCACTGAGCCGCACTTCCTGCGTCCCTTTTAATTTTGACACAGAGTCTCATTAAGTTGTGCAGGTTACTGTTGGGGATTTTTAAAATAATATTTCCCAGCTAGGGTCCCTCATAACAGCTTGAGGGGCTGACCCCTAGTTGACCCCAGGGCTCATCCCACTCACTCAAAACAGTCCCTCCCAT
The DNA here is from genome assembly GCA_007922755.1 of Pedetes capensis. Taxonomy (NCBI): domain Eukaryota; kingdom Metazoa; phylum Chordata; class Mammalia; order Rodentia; family Pedetidae; genus Pedetes; species Pedetes capensis. The sequence continues at coordinate 304,400 of VMDO01000450.1, forward strand.
CGAGTGAGTAAAGATGGCCCCCGGCCAGCTTGACCAGCCTCAACCACCATAATTTTGATTGGCTCCCCTCACCACTGTGCAGGTAGTAACTGTCTCCACCTGGCAGTTATGTCCGTTTGCCCCCTGTACCTGCCAGCTGTGTGCCCCGATTGGCTGAACCCCACCATGTGACCCTTCCAGGACCCTATAAAAGCAGGGCTCCTGGACC